>CM035431.1:58488707-58583707 GCA_020310875.1 Ceratopteris richardii | reverse complement strand
CACTACACATGTAGATGCCAGGCATATGAGGACATCAGAGACCGCTACCCACAGCTCTTCAGGGGGCCTAGAGAGATCAGGGCTTTATTGGGGACAGAGGACCAGCGCCCTCTAGGTCGTTTCCTAGTAGAGCTCCAGCACCGCCGTGCATCACTCCTCCAGCAGCAGATGGAGATACACCTGCCCCCCCCCCTCAGACTTATATTACAGATTTTTTCAGACCCACATACACTCGAGGGCCAAGCTCGATGCGAGGTGTCACATTACACAAAGCACAGGAGCTTAGACGACAGCGTCGACGACCGAGACCCCTTGTCCGGAGAGCTCGTCCACATCAGAGAGAGATTCAGGCGATTCACGCACGCCATGACATGGAGATACAGAGACGTCAGCAGCGCACCCCTATCGATTTGGACTCCCAGAGCATTTTGAGGATCGCCATGATGCCTTACCCACCGATGCATTATATCCTACACCCACTCCAGGCATGTAGGGGGTTGTGATACCATCGAGCCTCCCCTCCCTATGCATATCATATTTGTATCTCACCCATTGAGCATAGAGTGCATACCCATAGCACCCCACACCCTTGATGCCAGCTACTATCCCTCCTTTTATACCCGTTTGCAGTACTCACACTTTATTTTCGTTTTGGATCACAATGGATTGGATCATACTGATGTATATGTTTTGTCTCATAGGCCGATTTTGGCCTCTAATAGACGTTAAAAAGTCTTTCTTTCTTTCTCTCTCTCTCTCTCTCTCTCTCTCTCTCTCTCTCTCTCTCTCTCTCTCTCTCTCTCTCTCTCTCTCTCTCTCTCTCTCTCTCTCTCTCTCTCTCTGCCCGAAGCTCTGCGTCTGCGCGAACCCTAGCGGACTCCCCCTCTGCGTGCTCTGCCTGAAGCTTTGCGTCTTCCCGAGCTCTACGTGAAGCTCTGCGAACTTTTCTGACGCGAACCCTAGGTCTGTCTGACGCGAACCCTAGCGGACTGTTCTGACGCTGTCCTGCGAACCCTTCCCTTTGCAAGTTGCTCCCATCCATCCAGTCGACCGTCGCTTCACTGCTGCCTAAGTAGAGATGACAGAAGCGGACCTCTCTCTCTCTGATTTTGTCTCATAGGCCGATTTTGGCCTCTAATAGACGTTAAAAAGTCTTTCTTTCTCTCTCTCTCTCTCTCTCTCTCTCTCTCTCTCTCTCTCTCTCTCTCTCTCTCTCTCTCTCACTACATTCTCCGAGCTGGAGGAGAGGGTGCAGACCTCGCAGGTACACATGTCCACATTTTATTATATGCCGATGACATTGTCTTGATTTCAGAGTCACCAGAGGGATTACAGCGCCACCTTGAGGCCCTGGATGAGTTTTGTACACAGAGGGGCTTGACAGTAAACCTTGGCAAGACCAAGGTCATGATCTTCCACACCTCCCCCATGGTGAGGAATGGAGCAGGATTCAGAGCTGGTGGTGGACAGATTGAGGTGGTCACTTCCTATGTCTATCTCGGAGTCACATTCACGAGCTTGCCTGGCCCCTTCAGCATGAGACAGGCAGCCACCGATAGACTCACACGCGGATATGCAGCTTTAGCCATGTTAGAGCGGAGATGTCACCAAGCACACTTCCAGGAGCCCCGCACGAAGGGCTGGCTATTTGACACACTGGTCAGACAAGCTATGATGTATGCTGCGACGGTTTGGGCCCCAGGTCTCACAGTCACCCAGTGGAGTGCGATCGAGAGGCCACAGGTACGTATGATCTCGCGATTATTTCGTGGGATACAGTCCGTGCCACATGACATCATCAGGGCAGAGCTAGCTGCACCACCCATGGCAGTAGAGGCACTATTCCAGACTATCTGCTTTATTCAGAGGATTAGGGACCTCCCTACAGATAGACTCACACACAGAGCTCTTGAGGCATCTATACAGATATCAGAGTTAGGATATGAGAGAGCTTGGTACACTCAGGTTAGAGTCTTGTTTGATAGTCACGGACTTGATATGGACAGATTGCCGCCTTTTCAGTATGACCCAGACTCACCTCACATCCACCTCTCTCGTCGTGAGAGGAATGTTGTGCTCAGACAGGATCTCTGGCAGCTCTACATTAGTCAGACATGGCACACACCACACATGGGATCGAGACTATCGCACTATCGAGACCAGTTCATAGACATACTAGCTGACGGTTTCATCCAGCGACCACGCTACATGGATACTCACATGCCTCATAGCTTGAGGGTAGCGATTGGCCAGCTGAGAGTCTCATCACACTGACTCGAGATTGAGACGGGCAGAGCCGCAGACATTCCCAAAGAGGAGCAGATATGCAGAGTATGCAGAGTAGAGATGGAGGATGAAGAGCACTTTGTATGCAGATGTAGCGCATATGATGGCATCAGAGGCAGATACGAGACTCTGTTTGCAGGGCAGCCCACCCTCCGAGAGATCATGGACTCTAGAGACCAGCGACAGCTCGGGCAATTCTTACTAGAGATACAGAGTCACAGAGATTCCCTACTCCAGCCTACTGTAGCACTCCATACAGGAGGGAGACAGAGTCAGCTCACTGACTTCTTTATTCCACGACGTGCTGCAGCCCTCCCCCCCTCAGCCCACATACCGAGCGGGGTGACTCTTCAGCAGGCTCAGATATCTCGAGCTAGGAGACTACCCCGTGATATAGGATATCGGGCCCCGAGACTTCACCGACACCAGATTGCGGAGATCCGGGATTGTGACCATCGCGCCATGGAGGAGAGACGATCCCAGATGATGGCCGATCCCGTTGCAGCCATCAGGGTGGCCCTGACTCCACCTTCACCTATGTATCACATATTACATCCCACCCACTAGCACAGGATGGAGCTATTTAGTCGTTTTAGATGCATTCTCATGGTTGTTGTACTACCCTTTTGCATATAGACTATCGTAGATATCGCACTCCATACACCCCCCACCACTTTCATGGGTATCCCCACATGCACACTACGGAGATCTATATCAGCTTAACCAGTTTCTTTTCAGCACTTTTATCTTTTCTGATTGACAGAAGATACACCCATGTACATCGATTTGTCTCATAGGCCAAGTTCGGCCTCCTAATAGACGTAAAAACACTTTCTTTCTTTCTCTCTCTCTCTCTCTCTCTCTCTCTCTCTCTCTCTCTCTCTCTCTCTCTCTCTCTCTCTCTCTCTCTCTCTCTCTCTCTCTCTCTCTCTCTCTCTCTCTCTCTCTCTCTCTCTCTCTCTCTCTCTCTCTCTCTCTCTCTCTCTCTCTCTCTCTCTCTCTCTCTCTCTCTCTCTCTCTCTCTCTCTCTCTCTCTCTCTCTCTCTCTCTCTCCCCCCCCCCGAAGCTCTGCGTCTGCGCGAACCCTAGCGGACTCCCCCTCTGCGTGCTCTGCCTGAAGCTTTGCGTCTGCCCGAGCTCTACGTGAAGCTCTGCGGACTGTTCTGACGCGAACCCTAGGTCTGTCTGACGCGAACCCTAGCGGACTGTTCTGACGCTGTCCTGCGAACCCTTCCCTTTGCAAGTTGCTCCCATCCATCCAGTCGACCGTCGCTCGTCGCTTCACTGCTGCCTGAGTAGAGATGACGGAAGCGGACCTCTCTCTCTCTCTGACGAGAACCCTAGCCCGACTGGCTGACGCGAACCCTAGGCTAACCCCGCACTACTGCCTCTTTTCAAAACCCTAATCTCTTTAAAAAATGGCAAGACTGGAGAAGAAGGATGTGGAAGAGATGATGAGCAAAGCTATCAGGGAAGTAAAAAAGGAGGCAGACAAAGCACTAAACCAAGAAATGAGAAGAGCATTGGAGAAGATTAAATCCTTGGAAGACCAACTCAAAGACATCAGAGAGGAGCGAGATGAACTGAAGGCTGAAATGCATCGCCTTCAAGAAGAAATTGTCCATTTGAAGGTCTCTAGAGTTAAAGAAGATGGAGAGATTTCTCAAGTTGAAGAACTCAAAGAAGAACTCAAAAAAGAGATCAAATCTGAAATGGAATCCACTCGGGATACATGGGTCGAGGTGGTCCACAAAAAGGTCAAGAAAGAAGTCAATGAGCAAGCACGAAAGGAAGAGATCACTAGAGTCCAAGACACCCTCGAAGAAGAGAGGCTTCGACACACACGCCGGTTACATGTGCGGATTACAGGATTGCCAGAGGGGACATCACCAGAGGCAGATGGCGCTGACCTCTGCCACCGCTTGGGATATGAGACTATGCCTTTCACAGAGGCATGGAGGGTTGGTAGAGATACGTCCCGTCCACGAGCACTCATACTCCGTATGAGCTCGGAAGATATACGCATTGCCTTCTTCCGACGACGATCAATACTACGAGGACTACCCGAGAGAGCTTTATATATGGACGAGGATCTTACGAGGATGCAGATAGAACACCGTCGGACATGTATGCCACAAATTCTCCAGGCGAGACGAGAGGGGAGGAAGGCTTTTTACCGTGATGGTAAAGTCTTCATCGATGGACTCCCTATCAAATAGGGATACGCGGCCTATGAGGCAACACCATACCAAGAGTCACCACTTAGAGGAGCAGTATGGAACTGCAATGGAGCACTTTGGACACGGCCAAACCGATTAGAAGAGATCCTAGACACCCATGACTTTGCTTGCATCACAGAGACCCATGAGAGCCCAGAACGGGGCCTACCTCGTATTGCCAGTTTTCACTGGGAATCTACATTCAGAAACACGACGAGACAGAGCACAGCACGAGGATCAGGAGGTGTAGCCATCATATTTAGACAAGAGATACAGGGACGGATCCATATCAAAGGAAGAGATGAGGCACGATACATGTGGGTCCACATGGAGATAGCCCCAGACAGTTGGGTTTACATTGCTATATGCTACTTTTCACCAGGTGGATCGAGATACGCAGGATTGGACCCTAGGGGATCGACTCGGGACAGGGACTCGCCATACATAGCATTATCATATCAGATTCTACATTACAGCACCCTTGGTGAGGTCTTCCTTATGGGGGACTTCAATGGCCGCACCCAGTCACGTCAGTGCGAGTCATATGACATGGATCTTCCACAGATTATGAGGGGCAGCGATCCAGAGGAGATGAGCACCAGTAGAGTGTCAGCCGATATGGGCCAAGATGCCACTGGATATGGCAGACACTTGCTTAAGTTGGGAAGCAGACACCATCTCGTTATATATAACGGGATGCACCATTGGCCAGGTTCAGGCGGACTTACTTGCTTCCCCCACGGGGGAGGCGAGAGCACATTAGACTACATTTTGGGCACCATCTCTGGAGCTTCACTCATCCCCTCACTTAGTATTGGACGACGCCCACTTGGGGCTGACCATACATTTATCACATTCACACTTTCATCTACTATTCCATTAGACCCTCCCTCATCCACTGAGACACATACCATTATACATTTCACACATGAACTCTCACATATTTATGCACACCATTTACACACCCGCCTACTCTCACTCGATCCACTCTCACCCTTAGACACACTTACATCACAGATCACCACCATCCTACACGACTCAGCTCTCCTAAGCTTCCCGCATCACACATATGTACACCCCCCTCGCAGAGGATCCATGCCCCAGAACCGCTGGTATGACGCAGATTGTCGTGAGCTACAGAAGCACCTACGGATTTTAGAGCATAGAGGGGATATTACACACGCATCGGCACAGCGTCGCATGCAGACCCTTACTCGCCGCAAACGGCGAGAATGGGAGGAGAGACAGTACTGGGATATTTACCATTTGCTCATGAGTCGTGACAGTGTAGTGGCGTGGCGACACTTGAGAGAGAGGAGACAACAAACACCCATCCGAGACCCGAGTACTTGGCATAGCTATGCACGGAGCCTATACGAGATCCCAAACCAGCCCCCCATTCCCAAGCCGCAGAGCTCACGTCCCACTACCTCTGACTTCTTCACACCCACTATGGTGCGACGCGCTATTGCCCGTCTGCAGCATGGCATGGCACATGATCATTTCGGCTTACAGGCAAAGCACCTCATCTATGGAGGCACGACTCTTGCACCGCTCATCACCCACCTCTTCAACCGTGCATTGGTTGAAGGGTTCCCTGACTCATGGACCGAGCACACCATAGTGCCATTCATAAGTCAGGTGATACCATGGATCCAGCTACATACCGAACGATCATGATCGGGCCTATATTGGCCAAGTTATATGGGGCGGTACTAGAGACAGAGTTGAGTACTCTCGCTGAGAGGAATGGTATCAAGGCTCCAGGACAGGCAGGTTTCAGACGAGATTACTCTACCATTGACCACATCTTCACCCTGAGATGCCTGATTGACCAGGCAAGAGTGAGGAAGAGGAGATTATATTGCTGCTTTGTGGACTTCCGCAAAGCATTTGACATTGTTCCTAGGGAACGACTCTTCAGACGACTACTTGATATCGGAACTCCAGAGGAGATGATATGGGGGATCTACGCCTTATACGAGAGAGTATCTGGTAGAGTCAGATGTCCAGGGGGCTTATCGGATCCGCTTGCTAGCACTATCGGGGTGAAGCAAGGGTGCCCTCTTTCACCCACCCTCTTTGGTCTATATATTGATGAGATAGTGGACTTCATACAGCAGAAGGGGGGGGGATGGCATCGAGGTACATGGGTCCACGATTCATATTCTTTTATATGCTGATGATATTGTATTGGTTTCAGAGTCTGCAGCAGGTTTACAGCATCACCTACATGGTCTAGATGACTTTTGCGCACAGAGAGGTTTATCTGTGAACCTTGGTAAAACCAAGGTCATGATCTTCCATACATCAGCACAAGTACGCAGGCATAGTTTGTTCAGAGCAGCGGGTGGACTGATCGAGGTGGTCGGATCATATGTTTACTTGGGAGTGACATTCACAGCAGCATCAGGGGTCTTCTCTATGTCTCAGGCAGCCCGTGACCGCATCACACGTGGATACGCAGCACTAGGTCTGATGGAGAGACAGTGCCACAAGGCATATTTTCAGGAGCCTCGCACAAAGGGGTGGCTCTTCGACACCTTGGTTACGCCAGCGCTCATGTACGGGGCAGCCATTTGGGGGCCGGGATTAGCTACATCAGTATGGACAACATTGGAGAGGCCACAGATTCTCATGATTACCAGACTTATCCGTAGCAAGCCTTCAGTACCACATGATATCATTAGAGCAGAGCTCGCTGCGCCACCGATGCTAGTTGAGGCACTATTCCAGACAGTATGCCTATTACACAGACTCCGGAGCTTGGATACAGAGCGCATGGCTTATCGTGCTTTCCGGGCATCACGTGATATGGCATTGGCAGGTGACACCTCCTCGTGGTATGCACAGACACGAGACTGGCTGGCCCACCATGGTTTTGATATAGACAGGCTACCACCACTACAGTACGACTTACATGCACCCACCTATTCTCTCTCCCATCAGGAAAGGAATAGGGTCATTCGTCAGGAGATATGGCATACATATATACAGAGGACATGGGAGTGCCCTAGGGATACATTGCCTCCGAAAATGCTCTATTACCGTGAGCATTTTCTACATATATCGGACGAGGGCTTCATTGAGATTCCACGATACATGCAGACATACCTACCCCACCACCTTCGAGTTGTCATTGGGCAGCTCCGGGTTTCATCACATGAGCTCGAGATTGAGAGGGGCCGGTCTAGGGGAGTCTCCCGAGGAGAGGTGGTGCCCAGTATGCCAGACAGAGGTAGAGAGTGAGGAGCATTTTGTTGTCAGATGCCCAGCATACTTAGACCTACGTGCACAATTCCAGATAGAGGAGTCCCTCCAGTCGTGCATGACTATGAGAGACCAGCGGCGGTTGGGATGCTTCCTCACAGCGGCATATGAGAGGCGAGAGAAGTCACTACAGCCGACACATCAGACACGGAGGAGTATCCAGCATACCATTACTCAGTTCTTTCAGCAGGTTGAGCTACACCAAAGAGGTCCATCTAGAGGGCTTACGCTCCACCAGGCAGCAGCACAGAGAGCACGACGTCGACCACGCATAGTTGGATATCGTCGACCACGACTTTATCAGGAGGATATCTCACGCATCAAGACAACCTATGACCACATGATGGAGCAGAGGCGTACCACCACCACCACCTGGGTTGTCTTCCTTCGGGAGGCACTCAGACAAGCACCCATGTACCACATACTACACCCACCTCCACCCATCACCAGTAGCTAGGGTATTTTGCTCACTCATATTATGGGCCTTCCATGTATTAGGTGGCCATTATCTGCAGAGTCAGAGCCACCTCTCCCAGCCTTTTCAAGCCTGATATAGCTTTATGTAGTAAGTACTTTTTTTCATTTCATTTTCTACACACGGTTACTACACTTGTACATGGTTTTGTCTCATAGGCCAAGTTTGGCCTCAAGTAGACATTAATATGACTTTCTTTCTTTCTTTCTCTCTCTCTCTCTCTCTCTCTCTCTCTCTCTCTCTCTCTCTCTCTCTCTCTCTCTCTCTCTCTCTCTCTCTCTCTCTCTCTCTCTCTCTCTAGATAGATGTGGGACCATATGTGTCACTCTGTAGATCCAATATGGCTCGAGTATTTCTCTCCTCTCCTTCACTCTCTCCTCTTTGTGTCTTGGAATCTTTTGGGGTAGCGTCTATAGGACTATGGGCTTGCAAATTTGGGCAGCACGTTGTAACTTGTTGGAAATGGAACCAAGGCTCAAGACTCGAGCTATGGGGCTATCTGTTGAAGGTAAGAAGCTCATAGGAGGATGGAACTCTTAGGCAATGACAGGTTAGAGGCTCTAATCTCACAGTATATGAGCGTTTAGCTTGAGGACACCGTGGACTGTGTAACGCACCGAATGGGAAGAATCGGAAGATATCTCGCCGTGGACTGTGTAACGAAGAACCGGAACGCACCGAATGGGAAGAACCTAAAAAATATAAAATTCGACGAACCAAATGTACTATGTAGGAGAATAAAAGTGTTTGAGTGAAATTTTTATGAATCATGTTTTAAGTACCTCGTTCAAGGCTCTACATTTAGTTCGTTGTAAGAAAATGTCTTGATTTTACTCTCTCTTTTTGTGTGAGAGGGTGAGATGCATGCTGTCCACATCTAATCTCTCTCATGGATTTTGAATGTCCCTCATGGATTTTGGGGAGAGGCCTTGAAAACTGCAATTCATGTTTGCAATCGATCTCCTCATATGTCCTTAAAAGGTGGCATTCCAGAAGAGATTTGGTTTGGCAAACCAGCTTCATATGACCACCTACGCATCTTTGGTTGTGATGCCTTTGTGCGTATAAAGCCTGAGTTGGGAAGCAAGTTAGATGCAAAGTCCATAAAAGGAATCTTCATGGGTTATGGAGATGAACGTGAAATGGGCTACAAGATTTGGCTACCTCAACTCAAGAAGGTAATATGTAGCCGGGATGTTGTATTTACTGAGGCAAGGCTGCTCAAAAATGATTGTGCCTCTAAAAGTGACCATAAAAAGGTCAAATTTCAGCATGTACAGCCGCATGTTAAATCTGATATGAACCCTCGGGATGCATCACATTTGACTGGAAATGAAAATGAGCCAGTGGTCATTGAGCCAGATGCTGTTGGACAGCAAAATGAGGCTCCTGATGGGAATATGCAGCCACCTATTCATGCTATGAGGGTGAGCCTCTCACTTACAAAGACGCAAAGCTATGTGAGCACAAGATGAAGTGGGAGTTAGCCATGCAAGAAAGAGATAAAGGCCTTGCACGTAAATGATACTTGGGATTCGGTTGAGTTTCCCAAAGGTAGGAAGGCCATTCCCAAAAAGTGGGTATACAAAATCATAACTGTTGATGGCAAACCCAAGTATAAGGCAATCTGGTTGCTAAGGGATGTGCCCAAAAGGAGGGCATTGATTTCCAAGAGGTGTTCTCTCTGGTGGTTAAAATGACCACATTACGTGTGTTATTTGCTCTCACAGTTGCCTTGGATTTGGAGTTATTCCAAATGGATGTTAAAACAACCTTTTTGCATGGTGATTTAGACAAAGAGCTGTACATGAAACCGCCAAAAGGATATGCCATTCCTGAAAAAGAGCATCTGGTATGCAAGCTGAAAAGGAGCTTATATGGGCTGAAACAGGCCCCTAGACAATGGTATAAGAAGTTTGATGCATTTATGCTTAAACATGGGTTCAAAAGAAGCCACGCAAACCACTGTTTGTACACTAAAAAGGATGAAGATGGCAGCCCAATCATTCTTGTTCTGTATGTAGATGATGTGCTGCTGGCTGGGAAGAAAAAGAGCACTCTAAATGCTCTAAAACAGCAGCTGAACTCTGCATTCTCAATGAAAGACCTTGGGAAGCTGAGCATATTCTTGGTATGCGAATAACTCTTGATATGCCATTGTAGCCACATGTTAAGCTTTCCAAGGATGACTATCCTAAAGATGATGATGCAGCCAACTACATGAAGAGTGTTCCATATGCATCAGCTTGTGGTTCACTTATGTATGCTTGGTTGCCACTCAGCTAGACATTGCTCATGCATTGGGAGGAGTTAGCAGGTTCATGGCTAATCCTGGCAAAGCTCATTGGGAGGCAATCAAATCTATCTTGAGATATTTGAAAGGGACCAGAGGTAAATGCCTATGTTATGGAAAGGATCCATTGGAATTAAAAGGATTATGTGCTTCAAACATGGCAGGTGATGATGTGGACACACGCGAGTCCACAAGTGGCTATGTATACAACCTTGCAGGTGGAGCTATTTTATGGTGTTATAGACTTCTAGTTGCACTATCTACTACAGAGGCTGTATACTTCAGCCACAAAAGCTTCCAAAGAAGCCATTTGGTTAGCCCGCTTGTGCAGTGAGTTTGGATGCCTGAAAAGGCACTTGTTCTTGGCAATAGCCAGAGTGCCATATATTTGGCAAAGAATGCCATGTTCTATGCTCGCACAAAGTATATTGATGTGAGATACCGCTTCATCAGAGAGGTGTTAGAGGATGACCTCATCACTTTGATCAAGGTCAATACTGTTGGTGCAACGCTTATTGCGGAATTCGCTTACACCACAGAAACTAAGCTAGAGTGATGTTAGAACACCTCTATAATCATCAGTAGCTTAGCAAATTCTCTGAAACTGAAAACTTATAACTGTATCTAGTGAACACCGAAAAATCACTTTACAAAAAGCTTCTCGTTTCTTTCAAGCTTCAAATCTGAATTGATTTACTTCACTCTTTACACTACTGTGTTTGCTTACAGTTAAACAATCTTTGCATCACTTAACTTTGTCAAAACTGTGTCCAAAATTCCACCGGAACTTCACCGGACTGTCACCGGAATTATACCGGAATACTACCGGAATCAACTACAATTCTGTTTGTAGTTACTTCAAATGTGTATACATGAAGTAAGGAAGTGATATCTGAACTTCCTTCACTGAATGAACTCTATCTGAAGTTTAAGAAAAACTTCATCAGTTCTGGATGCCTCTTTCCGGTCAGACTTTGTACTGTGTGTACATATCCATTTCACCGAAATCTTCGATCAACTTATAGTTGAGACTTATAGCTACAAGATAAGCTATATCTCATACAAAACTTTACACTATACTTCGAGATCTAGCTCATAGAAGTACCGGAAAACGTTTACTGAGAAAACTGTAACTATTAACTAACTTTTCACAGTAACATGAAAATTCTCAGATTTCTTCACATACGAAGAATGCACTCAAACTTCCACATGAACATGTGTTTTCTATTAGAGAAGATGTGTACAAAATATAGCTTGGCCTCACTTTGCTCATAGCTATGGAAAACTCTCCTACTCTGAGTAGTTATTCCTTACCATCTCTCTCAGATGAATACCCGACATTTCAGGTTTTGTTATTCATCTCTACATACGCGATCTTTGGCGTCTTCTATATCTCTATATCTGCTATACGTGTGCTTACTTGCACTCACTCTCTTATTCCGGTTCTATGCTCTCTCTCTTATATACATTTTGATCCGGGTTTCAACAAACTCTAATTCTGGAAGTTTCTACGCTGTATATTACAGACGTGAATTTGTCCCTTCACTAAGGCTTTGATTTTCTGAATACTTTGTTTCTGTTTTCCTTCGTCTTCATGTCATTATGCATAATTAGTGAGTGAATCTCCAACAGCTCACCCTCAAACACTAATTAGAATCTTCCAGTCTTTCATATATTCTTCTTTTCTTTTATACTTTCCATTTCTTTGAATCTGCTTGTCTTTACTCCATCTAAGCTCTTTGTCAGAATATCTGCAATCTGATCTTTTGTAGGAGTGAATACCAATTCAATCTCCTTCTCCATTACCTTTTCTCTCAGGAAATGATATTGAATCTCTATGTGTTTTGTTCTTGCATGAAATACTGGATTTGCTGCAAGATACAACGAGCTCATATTGTCTCCATGTATGATAGGTATACCTTGATCAATACCCATGCTTTTGAACAAAATCTGCATCCATATCACTTCTTTAGCTGCTTCCACAAGTCCTTTATATTCTGCTTCTGTTGACGATAAAGCTATTGTGTGTTGCTTCTTTGAACACAAGCTTACAAGCTTATCTCCTAGGTATATCATATACCCATGTGTTGACCTTCTGTCATCTTGACTTCCTGCCCAGTCTGAGTCACTGTATGCTCTCAGCTTTAAATCTGACGTATAAGGATAATATAATCCTTCCTTTATAGTTCTTTTGATATGTCTAAGAACTCTTTGTCCTGCAATCCAATGTTGATCCTTTGGACAATGCATAAACTATGATAGAACTCCCACTGCATAACTGAGATCTGGTCTTGTTAGCATAGCATAAATTAAGCTTCCCACTAACGACTGATACTTCCTCATATCTTTAAACTCTGCACCACCATATTTGCTGAGATTATGATTGACTTCAAGCGGTGTTGAAGCTTCTCTACAATTCTCCATGTTAAACTTCTTCGGTAAGTTTAGGAGATATCTTTCTTGCGAAACATATATGCCATGATCTGTATATGTAACTTCCATTCCAAGAAAGTATGATAACTTCCCTAGATCACTGATCTTGAACTCTTTTTCAAGCAGTCTCTTTACCTCTTTGATTCCTTCATCTGAGGTTCCTGTGATTATTATGTCATCTACATAAATACAAATGGAGATCATACCTTCATCTGTTTTCTTACATCAGCTTTTGAGCTTTCGTATCCAAGGTCATTGAGATACTTCACAAGTCTGTAATTCCAAGCTCTTGGAGCTTGCTTCAGTCCATAGAGAGCTCTTCTTAATCTGCAAACATGGTTTGGGTAACTAGAACTTACAAACCCTTCAGGCTGTTCCATGTAAACCTCAGCTGATATATATCCATTCAGAAATGCATTTTTTATATCTAGTTGACTTAGCTTCCATCCTTTTGATGCTTCTATAGCAATCAATGTCCTTATGGTTGACATCTTCGCCACCGGACTAAACGTCTCATCATAATCTATGCCGTATGTCTGAGCATAGCCTTTGACAACCAGTCTAGCTTTGTATCTGGTTATCCTTCCATCTGCAAACTTCTTGACTTTGTAAACCCATTTGTTTCCAATCACTTTCTTACCATTTGGTTTTGGAACAAGTTCCCAAGTCTTGTTCTCTTCAAGAGCATTAAACTCTTCTTTCATTGCTTCTTCCCATTTTTTCTTACCTTTTGCTTCACTGTAATTCAGGGGTTCTTCATCCTCCTTTACTAAGTAAGCATAGTTTTCCTGAGTCAAATACGAAGTATCATAGGAATACCTTGTTGGTTGTTTTCTTACTCTGTTTGACCTTCTTGGTTCAAACTCTTCATGTGTATCTGAATACACATCTTCATCAAATCTTGATTGATCTTCATTTCTCATACCTGATCCGATCCTGGATGTACTTTCTTGCATATGATCTTCATCTCCATTTATCTGCATATGTGATTTACCTTTTTCATTTCTTCTTATCTCTTCTTCAAGTGTTTCAACACTATGTTCTTTATCTGTATACCAGCTTTTTCCTTCATCAAATGTCACATCTCTAGAAACAGTAAACTGTTTGGTTAGAGGACTCCATAACCTGTAACCCAAACTGTTTGGTTAGAGGACTCCATAACCTGTAACCCATCTTCTTTTCATCATATCCGATGAACACATATTTTTCAGCTTTTGGTTCAAGCTTATGTCTCAACTGTGATGGTACATAAGCATACGCAGCTGATCCAAACACTTTGCAATGATCAAGTGTTGGTTTCTTACCCCACCAAGCTTCATAAGGGGTCATCCCATTTAAAGTTGTACATGGTAATCTGTTTACTAGGTATGTTGCTGTATTTACAACCTCAGCCCAAAGATAGTTTGGACAGTTCTTCTCCTTTAGCATCGCTCTTGCAAATTCAACTAGAGTTCGGTTTCTTCTTTCTGCTACTCCATTTTGTTGCGGTGTATACCTGAAAGTTATTTCTCTTTTGATTCCTGCATTCCACAGATAATCATTGAACTCTCGAGAAAAATATTCTCCTCCTCCATCAGACCTTAGTCTTTTGAGTCTCTGTCCTGTAAGTCTTTCAGCATATGCATGAAAATGTCTGAAAGCTCCAAACACTTCTGATTTCTCTTTCAAAACATAAAGAGTTATCCATCTTGTTGCATCATCAATAAAAAGAACATAATACCTCGATCCGCTGATAGATCCTTCTTTCGTTGGTCCCCATACATCTGTATGTATGAGCTCTAGCACACCATCGTGTTTGTAACCATTTTTCTGAAATGGTAACCTTGGGCTTTTCCCATCTGACAGGCTTCACATTTGTGAATCATATGTTGGTTCTTCATGTTTGGTGATCCTCTCACGGATTGTTTCTCCACCATAGCTTTGATTCCCTTTTCATTAAAATGTCCTAACCTCTTATGCCAGAGGTCTAATTCTGTGAATACCTCATCACCATGTGTGATCAAGGCTTGACCAACATTTCCTTGTACTTTAAGAGTAAAAAGTCTACCTTCCTTTTTACCATGGACAATCTGTTTGTATCCATTCTCAGGATCTTCAACAAATACTCCTTCATTTGTAAACCTGACTTGAAAACCTTTTTCTACTGTCTGACCCACACTGATCAGATTTTTCGAAATTGTTGGAACATACAAAACATTTGTTAGTAGGTCAGCTCCATTCTTACGTTTTACTTTTCCAATTGACTTTACATTATGTTTTGTGTTATCACCTGTATGTACTATACGATTTGAAATGCCTCCTCCTAATTCTGACAACAATTCTATATTTCCTTACAAATGATTTGAACAACCAGAGTCAATATAGAATACCTTGAGGTCTTCATTTTCTGACACACTTATCGAGTTCATCATCAATGTTGTATGATCGTCATTCTGCGTATCATTTGCATAATTGTAGTAGGTAGTGTTGTGAGACTGATTCTGTCCCCAACTTCTTGCTCCACCTCTACCATATCCGCCTCTTTGGCTTTGTCTTCCTCTTTGATATCTTCCACTTCTGCCTCTATTGTTGTTGTTCTGATTCTGGTTTGATCCTTGTGAATTATGCAAGCAATCATGAGCCAAATGATTGCTTAATCCGCAGATCAAGCAAGCCTTCTTGGTATTAGTCTGATTAACTCTTCCTTTACCTCTTTTCCCGACGTTACCTCTTCCTCTTGCATAATTTGCTTTAGCAGTCACTTCTTCTTCATCTTTTTCTTTACCTTTATCACCTTTCTTCTTATTCTTTGCATACATAGCCGAACTATGTCTTTTTCTCCATCTGTCTTCAAATCTTGCTCAAACGTTAGCATTACTCCAAGCAACTGATTTAAATCTGGTACAAAATGATTTAAAGACACTTCAGTTGAGAGTACGAAAGGTTTCCACCTTTCATCTCCTCTCAAACCTGTAAGCACTTGCGCTATTAACATGTGGTCTTCGATATCTTCACCAATTGATCCAAGACTATCTTCCAAGTCTTTCATTTTAGTGACATAATCACTAATGCTTTGACTTTGCTTTTTCTTGAATGTTGTGAACTCCGACCATAAGCTAGCCTTTCTAGCTTTCGTAGTATTTTGGAAGTGATCTTTCAATGCTCTCCATATATCTTATGCTTTCTCCAGACCTCTAATGTGCGGTAATAGATGATCTGTAATGGTATTGTAAACATAAGCTCTTGCCGTTGCATCTTTCTTCTGCCACAGCTTCAAGGCTTCTAACTCTTCTTTCTTCGGTTGACTATCATCTTCGAAAGTCGGCTTCTTTTCTTCTCCTGTCACATATATCATTAAGTCCTTACTCATAAGTAAGGCTTCCATGAGCATTACCCATGCCGAATAATTATCTCTGTCCAATTTGTCAATAGAAATGTGATATGCCATAATCTTCTTGTTTCTGTTACTTTCGGTGAGTGTAATGTTAAAAGGATTTTACCTTTTGTAAACCTTTACCTTTGAGAATGACTTCGAAACGTTTCTTGACGCCGTTTGTTAGCTTTCACCTTTCTTTATGAGAATTCTTCAAATTCTCTTTCCGTTTCTTCTTCTGAGAAACCTTTTATGCTCTTCAGAACCTTTTCTGTTCTGGTACCACTTGTGGATCTTACCACTCTGATATCACTGTTGATTAACCTGCTTTGATACCACTGATGGATCTTACTTGCTCTGATACCACTGTTGTGGTTAACCTGCTCTGATACCACTGTTGGTGCAGCGATTATTGCGGAATTCCCTTACACCACAGAAACTAAGCTAGAGTGATGTTAGAACACTTCTATAATCATCAGTAGCTTAGCAAATTCTTTGAAACTGAAAACTTATAACTGTATCTAGTGAACACCGAAAAATCACTTTACAAAAAGCTTCTCGTTTCTTTCATGCTTCAATTCTGAACGGATTTACTTCAATCTTTACACTACTGTGTTTGCTTACAGTTAAACAATCTTTGCGTCACTTAACTTTGTCAAAACTGTGTTTTGAACTTACCAAAATTCCACCGGAACTTCACCGGACTGTCACCGGAATTATACTAGAATACTACCGGAATCAACTGCAATTCTGTTTGTAGTTACTTCAAATGCGTATACATGAAGTAAGGAAGTGATATCTGAACTTCCTTCACTGAATGAACTCTATCTGAAGTTTAAGAAAAACTTCATCAGTTCTGGATGCCTCTTTCCGGTCAGACTTTGTACTGTGTGTACATATCCATTTCACCGAAATCTTCGATCAACTTATAGTTGAGACTTATAGCTACAAGATAAGCTATATCTCATACAAAACTTTACACTGTACTTCGAGATCTAGCTCATAGAAGTACCGGAAAACGTTTACTGAGAAAATTGTAACTATTAACTAACTTTTCACAGTAACATGAAAATTCTCAGATTTCTTCACATACGAAGAATGCACTCAAACTTCCACATGAACATGTGTTTTCTATTAGAGAAGATGTGTACAAAATATAGCTTGGCCTCACTTTGCTCATAGCTATGGAAAACTCTCCTACTCTGAGTAGTTATTCCTTACCATCTCTCTCAGATGAATACCCGACATTTCAGGTTTTGTTATTCATCTCTACATACGCAATCTTTGGCGTCTTCTATATCTCTATATCTGCTATACGTGTGCTTACTTGCACTCACTCTCTTATTCCGGTTCTATGCTCTCTCTCTTATATACATTTTGATCCGGGTTTCAACAAACTCTAATTCTGGAAGTTTCTACGCTGTATATTACAGACGTGAATTTGTCCCTTCACTACGGCTTTGATTTTCTGAATACTTTGTTTCTGTTTTCCTTCGTCTTCATGTCATTATGCATAATTAGTGAGTGAATCTCCAACAAATACTTCACAGAATCCTACAGATGCTCTCACAAAGTATCTACCCCAAGGCACAAAATCAGCTATGTATACACATGGTGGGAGTTACTTAGCTTAAAGGAGCCTCCTTCCTCCTTTAAGTGAGAGATTATTGGGGATAAAGACCCCAAGGACACTCCTTTTGTATATTTTGACCCTTCCATGTGAAAGATTTCTCCGAGAGCTTTCCATACATATTTTTGTTATACTTTTTGGACCCCAAATTGGGAAGTTATAGGCATTTACATTATTTTTATGATTTTTGGTCATTGGCCATGTGTGAACATGCCCAAATGACCCAAAAGTCACTTATCAATAAGACTTGGTCCCAAGTCTCTCATAACTTGATTGGGACTTTTTCAACTTCCGTTTCCCCATCTTCTTCTCCAAAATCTTTACGCAGGTTTCTCTCTCCTCACACAATGGCCCACTCCCTCGGTGTTTGGAGCAACGAGCATACCACCACGTAGCTCTCTGCGGCCTCTTTCACTCCTTCACTTTTAATGCATGAAAGATGACGAATGAATTCATCACGTAGACTCATACCTATAGTTGACAATGCTTTTCTACTTTTAGATAAAGCTTTTGCCCTTGGTCATTGATCTACAGTTGAAGTGGTAGCCCCTCTTGATTGTATAGCCCCTCCTGCTTGAGTACTTCCTCTGCCACCAATTGATGAAGATGAGGAAGCACTTTGAGCTTGTTGAGCTTGGCTCATATAATATTATTGTGGAGCAGTTGTAAATAATCCAATATCTCCAAACTCTAGTCTTCTAACTTTAGCTTCAACTTCATCCCATAAGTCAGTGATCATGAGATAATATTGAAGCCTTGTCTACCATGTGTGGAAAATATCTCTGTTAAACGTATCTACCGCGACCATTGAGGAGGATACTTCCATATCTCTAAAATAATAACTCAAGCAAGTCTATTTGCTCAAATAAAGTCTTTAACAATTTCTCACTCTCCTCAGATACCGATTGTTGGTTTTTGAAGCCCACAACCAATATAGAGAGAGAGAGAGAGAGAGAAAAAAAAAAGAGAGAAAAAGAGAGACAAATAAATACAATGTAGACAAATATAACTAAAATCGAAAAAGAATACTCACAAAACCCTTCTCTAACTCCATAAGAGAAAGCGAGAGAGATGCTATGATACAATGCTTATGAGGGTATGAATGACCTCTATTTATAGGTTTAAGCATCCCTCTAAAAGGTAAGCGAAAAGGTATACGAAAAAGTCGAAAAAACTATATGCTTGATTTGTGGCACGAAATCCGGATACTGCTTTTACTTTTGCCTGAAAAACTTGTTTTTTATGTATTGCCTTTTGGTTCAAATAAATCTTAGCTACAAGGTAGGTATATTTTGTTAGCTTAAGAATAATTTTGTAGGTACCTCCATATATTCTCCCAAGATTACGTCAAATGTCCACAAGCAAACATAAGGACTCTGAACATGAAGAGCACTCCCATACCAAAAATAAAAAGGAGAATTCAAACATCCCATACTCCTCTCAACCAAGTACTACTTGGAAGGATAGAGACAAACAAAGGGATGATAAACGGAGTATAGAACATAGACTTAAATATACTTTCTCAACTTTTAAGAGTGATTAAGCCTATCTAATCAATAACATATACCCTTATCCACACCTATCAAAAATAAAAATATACACATACAAATAAGTTGATATGCTTTAACATGAATAAATGAAGAATGAAGTAGTGTCATTATCCACTCCACCATTGTCACTCTGAATATCTATTTCTTTAACTTTTGCTTGATCATCTTTCTTTTAACAAAAATTTTTGGTGTCTTTCCACCAGAAATTTTGCATGGGTTGATGATAAAACAATCTTCCTCTTTGAGATTTGTGTTGATATATTTAGGTAGTGATGTGTGTGAACACTCTAGGACCGCCGGGGCACTTTTTTCCCTCTTTAGGAGGTTTTTTTCCCCCGGCTTGTATATACGCCTATTGCCCTAATGGGCTACTTATCTTTGTACATTCTCTAGTAATACATTCAGTATTGTGTGTTGTGCTCCAAGCTTCTTCCTCTTCCTTGTGCTGTTCGCGTGCTTCCGCAGACGTCTAACTCCAACAATTGGTATCAGAGCAGGTCGTTGATTCTTCCAGAGCGCCGTCGACACTCCTCCGTTTGCAGTCTCAGATTCGCACAAAATTTGGTGAGCATACTCAGGCTGTTTTCGAGATCAAAACAGCTTCGCTTTGTGGTGCCGAAATCGCGATCTGAGCTCGTTTCGGCCTCCGAACACACTATCGCAGCGCTTGTGCAGGCTATTTCATCCTTTTGTGCCAAAGGTATATACCAGTTTCTGTTCGCCAGTTTAAGCGTCTCGAAGTTTGCTACAGGTCTAGCAGAACTCGTCTGGGCAGTTCCGTTCAACTTTTTGAGATACAATCAATTTTCTGCATCAAGGTATTTTAGTCACCGGCCATGGCTGAAAGCAGTGATGTATTCCGTATGTTGGCTGTTGAGGATAAGTTGGATGGTACCAACTACCCATTATGGGCTTATATGATGCGACATGTACTGGATGCAAAAGGACTGTGGAACATTGTGCAGGGTGTTGAAAGACGTCCTGTTACACCTGCAACTACAGGTACTACAAATACAGGTGCTGGAGGTACTGGAGCTGATGAAGATGGTGTCGAAGATGATATTCCGCAGATTCCTGTTCGTGCTGCTGTTTCTGTTGCACCTACTGCAGAGCAGATTCGTTGGGATGGCAGAGATGCCCTGGCACATGCATTGATAGCTTTGTCTGTCAAACGTGCCATTATTCCTCACATTCGCTCTTGCAGAACAGCAAAGGATGCTTGGGATACACTTACCACTTTGTACCAGGCTAGGAATGAGGCTCGTGTTGCTTACCTCCGAAAACAGTTGGAGAGTGAGCACATGAATGAAGGTGATTCTATGGACAGTTTTCTTACAAAGATCAAAGACCTGAAGGAACAATTGATTTCTGCTGATGAGGTTATACCAAATAGCTCACTTGTGCAGACCGTTATGAATGGTCTTCCTGATTCATATCAGAGTTTTGCCTCTACTCTTCGATTGATGATGAAAGGCAATCCGAATGCCTTGTCATTTGAGGAATTAGTCTCTATTCTGTTGCAGGAAGATCAGTCCAGGCAGAACAGGTCCATTATGCGTGTTGCGGATCAAGCTTTCCTGGCTAGTCAGAAGGGCAAAGGAAAATGGAGCTCTTCTACTAGTAAGCAGAAATCTGCAAATGCTGCACAATCGAAGAACCAGGATAAAGATGAGAAGAAATCAGAAAAGCAGAAATTGTTCTGCAAGTACTGTAAGGGAAATGATCATATTATAAAGAACTGTCCAAAACTGGCTGCTAAAGAGGCAAAGAAGAAAGAGGCTGCAATGGTTGTTGCAGAGGCCTCTACACCAAAAACAGAGTCTGCAAATCTTGTGCAGGAAGAAGAATGGGCGTTTACTACTGTTTGCAGTTTTGACGCATCTTCTCATGATCAGTGCATGTCTACAGTAGACTCAGATGTTTGGTACTTTGACAGTGGGGCAACCAAACATATTACCTCGCAGCGCAGTTTCTTCTCTTCACTCGAGCCTTCCCCTACAGGGAATACTGTCACATGAGCCAATAACTCCTCTTATCCTGTTATGGGAGTTGGTAAGATCATTCTGACTACTGCTGATGGTAGTTCTTTCACTTTGTCAGATGCTTTATTTGTGCCAGGGATCAAAAAGAACCTGTTATCAGTTTCTGCATTAGCCAAGATTGGCTTGGTTGTGAAATTCGTTGATGACAGGTGTACAGTCCATGATCTCTCAAATGGCGATGTGATTATTGCTTCTGGCATCTTATGTCGTGGGCTGTATAAGCTCATAGACTATGAAAGATCTGTGAATGATTCGGCATGTGCAGTTCATGATTCTCAGGCTATGTCAGATGCAAAGCTTTGGCATGCACGCTTTGGTCATCTGAATTTTGCTAGTTTGTTACGCCTACAGAAATCTGAAATGGTGTCCTCTTTGCCCAAACTTGAGGCACCTGGAAAACATGTTTGTGAAGGCTGTATTTTGGGCAAAATGCAGCGTTCTTCCTTTCCAAAAGATGGTTCAATTCGGGCTACGCAGAAATTGCAGCTTGTACATAATGATGTCTGTGGTCCTATGCAGACACCCTCTTTTGGAAATTACCTTTACTTCGTGACTTTCATTGATGATTTTTCCAGGCATGCATGGGTATATCCACTCAAAGCAAAGTCCGAAGTGTTCATGTGCTTCAAACAGTTTTTGGTTTTAGCTGAAAATCTGTCAGCATGTAAAATGGGCACCCTCCGTTCTGATCGAGGGGGGGAATATATGTCTTCAGATTTTAATGCATTTCTGGCTGAACGTGGGATAAAACACCAGTGTACAGTACCGTATACACCTCAACAGAATGGAGTTGCTGAACGAAAGAACAGGTCACTCATGGAGATGGCGAGGTGCATGGTCAAAAGTCAGGCTTTACCACATAGTTTCTGGCTTGAGGCTGTCATGTGTGCAGCATATGTACTGAACAGGTGTCCCACTAAAGCATTGCAGTCTATCACTCCATATGAGGCTTGGCATGACCGGAAGCCATCTGTTGCTCATCTGCGTGTTTTTGGTTGTTTGGCATATGCATTAGTGCCTAAACAACATCGCAGAAAATTGGATGATAAGGCAGTAAAATGTATTTTTGTTGGGTACAGTTCTGAAAGTAAAGGCTATCGTCTGTATCATCCACAGACTAAACGCATTCTGGTTAGCCGTGATGTTGTCTTTGTGGAAGATGCTATTCAGCCATTTCTTTCATGTACTAAGGAGACATCTGTTAGCTCCAAAGACATGTATGATACTTTGATGCCTCTTTTTACAGGTGGACAGGCTAGTGTTGGTCCTAATGAGGCAACTTCTCAGCCTTTGCAAGTTTCATATGATGATGCAGATCATTCCATTTCTGATGCAGATTTACATGATGCACTTGGGAGAGCTGATATTGAGCAGGCAAAAACTATGCCAAAATGGCTGGTGCAGACTTTGCGTGACAGCAAATTAGATGCACCTTTGTCATATCGTACTCGTTCAGGCTCTCATAGTGCCTCCTTTGCATCAGATTGCTATGCTATGGCTGCATCTAGTCTCTGTGATGAGAATGAGCCTGTTTCTTTTGATGAAGCACAAAATTCAGAAAATTGGATGGCTGCTATGCAATCTGAATATGATGCTATAATGAAGAATGGTACATGGTCTTTATGTGACTTGCCTCCTGGCAAGAAGGCCATTGGCACTAAGTGGGTATACAAGCTGAAGCGTAAACCTGATGGTACCGTTGACAGGTATAAGGCTAGGCTTGTTGCAAAGGGTTATGCACAGGAAAGAGGCATTAATTTTGATGAGACCTTTGCACCTACATGCCGTATGACTACTGTTCGTAGCATTTGTGCACTTGCAGCCCATCATGGTTGGAATGTACATCAGTTGGACATTAAAACAGCATTTCTGAATGGTGACTTGCATGAAGAAGTGTATGTTTTTCAGCCCCGTGGCTTTGTGCAGAAAGGGCATGAAAACCAAGTGTGCAGGTTAAAGAAGGTGTTATATGGTTTAAAGCAAGCACCACGTGCTTGGTATGAGAAAATACATGCCTATCTGATTGCACATGGTTTTGAGAACAGTCCAACTGAAAGCACCTTATATGTTAAGCGTGCTAATGATGTGCTTTTGATCATTGTTGTCTATGTAGACGACATGCTGCTCACTGGTCCTCTTGAGAAGCATATTGCTGATTTCAAGGCTGATTTGCATGCCTCATTTGAGATGTCTGATTTGGGGCATTTGCATCACTATTTGGGCATTCAGTTTATGCAAGTTGATGGTGGAATGGCTTTGTGTCAAACGAAATATATTGACACATTATTGCAGCGTTTTGGCCTTGAAGACTGTAAGCCTATTGCCACTCCTATGGAGACAGGTTTACGATTGAGTCTTCATGATGCTGGAGATGCATTTGATGCTGTTCTCTATCAGCAGGCTGTTGGATGCTTGATTTACTTATGCATTACTCGGCCAGATATTCAGTTTGCTGTCTCACAGATCAGCAGGTTTATGCATTGCCCAGGAGTCACGCATTGGAAAGCGGTTAAGCGCATCTTTCGCTACTTGAGTGGTACTCGGCTACTTGGGTTGTTTTATCCCAAGGGGGGATCACTACCGCCAGATTTGCATGCTTTTTCTGACTCAGATTGGGCTGGTTGCTATGACACTCGTGTGTCCACCAGTGGTTTTTGCTTCATGCTTGGTAGCTCATGTATATCTTGGTTGAGCAAGAAGCAGCCTACTGTGGCCACTTCCAGTTGTGAGGCTGAGTATAGGGAAGCTTTCACAGCGACTGTTGATTGTGTGTGGCTCAGACGCCTTATGGCTGATTTGGGTGTTGGCCAGTCTTCTTCCACCACCATCTTCACTGACAGTCAGAGCGCATTGGCAGTTGCGAGGAACCCTGTGTTCCATGCTCGCACTAAGCACATTGAGGTGCATTATCACTATGTCAGGGAGAGGTTCTCTGCTGGGGAGATCAGCTTGGCATATGTGCCCACGCAGGAGAACATTGCAGACCTTTTCACGAAGGCTCTGCCTAGGGAGAAGTTTGAAGCTTTCCGCAAAGCTTTGGGCTTACTTCCTTTTGTGGAGTGATTTCCACATAGCTCGGCACTTCCTTATACATGAGTGCCAGCTCCTTGTTCACCGCATCACTCCCAGGGGGGATTTGTTGATATATTTAGGTAGTGATGTGTGTGAACACTCTAGGACCGCCAGGGCACTTTTTTCCCTCTTTAGGAGGTTTTTTTCCCCCGGCTTGTATATACGCCTATTGCCCTAATGGGCTACTTATCTTTGTACATTCTCTAGTAATACATTCAGTATTGTGTGTTGTGCTCCAAGCTTCTTCCTCTTCCTTGTGCTGTTCGCGTGCTTCCGCAGACGTCTAACTCCAACAATTTGTTCTCCCACAATGCTTTGATTTCTTGAATTTCTTCATTTTTGCTGCACATGGCATATCATTTGGATTCTCTTCTTCCCTTAACCTTTTCTTCTCCTTTTGGATTGCTCCATTACTCTATCAAGATTTGGACTTGTTTTGTTTTGTAGAATAGTGAAAATTATACTATAGGAACGAAGTAGACTCTTCAAAAAAACTGCTACTGCAATTTTCTCTCAAATAGGATTGTTCATCACAAACAATTGAGCTTCACAGCTCTTGTATTTGTTCAAATGCTCTACTTACATTACTCCCTCAAGATCTGGACTTGTCTTATTTTGTAGAATAGTGACACTCATACTATAGGAAGGGGGTAAACTCTTCAAAATTAATGCTACTTACTTCAATTTCTTTTGAGATAGGATTGTTCGTCCCAACAATTGCGCTACCCAGCTCAATTTATTTTGAGCTACTTCCTTCAAAAGTACTTCTATTGAAATTTCTTTTGAAATAGGATTGTTCATCCAAGCAATGAGCTAAGTAGCTCTTAAATTTGCTCAAATGCTCTCCCACGGATTTTAAGTCTCTCATTTCTAATTGAAAGGAGATAAGAAGTGATATAAGAGATTGTTGTGTCCTTCAACCAAAAAATCTTCCTACCTTTATCCATGCTTCTCTTGCATTTTTAATGCCCGAAAGATGATCAAAGAATTCATTACTCTTAAACTCAAACCTATAGTCGACAAAGCTTCTCTATTCTAGATAAAGCTCTTGCACTTGGTCCTTGCTCTGTAGTTGAAGTGGTTGCCCCTCCTTGTATAGCCCTTCCTACTTGAGTAGTTCCTCAACCAATCGATGAAGATGAGATAGCACTTTGAACTTGTTTAGCTTGGTTCATATCATCATTCATGGCTGATCCGGTTCGCAAACCTAAAGCCATGTAAGGTGCTTCCAGTTCGGTTCATTCAGTTCACACCTTACCCATTCAGTTCTCTCTTGACTCGTCAAGTTTTTATTCCTTTTGAAACCTAAAATCTTCTCAAAGTTACACTTGAAGCTATATGCTTTTCTCTACAAATGCATTCCTCGAGAGCATGTTTCACATTTTTTCATTCCCATCATGAACACAAGTGTGAGATAGAATAGCTTGCTTCACACATCCAGATTCCCAAGAGAGCTAGACATAGAGAGAGAAAGAATGATTCATATTTGAATTTGAATTTTGAATGACATGTATGATGATTCGAAATTTAGATTAAAGCTTTATGATTTCAATATATGTGAAGTATCAACTTGAAACTTCTAAAACTTGTGTGTGTGTGCGCGTGTGTGTGTGTATATATATATATATATATATATATATATATATATATATATATATATATATATATATATATATATATATATATATATATATATATATATATATATATATATATATATATATATATATATATATAATGCACCTTACACACCTTACCTTAGAGGTAAGGGTCGATACTCGAACCTTAAACGCACCGAACATACCGAACCGAATGCACCTAACTGCCTTGGTTCATATAATATTCTTATGGTGCAACAATAAATAAACCAATACCTCCAAGTTCTAGTCTTCTAACTTCAGCTTCAACTTCATCCCATAAGTCAATGATCATGAGTTGTAGCTTGTTTGCCATGTGTGAAAATTATCTCCATTCAACCTATCTATTGCAACCATGGAGGCGAATACTTCCATATCTCTGAAATAATAACCCAAGCAAGTCTATTTGCTCAAATAAAGTCTCCAATAAACCCTCACAAACATGCTTTGATACCGACGGTTGGTCTTTGAAGCCCACAAGCAATATAGAGAGAGAAAGAGAGCCAAATAGATACAATGTACACAAGAGAGAAGACAAAGGAGCATAAATAGCTCCAGTATATAACTAAAATTGAAAGAGATGCTTACAAAACCGTTTTGTAACTCCATATAGGAAGCAAGAGAGAGGCTATGATAAAATGCTTATGAGAGTGTGAATGACCTCCATTATTTATAGGTTAAAGCATCCCTCTAAAAGCTAAGCAAAAAGCCAAAGCCAAAAAAGTTAAATGCATGAATTGGGAAGCAAAATCTGGATATATGCCTTTTCTTTGATTTTTGCCTTAAAAATTACTTTTTATATTGCTTTGGTTAGAATGAATCTCAGCCATAAGATCATATCTTTTTTCTACTTTAAATCTCGGCCATTGATTCAAAACTTAATAAGAAACACAAATTGATATATAGTTAGGGTTTGAGTTTTGGGCCTTCAAATCTTCTCCAAATTTAGCATATGATATATCACTAGATAGCTCTTAAGATTAATCTTGCAAGTTCCAAACATGTGAAAAAAAAAAATCTGCATATTTTGACCAAAGTTGACCATCTGTTGACCAGCCATTGACCTTGAAATAACTGAAACTATACGCATCCCTCTTGTGGAAAGTCGCATTTCTAACAATCCCCTCATAACTTCACACAAGGGGCATATGTTAAGCAGGTATATTTTGTTATTTGAAATACCATTGTAGGTACTTTTTAACCATTAATTTCAAAAACGAAATACTAAATCAAAAGAAAAAGAAAAAAAATTACCTGTGACTTTGATGTCGCTTCTTCACGTGAAACAAGCCTTATGCCTTTTAGCATGCTTGTCTCCGTTTGAGCGCTAGCTTGATGTGCAGCTCTTTAACAATTTATTGCTCTGACAAATCGTGTATTTACGAATACTGACTAAAGGAACGGGCTCCTGTGCTGCACAAAGTTCTCTGACACCCGCCTGAGCCCACAGAGATGAAGAACCCTGAAGAAGACTTTAGACTCCAGAGACTGAAAGATAAGATAACCTGAAATTCTGACGCTAACCTAGGTGTACAAAAGGACCTGATGAAGCACCTGATTGATGGCCCTGACGAGCTGACGAAACCTCTGACAAGTTCTGAACTGATGTGATATCACCTATCCTGACGACCTGGTAGCAAACCTGAGATAATGACGCTAATCTGAGTGTACAAAAGGACCTGATGAAGCACCTGATTGATGACCTTGACGATGACCCTGACGAGCTGACGAAACCACTGACAAGTTCTGAACTGAAGTGAGAGTACCTCTCCTGACGAGCTGATGAAATCTCTGACAACTTCTGAACTGATGTGAGATCCTGATGAAACAAACACTTTGACGAAATCAGAGACTTCCCAAATCTGAAGCGGAGGTATTTCTCTCTTCGACACCCAAATTGTAGGGGTTGTTAATGTTTATGAGAGAGATAATTGATGTGTAGGATAATACTTCAGAAATGAACATAACAACTTCGACGAGGCAAGAAGCCGCGACGCAATGAATCTCCACGCAGCAGCGGACTCTCCAAGCACCAGCGAATTACTCTCGCGGGCGATTAAATATAAAAACACGGCTTGTTTTTACTCGTCAAAAAAGACTTTCCAATCGCTCGTGTATACGTTGCATCCATTGTATCCAATTAAATATAAAAACTATATGAACCATAAACACCTCTATGAGATTCTTGACTAGAGTGTTTTTTTTCTTTTGCCAAAAGACCTAGACCTTACTTTACTTAGTAGTGCTTCACCTTGTGATAGCCTCACCCAATACTATTTCCTCTCGAAGACCTTCATATGCAACTTGAGGATAATTTTCATAGAGTGTGAGATCCTTTCTGAACGTGCAAAAAAAAGTCTAGTGTTCTCCTCTTTTCTAAGGCAAATCTTGTGCCTAGGGGCTATTAATTAACATTTGGACTCTACTTATCAATAGTATGCCTTTATCAATAGTATGTCTTGAGACTACTATCAATGTTCTCTCGTTTGGTCGAGTGGATCATTCATATTTTGAGAGCTAGTTCTAATATCAAAATCCTTTATCAAAATCCTTTATAACTAGTTCTACTATCAATGGCTCTAGGAATATTGACCTAAAATAAAACTCAAGTGAAAACAAGGAGATAAATTCTACCATTTAATGGGATATGATCAACTATCAAAGAAATAATCAATTGGAAATCTGAGCTCTAGTGAACCTATGAAGTGAAGTAAGAATCATGGATAGCTCTTAAAACATGCAAATCCAACATATGAGAAAGGACACAGTGTCAAGCCTCAATGGAGACTTTTGATTTTTGTCGAAGTAGCTTAAACAGATCTATAATTAAACTTGGGAGTGAAAAAGAAGGCACCATATACATGGTTCATACTATAAAACTTATAGAATCGTTTTGGGATAATCTATGAGACATTTCATTGTATGTGACATGCAGAACCATCCATTAATGTTGAAGATGAACTTTTTTTTTTTTTTTAATGGAGGTTCGGCCGAGGCCTATTCCCCCGGACTTTAACTTTGAAATTGCAACTGTACAAGGAAGGGCATAGTACCCATGGGACCCCCCTTATCCCACAAGAACAGGGGTTTACAACTGGGTTGAACGGCGGTCAAGGATGGTCAAACGGTGGCCAACAGCCACATACAACAATTTATGGGATACAAATGTCCCTACATGTTGCTGCCAGGGGTTGAACCCTCGCCCCCGCCTCAAGAGGTGAGAGGCCCAACCACCAGGGCAGCGAACTTTCTTATGCCTTTCTTTTTAGTCTTAAATTCATTCTTTATATGTCGCCATTAACATTAAAATTATCAAGCCATCTTTCATTTCAAATCATCGTTCCCACAATCTCTCAATTGAGGAAGTATGGATGATATGGGTGGTGAAATCACCTATTATAATCTTCACTTTTTTGAATCTTCATAAATCTACAAGTTTAAATAAGATTTTGTGGTCTTAACTTTCTAGTAACACATATTGAATTACATCAATAGAAATGATGTATGATGTTATTGTGGAGTCCTTATATTATCTATTTCCTTGATTTTTTGCTTTAGCTCAATCTTATACTAAGTAGAATTGATGAACTTTCATTATCTATCCTCAAAAACGGTTTTTGGATCTATCCCAATAGTGAAGCCTTCTCTCAAAGGATTTTATGATAGGAACTTGAATTATAGATTATGCGTATCTTTCCTTTCTAGTTATTTGGGATTGACACTTGAAGTTGAATCGTCAAGCTCCTTGAGAGTCTTTGAAAATGTTGTTTATGTTGTCCTTTTACACATGCAAAAAATCCCACTTTGACAATGTTAAGCATTGACATGTATGGTCCTCATAGATCCGCTATATGTGTTTGATTGTTTTTGAGAGCCTTTGCAAAATTCCTCTTCACTTCATGTTTAATGTTTGTTCTAGTTTGTATATGACATCCCATGCTTCATGGAAACAATCAAGATTATATCGCTTGGGGATTATTTAGCGATATCGAAAAATGTAGACACATTGGGGATGTTATGTAGAGTATTCTTTATGAGGATGAGTAAAGGGTGTGAACTCCCTCTTAACATCTAAAGAAGGATACTCACGTGAGTGCCAAGTGGCACTCATGTGAGAGGCTATGAATAATGCCTTTGATGGCAACTAGAGAGGGATATAGGATGGATGTATCATGTGCCTGGGGGGTACGAGTAACAAAGAGAATCTTTGTCATTATAGTCGGCAAGCAGGACCTTACGTTCTAGGGAAACGTGTAGAGAAGACCTCAAAATGAGGGGGATCATCGGAGTAATCTGAACACAGTGAATACAATAGTGGTATCTTAATGAGGGGGATCATCGGAGTAATCTGAACACAGTGAATACAATAGTGGTATCGAAGCAGGGAGCGACCGACATCAACAGAGCCACACGCACAATAGAATCACATGCAAGGCGGAGCCCACACGCTAAAGGCGAGACCACGAAGGGAGAGAGTTCTCTCTCTTCTCCTCTCCCCCTCCTCTTGGATGGAAGGCTTATGCTTTGAGCTCTCCTCATATACCCCCTTTTCGGCGCTTCTAGCTCACATGTGGGATAAGAGAGTCCGTCGGCGGCCACGCTGAGGTGTTTTCGAATTTGCAAGCGAGCTCAAGCTGAAGATGGGGAAATTTTGAAGTTTTTTCTTGAATTTTGGAGGACAAAATTGATGCTATGGATCAAGATGTTGGCAAAATGATGATACATACATGTATTATGGGCTATGGAGATGGGCTATGGGTTTTTAGTTTTTTCAAAAGGTTCTAACTTCTCAGTTTGGATCTCTCAAAGTCACTACTCCATGAAGATTTGCTTTCCCACTGTTTACTCGTGACATACCCGACTTCTATGCACTATAGCTTGCTCGTACGATATCCGATTTCAAAAATCTTTGTCACGTTACGAAGCTACACTCCTAAGCTTCACTTAGAAACCATTGATGTTGGATTTGGACAAGATTTGGTCAACCAAAGTTTCTCTATAGCGCTGCAGCAGGAACTAGGCGGCCACTTCCTGGCCTAGTTTTTCATGTTCCAGTGTCCAAATTCACTTTTTTCACTTGGGATATTTTTATATCTTTGAAGTACAGGTGTTGGGCTATATTTGTTGGACTGATGAGGACTGTAAAATCTCAAAAGTTGTTCAGTTTCACTCAGTTTGCCAAGTTCGGGCTATTGCTACATGGTTTTGGCATTGTTCTTGTTGGTTTTTTGTGATTAGAACCTCCTCGGACCAACCGAGCATTTCCAATTTTTGTTTGGGCCTGGTGAGGATTCAAAATTAGCGACTTGAAGCTTCAAGGATCACTTGGATTTTGTTTTCGCAGCTTCATTTTGTACAAGGGAAGTGCTCTTGTGATATATATATCTTCTTCTTGCATATTCAAGGTTTACTTCCATTCATTTTCACATACTCTAGTTAGCAAACAGGAGAAGGGAAGTAAAACATGCAATCTAGAGGGAAACAAGTAGTTGAACCCACTTCGCCATCTAAAGAGCAACTAGAAGATCATGATTCTAGAATGGAAGAAGTAGAATTAGGGCAGGAAGTAGAAGAAAACTTAGAAGAAAAAGAGCCTCAACAAGAAGAATATACATATGAGGAACTTTTAGATGAGCTTGCCACTCATGATCAATTTGTAGATTTGAAAGAGCAAACCCTTAAATTAGAGAGAGATCGTAGTGTTATTACATCTCTCATCCAAAGTCTCAAATGATCTCACTTGAGACTAATGTCACCTCTTTCCTAGATAGGAAGGAAAGAGAAACCCCTCCTATTCCTCTAGAGATTACTAGGAAAGATACTTCTCTTCCTAGTAAGCATAAAGGAGAGAGCTCTAGGGAAGCTCCCCTCCTGAAAGACTTGAAGCCACCTACCTTTACGGGGGATGACCGAGATAGAAACAAGGATGCAATCTATACTTTTTACAAGTGGCATGATTTGCATCAATTGAAGGGCACCCCACCAGAGTACCGTGTGCTAGAGGCGAGTCTCTCGCTTGGCCTGCGTGCTTACAAATGGTGGATGAGTCTTAAGGAGGCGAACTCTATCCCTACAGATTGGAATCAGTTTGAGACTCTTTTTCTAAAAGAGTTTCTTCCTGAGAATGAGTAGGAGAGGAATTAGGATGAGTGGGATAGGATTACCCAGAGAGGTAGGCCTCTTACGGTCTACATATCCCACTATAGAGAGATCATTTTGAAACTTAAGGGCTTAGATGATTTCCAAAAGACCATAGCGTTTGTTAGAGGCTTAGATAAAGCCATAAAGAGGGAAGCAAGTATGCACATGTCTATGAGGACCATAACCATCATCAATACACTCCTATGGAGACGGATCAGCCCCTCAAGCCTCTTAGTATGACTAAATTCAAGAAGAAGTTGCCATTTTGGAAAAACAAGATTTTCATTAAAAAACAAAGATCACAAGGGCCTATGTTAACTACAGATCAGTTTGAGAGGGCCAAAAGAGAGAACCTTTGCTTTAGGTGTTTGTCTCCTATCCATTCACAGTGGAACTATCCACTCAAGAAAGGGGGAAGAAAAGAAGAAGGGACCAGAGACTAGTACGGCCCCCGAAAAGGACAAAAAGACGGTCCATCTAGTGTAGACCCTTCCTGTTCATGGTAGCTCTAGCTGCAAGGGAGTGGAGGTGATGCACGAGGATATAGAGTACACCTGTTGTTTGACTCAGTCATTGTGGTCACCGCAGGTTGGACCACATGACCTAGTTAAACTGCATGGTAGTGTGTACGGGACCAGGATATGGGTCATGGTAGATGACTCTGCCACTCATAACTTTATAAATTATGCTTTGGTCAAGAAATTAAAGATTCCCCAACAGCCCAGTGCACATAAATACCTCGTATCTATGATGCAAGGGCAAGATAAGAGGATATGGGATACTATGGTATCCAATTTGGAAGTCAAGATGCAAAACTATACAGATTATATGGACTTCCAAATTATGAATATGGAGAGGACAGACTTTGTGTTAGTAAGAGAGCGGCTACGGGGGTTGGGTGACACACTTAAACGCAGCTATCAAAACAACACACTTGAATTTGAAAAGAATGGAAGTAAAGTCTGTATTCAGGGAGAGAGAGATGTACCTAGTGCACCTCTCATTTCATCATTAGAGTTGTATAGTCTTTGTTATTCTCAGCATGTACAGGAGATGTTTTATTGTATAGTCATGATATTGAGCATTGTACAGATAGTCTCATCTGATGTATATTTTCATGCTAGGAATGTAAATATGGACACGACTTTCTACTATTCTTTTTTGCAAGAGTGTGTGGCTAAAACTTTTAAGGATCTTATGTTTGAGGAGATGTTTTTCCCATTGACTTACCTAGAGGGCTACCACCTAAGAGAGGGGACATAGACCATGCCATTGAGGTTGTTACTAACACTAACCCTATTTGTAGGCCACCTTATAGGCTTGGTGTTTCTCAGCATGAGGGAGGTTGAGATGCAATTGCAGGATTATTTAGATAAGGGCTTCATTAAACCTAATAACTCACCTTGGGCATCACCAATGCTCCTTGTTAGAAAGAAAGATGGATGTATGAGACTATAGAGGACTTAATAAGGTAACTATCAAAAATAGGTTTCCAATGCCTAGATTGGAAGATCTATTTGATCAGTTACATCAAGCTAGGTATTTTACCAAGCTTGATCTTAGATCAGGATATCATCAAATCAGGATTAGGGCAGAGAATGTCCGTAAGACTGCATTTAGGACTAGATATGGGCACTATGAGTTTTTGGTGATGCCTTTTGGTCTCACCAATGCTCCTGCCACTTTCATGAAGCTCATGAATAGTGTTTTATGGCCTTATCTAGGACACTTTGTAAGTAGACTGTTTGGATGACATTATGATCTATAGTGCGTATTTCAAGTGCTAAGAGAAAATTCACTCTTTGCTAAGGAGTCAAAGTGTGAATTTTTCAAAACAGAGGTTAGATACCTTAGGCATATAGTCTCCCAAGATGGAATCGATCCTGAAAAAGTAAGGGCTATTATGGAATGGCCACATCCAAGGAACTTGGAAGAGCTGCAGATCTTCCTAGGTTTATCAGGTTTCTATCGAAGATTCATTAAAAATTATGCCAAAATTGTTGTTCCTATGATGGAACAACTTAAAGGGAAACGGAAAGCCTTTCATTGGGGAGACAAACAGAAGCAAAGTATGGAGTAGTTGAAAGTAGCAATTGCGATAGCTCCACTTTTACATATAGCAGATCCCAACAAACCATTTGTGGTTGAGACTGACACAAGTGATTTTGCTATAGGAGCGGTTCTAGTTCAGGATGGTCGACCAGTAGCTTTTGAGAGTAAGAAACTAGAACCAGCTCAGAAGAATTACTCCGTCTATGAGAAGGAGTTGTATGCAATTGTCCATGCTTTGAAGAAGTGGCATCATTATTTATATGGTGCCAAGGTTACGATGGTGTTTGATCAAGAGAGCATTAAGTGGCTCTCTAATCAAACAGACCTTAAGGGTCGTAAGGCCCAATGGGTAGAGACCCTTCAAGAGTTTGATTATGAGCTTAGGTATAGGAAGGGAAAGTTTAATGCAGTGGCTGATTCACTTAGCTGCATGCCTATGCTCAATGGACTGAGTTTTACTCAGATCACGAGTGAGCTACTTGAGTCCATTACAGGGAAATGTAGGCTTGATCCTACATATTTCGAGGTTTGGGAAGCCATAGAGAATGGGGATCGTGACATACGGGTTTCCAGTGAAGATGGAGTATCAACGGGTACTCAAAAAGGATTCAAGTGGAACAATTATAGTGTTCATGATGGATATCTGTTATATAAAGGTAAGGTGTGTGTCCCTAGAGATCTTGAGATGAGACGGCATATTTTGTATGAGTGTCATGACACACCTAGTGCGAGACACCCAGGAGTTAACAAGACTTATGATCTTGTTAAGAGGCAGTTTTATTGGCCTGGACTTCATAAGGACATCCTAGAGTATGTGCTTAAGTGCACCAAATGCCACGTCAAAAAAGCTGAGAGATTGAGGATTGGAGGACTACTCCACCCATTGGATATTCCTAATGGGAAGTGGGAGAGTATCTCCATGGAGTTTATAGTCGGATTACCTAAGAAACAGAGAGGGCACGACTCGGTCTGGGTAATTATGGATAGGCTAACCAAAATGGCTAGGTTTATTCCGACACATACTACATTGAAGACACCAGAGTTTGCTAGACTCTTTGTGGAGAACCTATACCGGTTATATGGTCTTCCTTTAGACATACTTTTCGATTGGGATAGGAAGTTTACTAGCCACTTTTGGAGGGCGATCTTCAAAAGGTTGGACACGAAACTTAGCATGAGTACGGTCGAGCATCCACAGTCGAATGGGCAAACAGAAAGGGCTAACCGAATCCTAGAGGATATGCTTCGAGAATATGTGAATGAAAGGCAAACTAATTGGGAAGGGTACTTACCTATAGTATAGTTTGCATATAATAGTGCCAAGCACTCTTCCACTGGGCATAGTCCATTTATGCGTATGTATGGGTTTCAGCCAAGAGCTCCCTGTGTAATAGGCTTGCAGAATGAGAAAGTTCAAGCTACAAAGGACTTCTTGGAAGAAATGAACGATATGCTTAGGCTTGCTAAGGACAGCATTAGGAGAGCTTAGGATAGAGCTAGAGCCTATGTTGACCCTCAAAGGAGAGATATCAACTTTGAGGTAGGAGAGCAGGTCTATCTTAGAGTTCCATCTAGGTCTGAAACCATGAAGATGGGACCCTGTCCAAAACTATCTCCTAGGTATTGTGGACCTTTCCAAATACTTAAGAGAATAGGAAAGATGGCTTATCAACTCCAACTTCCAGAGAATAGTCAAATCCATCCAGTTTTTCATGTTAGTCGGCTTAAGAAAAGGCTGGGTGAATCTGACAACCTCATTCCAGACAGTGGGGTACTAGAGCTTATTTCTGCTCAATCTATTTCACACGAGCCTGAGAGCATACTACGCACTCGAGAGAAACAGACGAGAAGTCACTTATATAAAGGGTGTCTAGTAAAGTGGAAAGATAGTTCAGAAGATAGGGCTACATGGGGGCGGGTTAGCACCTTTCAGAGACGGTTTCCCAATTCTAGATTACCTTCCCAACGGTCTTCTTAAGGGGAAGGATACGGGGTAACAACACGGAGATACGACCATGTACATGACGTACATGGGGATATAGTGGGAGTGATATTTCAATATATTTCTCTCTTTCTATCACACCTTCCAATATCATTTTCGAGGACAAAAATGGAACTAAGGGGAAGGAAATGTTATGTAGAGTATCCTTTGAGGATGAGTAAAGGGTGTGAACTCCCTCTTAACATCTAAAGAAGGATACTCACATGAGTGCCACGTGGCACTCATGTGAGAGGCTATGAATAATGCCTTTGATGGCAACTAGAGAGGGATATAGGATGGATGTATCATGTGGCTGGGGGGTAAGAGTAACGAAGAGCATCTCCATGATTATAGCCAAAAAGCGGAACCTTACGTTGGAAACATGTAGAGAAGACCTCAAAATGAGGGGGATCATCAGAGTAATCTGAACACAGTGAATACGACAAGGGATGTCCTCTTTGTTGGACTTTACTCAAATCCTCTCAATTCTTGTCTCTTTTCTTCTCATGGAGGTTCTTCTTTTTATAAGAAAGGGACGAAATGATCCATATTATTAAGAATATTATATATTTGATTCAATCTCATCCACCACGTGTAAGATTTTTGCCAAGTGATAATGAAGCCTTGAAGACTCTATATTTTTTGGGAATACACTTGATTTTTAGGACTCTTCACGTGCTTCTTTGAAGGTATGACTTCGTTGTTGCGTGATGATACATCATAGACATATTTTATATTGATCCATTGAGAATTGTAGAAGGATTACCCTTGATGAGTCACCTATGCTTCTGTAGTGGTAGCATCTCCCAACTTTGAGGATAAAGAACTGAAGGGATGTTGTGTTCTCCCATGACTACAGTTCATGTAGCTCCAAGAAAAGATGTCTTAGTATTTCTTCATGGTGTGACTATTTTTCATAACAAACTTGGTTCCTTGCAAGTCCATGTAGCTCCAAGAAAAGATGTTTTAGTATTTCTTCATGGTGTGACTATTTTTCATCACAAACTTGGTTCCTTCGAAAATCAAGTCTTGAGAAAAGTTGTCTTAGGAGCTTTTTCAGTGCTCAAATGCCATTCCCTAACATGTGTTCTATCTAATAACTCTTCTTCAACACTAATTTCTCTTCCTATGAGTGGGTTTCTTTGTTTTTCTAGGACAACAAAGTGCAAGTGTGCTCATGATCTCTACACCCCTTTATATCTCCTAGATCCATCCTTTTTTTCATATAAAATATAAGAGTGAAGATCTAACAATTGAAGAATTAGGTATAATGCTCAATATAACTCCGAAACTGGACCTACAAGTTAAAGTGGTATCAAAAACAAGAGATCTCTCTCTACTACTACTACAAGCCAAACTAGTGTTGAAGACTAGGTGGCACAAGAGAATCTTTTTTCCTTTTTCTACTCCTACATGCCAAAGTGGTCTTGGTTGCACTTATGGACTTGTCTTGAAAACAACAAAAAGAAAAATATGTCTTGCAATTCCCACATAAATAGTGTGCTCATAAAGTGAGGAGAGGTCAAGCAGGTAATGAAGCCCCTCTCTCTCTCTCTCGTTATGAACTCCTCCAAATGTCTCCAAATGTAGAGCACACCTCCTCCAAGTGTGTGAGAACACTCCCTTCAAGAGAGCCTCCAAGATATCCTCCTTAAGCATCAAATCTCGAGAATAGCTTTGCTTGAGAAGAGGTCCTTGATCATCTTGAGTGATTGCTCCTCTTGAGAAGATTGTGTCTTGAGCGATGATGAACAATGAGCATAAGGCCTTCTTATATAGTTTTTTAAACCATGTGAAAAGCATATTTAAAAGCTCTATGGAAAAGCATGATCGCAAAAACAATCGCTATCAAATCTAAAAGCTACACATTGAATTTGCCATTGATGTGTTTTTTAAGAAAACTCGATCGCTATCGATACCGCTTAGCTTTTCAAATTTGCCATTGATGTCATCTGTGGGGATTGGACTTGGGTCACTGGGTTGAGAGGATATTGATCTATCCAATGCGCCCCATGTTTGTTCTTGAAGTGTGAGCTATAGAAGATAAACTATATGCTGGTAGATGTATGAGTTTTGTTCCTATTTTCCTTATTTTTTCCAACAATCCCCCATTCAATATCAAAATGGTACAAGGTTCAATAAGAGTTTTATATTCACCAAGGTCAGAGGATTTGAATCCACAACCTCACTCACATAAGGGAAGTGTTTTACCACTATACTATCTCTTTGTGTTGTCACTCTAGTTCTCTTTTCTTATATTTAACACAACTTTCATCTCTTTCTTACTTTTTCAATTGCCAAGAACAAACCTTCCTTTTACATTTTAATTCAAGCAATCTCAAAGATCATTTTTACATATCTAGCAAGAGGGTTTTGTTCTCTACATACTCATGGACCCTACGAACACCATGGAGGATTTTGCTGAGTCACCTCTACCCGAGGTAACACTCGAGCAACAACTCGAGCTCTTGCGGCATGAACTTCAAGGCACTCAAAACGAGATTTGACAATGCAATGAAGTACTCCAGAAGATGCAAACTGATGAAGATAACCTTACAAAGGTGGTCAAAGCTATTGTCTCTGCCCAATCGAATGGCACACATTCCAAGACTGGTGTTAAAAATTACCAATTTCTACGGTTTGATGGCGATAAGGATGGCCCTTTAGTTCTTTCATGGTTGTCACAGTTTGATGATTTTTATTCTGATGAAACATATGTTGAAAGTGAAAAAGTCAAATTTGCCACTAAATATTTAGTCGAAAAAGCTAAGCTTTAGTGGAATGTCCTATGCCACATTACAGATCATCCAACAACATGGAAGGCTTTTCAAGATAAAGTGTAGGATTATTTTCTTCCTCCTCAATATCATCTACATGTTTGACATGCATGGACAACCTTTACATGGAAGGAGGGTGACACGATCACTACCTACACAGAGTGGTTCTAGCAAAATTTACTATTGGTTCGAATGCTTGAAGATGTACCAGAGGATAGCTTGCAACGGAAATACGAAGATGGTTTGGAGGTGGGAACCCAAGCTACGCTTCACACCCTACGGCCTACAACCCTCAACAAAGCTATCTCTTTTGCCTATGATGCAAAGAAGAAATTCCAATCCATAATCGAGTCGATCTATCTACAACAACCACGTCAACGACCACTTTTTCTTAAACCCATGTTTCCTATGAAGCATAATTTTAATGCCCCATCTTACTCTAGTTTTCCTCGTCCTCCACAATCCAATTACTCAACTCCACGTATTGCTTCATCTCTCCAACCTACAAAACCACCTACCCTCCAAACTTCAACGCTAGATGCCCAACAGAAGTGACCATGTATCACGTGCTGGAATTGTGGTAAACCTGGACATACAAAAATAAAGTGCCGATTGTGACCTCTTCACATGAAACCAGTTGTAGCTCAATTGCATAACATGGAGGCCCATAATGAAGAAATTCCTCTTGTTTGGATAGAGGAAGCATTGGAGAAGGACTTAAGTACCTTGGGTAACAATATCTCAATTCATTCTTCACTTTGCATGCAGCTTAGTATCAATAACAAGTTGGCTAATATTTTACACGAGGATGGTAGTTCACATGATTTTATTTCACATTTATTAGTACAAGAACTTAAATTAAAAACATTTCCTTCCTTGTATAAAGTGAAAGCTGCATTTCAAGGTAGTCATTATAATGTAACACGAGAAGTGCAAGATGTTATGATTAGCATAGGCCCATATGTAGATGCATGAACATTTTTAATTGCACCTTTGCAATCTTACGATGTTATACTCAGTATGCCTTTTGGTCATCATTATAACCCACGCATTGACTACCATACACATACCTTTAACTTTGAAGTTAAAGGTCAAATCATTATTTTGTCTGCACGGCATGATTTCCAGCCATTTCCATTGACTATTCATACTCAAGTAAAATGTGCATGTAGGAAAGGATTCAATTCATGCATTGTTTTTGTCAATGTCATCAATGATTATACTCATACACTTCCTGATGCACATAAACCTTTCATGACTACTTATAAGGATTGTTTTATGTCTGAGTATCCCTCTGAACTACCACCATCTCGAGGATCCTTTGACCATAGCACAGGCTTAGTCCCTACTAGTTCTCCTCCTCATAAAGCACCTTATAGACATGGCCCACTACACCAAAAGGAAATAGAAAACCAAGTAAAAGACCTACTACAAAAAGGACTTATAAGGCGTAGTTCTTCCCCATTTGGAGCACTAGTTCTCTTATTAGAGGGGAAGAATAAAAATTATCGAATGTGCATTGATTATAGAGCCCTTAACAAGATCACAATAAAGAATAGATACCCTATTCCTCAAATAGATGATCTTTTAGATAAATTACGAGGAGCTCGCGTCTTTAGCAAAATTGGTCTAAAATCAGGTTACCATCAGATTTGTATGACACAAAGTGATATTTTTAAGACTGCATTTAGAACTCAAACCGGCCATTATGAATTTATGGTAATGCCCTTTGGACTTGCTAATGCCCCTGCTACATTTGCACGAATGATGAACAACATTTTTCTTGATTACCAAGCTTTTGTTCTTGTATTCTTTGACGATTTACTTGTTTACAGTAAGAATGATAGTGAGCATGAGAAGCATCTTAAAACAGTTTTTCATTTGCTACAAGAGAACACACTTTACACTAATTCTGAAAAGAGTTACTTCTTTCAACGTAAGCTAGAATATCTAGGACATATTATTTTGGGGATCCAAAAAAGATTAAAGTGATAGTAGAATGGCCTACACCACAATCAATCAATGATGTTCAATTTTTTCTTGGGTTGGCTAGTTTCTATAGGAAGTTTATTCAAAATTTTTCTTATTTAGCATTGCCTCTTACTTTTTTATTGACAAAGAAAATATTAAAATTTGCATGGGGACTTATCCAACAACAGTCCTTTGAAAAACTCAAACATGCACTTTCACATGCACTTGTTCTACAGTTACCTAATTTCTCACAACCCTTTCATGTTGTTATTGATGCTAATGGTTCATGAATACATGATGTTTTAATGCAAAATGATCATCCTATTGCATTTGAGAGTAAGAAGCTTAAGCCCTCATAAAAGAATTATAGTACATATGATAAAGAATTATTAGCGGTTATGCATGCTTTGCGAATTCGAAAACACTATCTTATGGACTCTGAGGTCTTAATCAAAAGCAACCAACAAGCTATTAAGCATTTATTAAATCAGCCCTTAATCTCTAATCGTCATCTTAAATGGGCTTCGTTCATTCAAAATTTTCAACCCATGATCCAATATCAACGTGGTAAAGCTAATGTTGTAGCTGATGCTCTTAGCCATTTCCCTTCACATTCTATTGTTTTGCATAATGTTTATGCCATTCAAATTCATTCTTTTCAAGAAATGATTTCTACTTATGCATATGATTTGTATTTTTCATGTGCATGGCATGACTTTGACAATGGTTCATCTTTATCTAATGAACAATATACATTTCATCATGGTTTAATTTATTTTCAACATAGATTGTGCATAGCCCAAGCTACTAAAGATTTTTTCATCAAAGAAATGCATGAACCATATTACATGGGTCATAGAGGCATACATAGCACTATTTTTGCTTGCAAAGATTTCTTCTTTTGGCCACACATGGAAAAAGATATTGCACATTATGTTTCTCAATGCATTCTATGTCAGCATGTAAAACATCATCATGCTAAACCATTTGGATTATTAATGCCACTTCCCATTCTGAACGAACCATGGGAACAAATCTCTATGAATTTTATCACAGGTCTTCCTATCACTTCATCACATAATGATATGATTTGGACATTAGTTGATAGGTTTAATAAATATGCATATTTCATTCCTTGTAGAAAAAATTTATCGCACCTTAGGCTGCAAAATTATTCATTAAATGCATTTTCCCACATCATGGATTTCCTAAATTAATGTTATTTGATTGTGATGTTAGATTTTGTAATCATTTTTGGGTTGCCTTATTTCAACATTTTAGTTCTAAAATAGATTTTAGCTCTACATTTCATCCCAAAAGTAATGGACAAAGTGAGGCTACAAACAATACTATTCTTGATTTATTGCATTGTTATTCATTAGATAATCCTAGTACTGGGATGAAAAGTTGCCATTGCTTCAATTTGCTTACAATAACACCACACATACCACTACTGGTCGTGCACCTTTTGAAATTGTTTATGGTAAAAAGCTTCCAACTCCCATGTTACTCACCCAAATCGACATTTCGATGGTTGATTCTATTGCTCAAGATCACATTTCTATACTTCATGATGTTCACGAGCACATTAGGAAAAGTTAGGTGTGATATACACGTAATATCAATACAAAATGATTAGCCAAGGAATTCAAGGAAAATGATCTTGTATGGTTGCATATCATTAAAAGACGTCTCAAAAATATTTGGCAGCATCCTAAAATTAAACTTGCACCACGCTATTATAAACCATTTCACATTATACAAAAAATTAATGATAATTTGTCTAGATTAGATATACCATCTCATTGGAATATACATAATTCTTTTCATAATAGTTTACTTAAACCATTTAAAGGAACTTTACCACTCACTCCACTTCTTGATGACCCTTCTTTAATCGAAGAACAATCTGAAATCTTGGTTCGTGAGAAAATAATTGATCATGATGTCACTACTACATGCATAGGTACTCAATATCATCGATATTTAGTTAAGTACAAAAATCACTCTATTGAAGAATGTCAATGGATAAACACCCCATTATGAGTACTAAATTTCTACATATCATACACAAACACATTAATGTAACTCCTCCATGAACATTTCCATGCATGTGTTTTTACATGGGACATGCTTATTTTCATTCAGTGATGGAACATGTGACTGGCCATCCATGTTTTTTTTATTTTATCAAACTGAGGTACTAAACACAATTAACACCCCATTATGAGTACTAAATTTCTACATATCATACACAAACACATTAATGTAACTCCTCCATGAACATTTCCATGCATGTGTTTTTACATGGGACATGCTTATTTTCATTCAATGATGGAACATGTGACTGGCCATCCATGTTTTTTTTATTTTATCAAACTGAGGTGAGTTGTTTTTTTAATTGACGGGCATGTTATGAATTATAGAATGTGTTGAACAAGGAATTGTTGGAGTGTTAATTTATTAATTTATTAATGTGTTTTGGTGTTTTTGATATAGCAGCAGAAGGTTCGTGAGGGTGTGAAAGGGAGGACATCAATAATCCTATTCATAATTTATATAGTTTGTAAATAAACCTGCATAGAGGGTTCTAATGTTAGAAACAGTTAGAAAAGCAGTGGTTAGAATAAGGGTGATTGTAGACTGCAATTTCTGATATTGAAAGTAAAATCTTTCTACAAAAGTTACCAACTTTTACTTTCACACATGCTTTTTGAAGCTGCTCTCATGTAACCATTATTTGGACATAATAAAAAATTCCTATAAATACATGCACTCTATGGACTCTTGAAATAGAGTGCATGGGGGGAGATCACACCCAATACTGCGTACTATCTAGTCTCCTGGCATGTCTATTTTTGTGTGTGTTTTTTGCATCCGTAACCTCTATTTGCGCTTGAGCAAGAGCTTGATTGAAGTATTTCGATGGCGATGCACCACAGTGCACTATCCTTCTCGAGAGATCCACGACGATATGCTCGGAGTAGAAAACAGAGCTCCTAAGGCCACACGCAGTATTCCGCACAGAGGTTGCACACTACGCAGAAAACACAGTACACAGGGAGCACGAAGATAAACTTCTTAGGTCTTACAAATGCGGTCAAACTTACAGTTTGTGACTGACCAGGCCACTATATGTTTTATTAAAGAGCATATACAAATAAGTGTCCGGTGGCCATTTGGCCTTTCACATGGACACTAACGGTAACAATCTCCCACTAAAGGCCAATATGGCCAGGGTAACTATGGGAGAAAAATAAAGAATGATAAAGAATAGCTGAGTGTAAGTATACAAACTATACCTCCCACCTGATGGGCATGTTACACAGTATACAAGTGACTGCGTAAGATCAAGAATCAAGTAACCCCCATCAAGTCACAACAGTGTCGAAAGCTATCCTGTGGTAGAGCTTTAGTCAAAGCATCTGCAACATTATCTCGAGTGTGAACCTTCTTAAGAATAATGCTCTCAGTGGCTAAGCAATCTCTAATGAAGTGATACCTCACCTCAATGTGCTTGGTCTTTGCATGATAGACCGGATTCTTAGCCAAAGCAATGGCACTCTGACTATCACTGAGCAAGCGAGGTACGTGCTGAGGTAAACCCATATCACAAGAAAGATGATAAAGCCACAATGCTTCCTTACATGCCTCACTTGCTGCAACATACTATGCTTTTGTGGTGGAAACAACTGTACATTCTTGAAGACGAGATCTCCAAGAGATAGCACCTCCAGCAAAATGAAAAATGTACCCTGATGTAGACTTACGATTGTCTACACAACCAGCATAGTCAGAATATGTGTAACCAATAATGGATGCTTTCCCTCTACCTAAGCATAGACACTTGTCCTTAGTGCCACTCAGATATCTCAAAATCATCTTGATTGCTTCCCAATATTTCTTGCCAGGATTAGACATATATTTGCTCACAACTCCCACTGCAAATGCAATGTCTGGTCTCATAGCTACCATAGCGTACATGAGACTACCAACAACAGACTGATAGGGAATTTTGGTCATGAATTCCTTTTCCTCATCTGATTTGGGGCAGTTATCCTTGCTCAATTTCACATATGTGGGTAAAGGTGTACTCAATGCCTTTCCACCCTGCATATTGAACTGGTGAAGTACCTTGGATATGTACTCACTTTGAGACAAATATATGCATCTTTTACTCCTATCACGAGTAATGAGCATGCCAAGAATATGTTTGGCATCCCCCAAATCCTTCATATCAAATGTCTAACTCAACTTCTTTTTGAGAATTGACAAATCATAAGAGGACTTCCCAGCAATCAACATATCATCGTCATAAAGTATCAAGCATATCAAGCTTCCATCAGAGCATCTCTTTGTGTAGAGACAATGACCCTCATTGCTCCGAGAATAGCCTTGGGACTTCATAAAAGCATCAAACTTTTGGTACCATTGTCTAGGATACTATTTAAGTCCATACAAGCTCTTCTTGAGCTTACAAACTAGACTTTCCTTGCCAGGAACTACATAACCCTCTGGTTGTTCCATATAGATCTCATCTGTAAGATCTCCATGAAGCAGTCATCCTTGCTCAATTTCACATATGTGGGTAAAGGTGTACTCAATGCCTTTCCACCCTGCATATTGAACGGGTGAAGTACTTTGGATATGTACTCACTTTGAGACAAGTATATGCATCTTTTACTCCTATCACGAGTAATGTGCATGCCAAGAATATGTTTGGCATCCCCCAAATCCTTCATATCAAATGTCTGACTCAACTTCTTTTTGAGAATTGACAAATCATAAGAGGACTTCCCAGCAATCAACATATCATCGACGTAAAGTATCAAGCATATCAAGCTGCCATCAGAGCATCTCTTTATGTAGAGACAATGATCCTCATTGCTCTGAGAATAGCCTTGGGACTTCATAAAAGCATCAGACTTTTGGTATCATTGTCTAGGAGACTATTTAAGTCCATACAAGCTCTTCTTGAGCTTACAAACTAGACTTTCCTTGCCAGGAACTACATAACCCTCTGGTTGTTCCATATAGATCTCATCTGTAAGATCTCCATGCAAGAAAGTTGTTTTCACATCCATTTGGACTAGTTCTAAGTCCTCCATTCCAACGAATCCAAGCAACATGCGCAAAAGTAGTCATCTTGACCACTAGAGAGAAGATTACCTCAAAATGAACACCATGTTGTTGCTTAAAACCCTTTGCAACAAGTCGTGCTTTATATTTTGGAGAAGCACTATCTGATGTGAATTTCAGCTTATATACCCATTTACATGGTAAAGCTTTCCTGCCCTTTGGCAAAGGTACTAAGTTCCAAGTACCATTCTTGTGAATAGAATCCAACTCACTCTTCATGGCACGCTCCCACTTGACATGATCCTGAGTCTGCATAGCCTCTTTGTAGCAAGAAGGCTCACCGGCATCTATTAGCATAACAAAATCTAAACCTGGAACATATCTATTAGGTGGATGTGAGACATGTGCAGAACATCTCAATGGTTTCTGAACAGGAACATGTGCAGACTGATCTGAATGGACATTCTCTTGAACATCCCTATGTGCAACATTTTTATGCATGCTAACCGGAGGACTAGTATCCTCAAACACCACTCTTCTCACTTCAACCTCCTTAATGGGCTGTTTATGCATCTTAGACTCATTAAAAATGACATCACTACTTCTGATCACTGACCGTGTTTCAGGATCCCATAAGCGATATCCAAACTGTTCTTCTCGACAATATCCAAGAAAAATGCATTTCTTTGACTTATGGTCCAACTTTTGTCTAAGATTATTGGGTATATGAACATATGCTTCACACCCAAAAACTCAAAGATGATCATAATATGGTGGTTTCCCTGTCCATAACTCTTGTGACACTTTCAAACCTTTGGCAGTACTAGGTGAAAGGTTAATCACGTGAACTGCAGTCAATACTGCTTCTACCCAAAAACCTTGTGAGAGGTTTGCATGATGCAACATAGAGACTACTCTATCTTGAATAGTTCTATTCATCCTCTCAGCTACACCATTCTGTACTGGGGTATAAGGAGTTGTAAACTCTCTACGAATCCCTCTAGACTGAACAAAAAGGCTGAATTCATGTGAGGTATACTCACCCCCATTATCTGAACATAAAGCCTTAAGCTTAGTTCCTTTTTCAGTCTCAATTGAAACAAGCCATTTTTTGAAAGTAGGGAATACATCATCGTTTGATTTGATAGGATATAACCAGACTTTTCTAGTAGCATCATCTATGAAAGGGACAAAGTAAAGAGAACCACCTAAGGACCTAGTGGGCATAGGACCACACACATCTGTATGAATGAGATCTAAAGGCTGAATTGAAGAGTCAATGTGCATTCTATGCACATTTCTAGTTTGCTTTCCATATTGACAATGCTCACAAAATGAAAAATCAGAGATAGATAACACAGGTAAGTAGCCAGAACGAGAAAGATTTTCCATTCCACGACGAGATATATGGCCCAAACGACCATGCCAAATACAAGCCATATGCTGTTCAGTAATAGCTAACAAGTGTTCTTTCTGTGATACAAATAAAGGATAAAGTGAGCCAACTTTGCTTCCTTTTGCAATAACCATATTGCCCTTTGATATACAAAAGGACTGAGCATAGAAGACCACCTTGTAACCAAGGTCATCAAGTTGACCAACTGACATCAAATTGTGTGATAACTGAGGTACATGGCGTACATTATGCATAGTAAATTTTGAACCATCAATGAACTACACAACCACATCTCCAATCCCCACAACATCACACTAGTAAGAGTCACCAAGTCTCATGGTACCAAGAGACTTTGCTGCATAATTAGAGAACCATTCTTTATGTGGTGTCACATGGAAAGAAGCACCAGAATCTAGCAGCTAGGTGTGGGAAAGAGAATCATCCATAAGTGACTCAGATGCAGACACTTGCCGGTGTTATTGGCTAGTTTTTGGGCTGTGTATTCAGCCTTTTGGTGTCATTTTACTGCATATATTGAGCACATACACACCATGTACGCTTCTGTGGATACCGCTTATGTACGTCCATGTGGTCATTGATATAGCAGTTACGTTCTTTGCATAAAGCCTTTTACGTTTGATAAAGAGGGTCGTGGTGAGGTTTTCTTAACTGGGAGACACCCAGATGTCGGATCTCTTCAGTGATGCAGGTGGAAGACTTACCCAGCCTCGCCATAGGAGATGTATGATAGTTGTTCATAGGTGCTCGATAAGCCTAGTTGGCTTCTATTGGGTAACTGATTATATGCAGTGGAGTCAGTGATTCACTATGCAAGTAGACATGTCAGTACTTGCAGTTTTATGATACTTTGACACTGGTCATATGCTAATTTTGCAGAGGATACTCTGGCAAATTTTTTCCAGATTTCTAGTTTAGTCAACTATACAGAGGTCGATTTACTCATTGATACACTTATTTGTTGGTGTTTAGACTCTTCTAGCTCCATTATCATTCTATTCAGTTCTCTACCATCATGGCATCAGAGGTCTCAGGCACATCCGATAGATCAGGTTCTAGTGCTAGTGTTCCGAGGAGGAGCTATAACTTGCAGGGCAAAGAACATTTTGAGATCCGAAAATTTGATGGCACAAACTTTGTTCTATGGAAGAATTAGATTAAAGATGTGCTGATTCAAAGGAGGCAATGGAAGCTAGTAAACGGGATTTCAAAGAAGCCTGCTGACATGGATGAAGATGATTGGGATGAGTTAGATGAAATGGCCAGGTCTACCATTCGCTTGCACCTGGTGGATAATGTTTACTTTACAGTATTAGACTGTGAAAGTGCAAAGGAGATTTGGAAGAAGTTATGCAATACATATGAAAAAGAGACGGCATCAAATAAAGTGTATCTGATGAGAAAATTATATGACCTTCGTATGAAGGACACAAATAGTGTTTCTACTCATCTAAATGAGTTTGATGCTATACTCTCCCAGTTACAGGCTCAAAAAATGGATATGGATAATGAAATGAAAGCAGTATTGCTGTTATGCACCCTGCCATCATCATGGGATACGTTTTGCACACCTATTAGCAACAGTGCACCTAGTGGTAAACTCGTCTATGATGACATATGTGGAGATTCTCCTCACTCTTGAGTGAGGAGATTTGTAGAAAATCTATGGTTGGCACTCAGAGTGGAGATGCATATAATGTTCGTGATTCTTACCAAGGAAAGAATCAGCAACGTGGCAGGAGCAAGAACAAGGAAAAGAATGGTCAACGGAATAAGAGTAGAAGTAAATCAAGGAAGAGGGATATCGAATGCCATTATTGTCATAAGAAAGGACACATGAAGAAAGACTATTATGCATTAAATAATGCTAAAGGTAAAGGACAGAATGTTGATGGGCATGTTAAACAGTTACCTGCACCATCTACTTCAACTGTGAAGATTGAAGAAATTAATGCTATTTCTGATGATGCTGATGTATTGACACTTGATAGTACTATGCCATCTGAGGCACTTATGGTTGATTCTCTTTCCCACACCTGGCTGCTAGATTCTGGTGCTTCTTTCAATGTGACACCACATAGAGAATGGTTCTCTAATTATGCAGCAAAGTCTCTTGGTACCGTGAGACTTGGTGACTCTTACTAGTGTGATGTTGTGGGGATTGGAGATGTCATTGTGCAATTCATTGATGGTTCAAAATTTACTATGCATAGTGTACGCCATGTACCTCAGTTATCATGCAGTTTGATGTCAGTTGGTCAACTTGACGACCTTGGTTACAAGGTGGTCTTCTACGCTCAGTCCTTTCGTATATCAAAGGGCAATATGGTTGTTGCAAAAGGAAGCAAAGTTGGCTCACTTTATCCTTTATTTGTATCACAGAAAGAACACTTGTTAGCTGTTACTGAACAGCCTATGGTTTGTATCTGGCATGGTCGTTCGGGCCATATATCTCGTCGTGGAATGGAAAATCTTTCTCATTCTGGCTACTTATCTGTGTTATCTTTCTTTGATTTTTCATTTTGTGAGCATTGTCAATATGGAAAGCATACCAAAAATGTGCATAGAACGCACATTGACTCTTCAATTCAGCCTTTAGATCTTGTTCATACAAATGTGTGTGGTCCTATGCCCACTAGGTCCTTAGGTGGTTCTCTTTACTTTGTCACTTTCATAGATGATGCTACTAGAAAAGTTTGGGTATATCCTATCAAATCAAAGGATGATGTATTCCCTACTTTCAGAAAATGGCTTGCTTCAGTTGAGACTGAAAAAGGAACTAAGCTTAAGGCTTTACGTTCAGATAATGGGGGTGAGTATACCTCACATGAATTCAACCTTTTTTGTCAGTCTAGAGGGATTCGTAGAGAGTTTACAACTCCTTATACCCCAGTACAGAATGGTGTAGCTGTGAGGATGAATAGAACTATTCAAGATAGAGTAGTCTCTATGTTGCATCATGCAAACCTCTCACAAGGTTTTTGGGCAGAAGCAGTATTGACTGCAGTTCATGTGATTAACCTTTCACCTTGTATTGCCAAAGGTCTGAAAGTGGCACAAGAGTTATGGACAGGGAAACCACCATATTATGATCATCTTCAAGTTTTTGGGTGTGAAGCATATGTTCATATACCCAAGAATCTTAGACAAAAGTTGGACCATAAGTCAAAGAAATGCATTTTTCTTGGATATGGTCGAGAAGGACAATTTGGATATCGCTTATGGGATCTTGAAACACGGTCAGTGATCAGAAGTAGTGATGTCATTTTTAATGAGTCTAAGATGCATAAACAGCCCATTAAGGAGGTTGAAGTGAGAAGAGTGGTGTTTGAGGATACTAGTCCTCCAGTTAGCATGCATAAAAATGCTGCACATAGGGATGTTCTTTGAAGAAAATGTCCATTCAAATCAGTCTGCACATGTTCCTGTTCAGCAACCATTGAGACATTCTGCACGTGTCTCACATCCACCTGATAGATATGTTCCAGGTTTAGATTTTATTATGCTAACAGATGCCAGTGAGCCTTCTTGCTACAAAGAGGCTATGCAGATAGAGGATCATGTCAAGTGGGAGCGTGCCATGAAGAGTGAGTTGGATTCTATTCACAAGAATGGTACTTGGGACTTAGTACCTTTGCCAAAGGGCAGGAAAGCTTTACCATGTAAATGGGTATATAAGCTGAAATTCACATCAGATAGTGCTTCTCCAAAATATAAAGCACGACTTGTTGCAAAGGGTTTTAAGCAACAACATGGTGTTGATTGTGAGGAAATCTTCTCTCTAGTGGTCAAGATGACTACTTTGCGCATGTTGCTTTGATTCGTTGCAATGGAAGACTTAGAGCTAGTCCAAATGGATGTGAAAACAGTTATGTACCTCGCTTGCTCAGTGATAGTCAGAATGCCATTGCTTTGTAAGAATCCAGTATATCATGCAAAGACCAAGCACGTTGAGGTGAGTTATCACTTCATTAGAGATTGCTTAGCCACTGAGAGCATTATTCTTGAGAAGGTTGGCGCCAGGGCTTAGGCTTAGGCGAGATCGTCTCGTACCCCACTCAACTGCTCTTCCCTCCCATTCTACGCATATCTTGCTCATCCGACATGGCATAAATGACTGAACCTGCGTGACACTTGAGATAATGCTGCAGATGCTTTGACTAAAGCTCTACCACAGGATAGCTTTCGACACTGTTGTCACTTGATGGGGGTTACTTGATTCTTGATCTTACGCAGTCACTTGTATATTGTGTAACATGCCCATCAGGTGGGAGGTATAGTTTGTATACTTACACTCAGGTATTCTTTATCATTCTTTATTTTTCTCGCATAGTTACTCTAGCCATATTGGCCTTTAATGGGAGATTGTTACCGTTAGTGTCCATGTGAAAGGCCAAATGGCCACCGGACACTTCTTTGTATATGTTCTTTAATAAGACATATAGTGGCCTGGTCAGTCACAGGCTGTAAGTTCGACCACATTTGTAAGACCTAAGAAGTCTATCTTCATGCTCCCTGTGTACTGTGTTTTTTGCGTATTCTGCAGCCTCTATGCAGAGTAGTGGGTGCGGCCTTAGCAGCTCGGTTTTCTACTCCGAGCATATCATCGCGGAGCTCTCGAGAAGGAGAGTGCACTGTGGTGCATCACCATCGAAATACTTCACTTGTCTTCTCTAACTCGACTTCCAAGGATGGTTTGGTGGGTTGTAATCTTCTTCATAAACAAGGTCCAATGGTATTATGATCACTTCTTCGTGTTCAGGTATATCAAGTGGTGAGTTGGATCCTTTGGGTGACAAACACATGATTAGTTTATATTTGTTGAGGTTGTAGCAAGGAATGACCAAGAACCCTCACCACCTTGCATGGAAGAAAGAAGGAAAGCTGAAGAATGACTCTCCTCTCATCCACCCCTACCTCCCACATGTTCAAGCCATTGGCAACAGCCCCATGCTTTGCCACATGCTTGAAAACAAGGAGAATAGGGAGTCAAGGATCTTAGTCCATGAGGAAAATACAAGAGAATGCAACTACTCTACTCACACAAAGGAGAGACATGCATAGGCACACACACACACACACACTACTCTCACACACTCACAAGACACAATACATGTAAATGTAAATAGTCTTCTTGGAGTAAATGAGAGCATATTCCATTGAAAAGAGATATTACATGAGAGCACATTGACCAAATGCTCCCCTCTTTACAAAAATGAGCTTATATTTATAGGCTAAGCTCTATTCCCCATGTGCCTCTTTGAAAAGTAAAAAAGGTGATTCTCTCTCTAACTACCATATCTTTAGGATATTCTAAGATCAAAATATGTAACTACCAAATCCCAATGAAGGGCATGCGTGGGTTTTTTACGTGGGGAGTCTTCTAGAAGAGCCACAAAGGTGAGAGCTTCTCAAGTCTAATATCCTATAATATGAGGAAATATTAAAAAGTGCTTTTAGGGGAGTGTTCACATGTGACACTCAAATACATATACAAAGGGTTATTCTCATGGTCTTAAGAAGGGTTCCTATGCACAATTGTGGATGTGTGCATACCCTACAACCCAACACTCTCCCCCTCCTAGACTTTGTCGTCCTCGACAAAGCTAAGAGAAGAGGATCATACACCGCTTAACTTGATCCAAGTAGAAATCTTCAGGTCTTCAAAAAGCTACGATTCTTCAGTCTGCAAGGCTTCAAGCTGCAAGTCTTCAGTCTTTACTTCAATCTGCGAATCTTCAATCTTCAAAGCTGAGCGACACAATCCCCTTGGGGGCAGTCAGCCCAGCATGCATCCTACTATGCAGTCTTTTGTAAGGCTGGAAGTGCCTTCTCAGAAGCTCCCAAACCTGAAATGACATACAAAAGAGCAAGTAGATTGCATCTAATAATGAGAATAACATTCATTTCAAATTTAGTTTCCACTTCAAGGAGCATCATGAAAATCTGTCTTGCCATTGTATGCATATCCTCTATAGCGAGAGTGCTAGAATTTGGATGCCAACCCCAAAGGCAATAACAAAAATTAACATGGTTTGGTTTGAAGATCTTCATATTCCTGCAAATCAGTGAGAATTGGTGGGAAAAATTGGCTCCAAGGAGCCCATACACAACAATATCTACATAGTTCCTCATATCTCACAAATTAAGTATGCCAAAATCAATTCTGTTGTGTTATCAAACAGAGTATGTATGACACAATGCTTTAGAAAGCATGAGATAGCAGTTGTTTATTTCTATCAGGGGTGTGCAAGGGTCGCTATTGCTTGTTTTTGTTCAAATGCACATACAAGTAGAAAAAGTTATTGTGTGTGCTAAAATGTGATTAGATAGTTACGGGAAGAGGAGCAATCTAACAGAGACTATTATGCCCAAAAACACATGAATAACACAAAAACATGGGCTGTAGTTGGTACCCTATTATCATCTAGCCATAGGGATGTTCCCCTAGGGGGTTCTAAAGTCCTGTAAAAGTCACGAAAAGCATTTGCCACAGGGATATCCTCCCCTGTGGGGTAGTCAAACACCTCCCACATACACATTCACTAAAGACACCCTAGCAACAGGCACAATTGAAAGCACAATATAACATTTTTATAGGATTTATGGAGCAATGGTGAAGTTTTGTGCGAGTAAGCCTACAATGCATTATGAGAACCATGACTTAAATGAGCATTGTAAAACCAGGGAGTTACTTCCCTAGCAAAAAACAATGACTCAGACCTCATTCCATCAACAATTCATATGAAAACAAAATAGCGGAGAGCTATACTCATTTATAAAACACAGATATACCAGGCTCCTTTTCCTAAAAGTTAGGAACATTTAAAAGAACAAATGCTTTTGTTAACTTGTGCTGTAGACTTCGAATCCTTTTATTTGTCTGAAGCCTATATCTCTTAGATTACTCAGAGCCAAACACTCCATACTTCTCGACAACATATCTGTTAGGGAATTGGTGTAGTGACAAGCATATAAAGGTCACTGGTTAGCCCCAACGACCAAAGGCCAAAACATTAATACGAAAACTATCAACATGTCTAGGAGTTTATCCGTGTGTCTACAAGAATTACAAGGTTCATAAAGCATGTTTAAATGTGGTCTATGAGGTCATTCATGCAATAAGAGTCAAATATGGACATTTAGGAGTTCATGCCTCAAAAAGATAGGAACTTCAAGCAACAAACCAGGGTTTAATGAAATTCGCATTAGGCAAGAGCAATCACGCATCAACCTTATGAGACCTTAAGTTTCTCTTGTACCAAACACAAGTGACCACATGCAGCCAATTCAGAACCTGTCACACTCATAGCTTGGCAGGTAATTTCCAAGTCTGGGTATCATGACATAAGGATAATCACAGAATATTCATCTAACTGAAGGGGTTTGGAGTGCAGAAGAAGAGGAAGGAGGAGATGGAACGAGAGAGAAGAGAGGAACGACGCGCGGACATGCGTGGGAGCCTCGAAACCCACATAATGATCTCTCTTGAGGCAATGCTCTATATATGATGTATATATATGAATATGGGGGTAAGGTCACATGACCCTTACATCCCCAACAATCTCCCACTTAAGGGTCAATGTGACCGTAAGTGGTAACATATACAAAGAATGATGTAGGACTATACAATAATGTACAGGAAGAGTCTAGATCTCTACCCATACCAGATCAGCCTACACCAACTGCCTCGAACAAGGTGTATCCATGCACCTCAAACTGCTCTAGACTCATATCGATAAGAGTCGAGCTCACATATGACTGATGCAAGAACTCATGAAGTTCCTGCAAAGCTCCCACTCGCTCTATGCATGTGTCAATCATCGAACGACTGACAACTCCAAGTGCAAATGCTCCAATAGCAACTGCAATGTCTGGTCTCGAGCATAACAACTCGTACATCAGACTCCCGAATGCTGACGAAACATGTGCTATCCTGGCTATCCTAAGTATGTCAGCCATGCCTATATCCAAGGCATCCAAAGCACCATCATCAAGACCAACATGTCCTGACATATCTATGTCAACATCTGGCATGAGCGAATCCAAGAATGACTGCATAATAACTGACTCCTCAACATCTAAATCAGTCATCCTATCAACCAAGGATGTATCTAGCTGTGCATCCTGAGAGCTAATATGCTCTACCATACACTGTATACCATGAGAGCTATCCTGCTCTACCACACCAAGTGTATCATCATGCTCCACATGAGCTAACTGCACAACATCAACACCAAGGTCAAACTGATGATCTAACTCTAACTGAGTATCATCACAATACTCTACATGAGCATCCATATCATGCTCTAAAGCATCCAACTGATCATCCGAAGTGTGCTCTACATGAGCATCCATATGATCAACAAAATCATGCTCTATATAAGCATCATGAGCATCCGAAATATGCTCTACATGTGCATCCATTTGAGCATCTGAATCCTGCCATACATGTGCATCATGAATATCAATAGACCTATCTATAGGTAGACAAAATGAGACATGACGAGTCTCACATCGCACATAAGGCTGAACTCCCACTGAGACGAGACTGTCTCTCACATGAAGTACCTGCAGTGGATACATGTGCCCAATCCTGGCACCTCTAACAAGCATAAGCTGTCCCAACTGTAACTGAAAATGATGCTCACCAAGGAATGCATAACATCTGCTCTCCTGTAACTGGCTAACTGAAATCAAGCTCATAGGGAATGAAGGCACATAGCGTACATGTCTGAGCATAAGTGATGCTCCACTAGGTAGCATAAGGCATATATCTCCTACACCCTCAATGTCATATGTCGTATCGTCAGGCAACTGCACACATCCACGACTCTCACGTGAGAATCGACAAAACCACTCACGATGTGGAGTAACATGAAAAGTAGCTAATGCATCAAGCAACCAAGCCATATGTGTGCTATCCAATGAACAAGAGGAATCCTGAGATGAACCATAGGAGAAAGTGATATCACCATCACTAGCATAATCAACTACCATAGAATCTCCTGAAACTACTACCTGACCTGCATCACGTGCATATCTCTGACGTCGTCGTCGCATCCGCCTGAAGCAACGTCGTCGAATATGGCCCTCATGACCACAGTGCCAACATCGAAGTCGTCGATGTGATCTATGTCTCACATGAGTCAATGGACTCGCATACATATCATGTAGTCTCTGCCATAATGCACTACTCGTCTCCTCATACATAACAGACTCATATATAGAATCCACAAGCTGTAATCGGATAGTGGAGCTGGCCAATGCATCCATATCCATCCATACGTGATCGGGCATGTCACAAGGCCTCTGTGCATCTCTATGCACATACATGTGTAACCCTGCACGAACCAATGTATGCCACATCTGAGCTTTCCATCTCGGAAAGTCAGTGCCATCAAATCGAGAAGAGACCATGCTGGCAGTCCAAGACTAGCAATGTAATAAGAGACTGGAACAATACTCTATCCTCAATAGGATCACGTCTGCATATCCATATGCATAACTCACATCATAAATCTCTCACTGGAGAAGAAACCATGTGAACCACCTGTCACATAACCATGCATCTAGCATGCACATAAAACCATGAGCATAAGCCTGCTCACCAAGTCTCCAAAGTGACCAAATAGATGTGGAAGAATCCTGGGAAAAATTCGACAGAGTATCCCCTGTAAACTGAGCAATCAAACAAGATAACCAATAATGAAAGAACAATAAGTAATCTGTCACCACCTGTCACTGATATAATCAAAGATAATGGCAACTACATGTGCCAAAAAACTAATGGCAATACACGCCAATACAATGGCAATACAACTCCCACTCAAGAATAAATCCTGCAAGATGGTCCAACCTGTCACAAACAACCTGTGACCAAGTCCAAGTGAATGGAGATAGTCAATGATCCAAAGCTATCACAAAAGCTTCAAGATCCACAAGAGCTCCTTTCTAGCATAAAAGCCGATGAAATTTCGGCAGCATCTCCTCTGTAAAATGGACTCTAGAACCAAAATAACCATGTGGGAATCACCATCCACATATGCCAAGAATCACACTGGCAAATATATATCAATCAATGACCAAATGCTAATAACGGTGACAAACGAACGTGTAACTGAGGCTCCAATCTGGATCACGTACCTGCAAAGAAAACAAAAGATACAAGTACCAAACAAGATCCAAAATCAACTCTCATAAAAGTATGTGCAATCGGCAAGTAAATCCATAACCAAGTGGCATAAGCAAGATATAGACCACAATGCCACTATACAACCATGATCAAACTCATGATGACATAAACCTCAAAAAGAGTATACCACAATGTCATCTTACATGCCAAACATGTAACAAGATCATGCTCTACTCTCATATGGAGGAGCTACCACAATGATCATACATGTACAATGTCTTGAAGCTCTGAAAATAAGAGCTTGCACACCATAAATTCTCTCTCGAAGAAGTTCCAAAGCAAATTCAACCTCCAAGTGCAATTAGGGTTGTTTGGGCAAAACTGTACTGCTCTGTGTTTTGCTGTTTCAGAGGTGATAACCTCTGAATCTGAACTTTTGGTCTTCAGCAAACTTGAAGATCTGCTTCTTGGTTACGTAACGACATAAAGAACACCTCAATCGGAGGTGCGTAGCTCAAGATATGTTCAAAATAAGCACCTGCTGTCAATTTCACTTTCACTTGCAACAGTACTGCTCTGTATTCTGCAATTTCGGTGACCTTGCATTGGGAATCTGAATCTGAGTTCTTCTACAAAGTTGTAGCTAACTTTTCAAGCTACGAGCAGCAAGTTGAATCATCGCATTCCGAGCTGTAGAACTCAATTTATGACAAAAAAACCGACCTGCTGTCCTACTCAATGTAGATTCGCCTTCTACAATTCTCTACGTTTTTCGAATTTTCGGCACTTCAGAAGTCCGAACCAGGTTTTGCGCCTTTCTGTGAAGTTGTAGCTCTCTGTGTTAGCTACGCACAGAACTTTAAAACGCGTCAATCCGAGCTTCCTAGCTCGAGTTATGACCGAAATACTGAACTGCTGTCAAGAGATGCCGACCTGCACTTCTACCTCTTTTCACCTAAGCTTCCATTGAAGCTTCTTGCACACTAACCTTCAACATGCTCTGATACCAATGAAGGGGTTTGGAGTGCAGAAGAAGAGGAAGGAGGAGATGGAACGAGAGAGAAGAGAGGAACGACGTGCGGACATGCGTGGGAGCCTCGAAACCCACATAATGATCTCTCTTGAGGCAATGCTCTATATATGATGTATATATATGAATATGGGGGTAAGGTCACATGACCCTTACATCCCCAACACTAACCAAGGCATCAAAACTTACACATGTATGACAAACTTTAGAGTCTATAACCTGCAAAAGACCATAAGTGGGGCACATGCCCTAGCACAATAACATGGGATGGAAGTTAGAAAAAGGGGTTACCCTCTAAGCCCAATGTGTGCCAAGGATGGCCTTACAACACCACCTTGAGCACCAGACTATGAAGTGTGACCTGCTGCAATGTGAAGCATACAAGGGAAGTGCCTCAAATGTGTTACCAAACTGAGGAATTGTGAAACCTATGGAGAGCACTTGATTTGCTATGAACCCTCGAGATTTTTCAGCACAACACCAATCACGTATAAGTTAAAGAAATCTTCCAAAGATGGCAAGGGCCTTGGACACATAAAAGATCAGTCACATACAACTACAAACCGTTATCTTCCAATTCCATAAAGCATGAGTGAACACAACCGAACATGAAAGAAGAAAGAAAGCAAGTCTGAGCTTCTAATAGTAGTAGCTTTTGACAAAAGATCATCCGAAAAAATCCTTAAGACCACGAGTTGCCATCAACTACTGTCTCGACCGGTAACACTCAGGATAGAGTCATGAGGAGCAATTAGAATGAGGACATTCATCTCATGTTGGAAAAGATGCATCCATGAGCACCAAAAACATTACAAAATGCCTGCTTTAGCCAAATAGTAAGAAAAAACAATTTCCCATTTTAGCACTCCCAGAATTTTAGTGTCCCTATGTGACCATGGCAAGACATGAATTGTAAGAAGTTAAAACTTCTTTTCTTAAGAAGATCAACATTAAACCCTGCACTCAATCCTTCATTCGATCATTCCCCTATTTGAGATGGTTAGCCGTCAAACAGTAGTCAGTCACATAGCACCAACCACAAGCTTCCAAGAAGCATGTTTTCTGCAAAAAGTATTATACATATATGGACCAGAAGACATCCGAATCTTACTGTATGTATGCACGTTATGAGAAGAAAAGATGAGCATCTTTTAATCATCCTTAGTACAACATACATATGCGTTAAGTATACTTCACAGATTGGAAAATAATATGATTCACGTTCCAACTCCTAGCCCAAGGCATATCTATAGGAAATCATTGCATTTCATCAAAGTTCAGATTTTATACATACACCATTTCAGTCATCGCCAACAAAATATGACCCAACATAGTCAGCAAAATATGAATCAACAGTCAGAGAGTTATCAATATTGGGAGATTTAGGAGTACTGTGCCACGACTGATGCCTATGAGCCCAATAGGCACCTAGCTCCAGAAGAAAACTTCTACAAATCATTACCTGCACAGGCTTGGAGCACAGAGGTATGGTTGTCGGGTCCTAACAATATAGAGCATAGGTAATGCAACCAGGGTCCAAAATCTGACTGAGAACAATTGCCATTAACAGTGTCAACTGCCCTACCAAGTGTCAACAAACACAATAGAGATGGCACATCTCACTACCATCATTACAGATCAGTTATGTCTACCCAAGAAAAACTGATCAAATGTAGGGAGAGTCACATGAACCTCAAAACGTAGTAATCAAAAGAGGTCACAAAAGGAGAGTCAATGATTACTTCACAGGATAAGAAGAAAGAAGCAGCCGATTGTAGCAATCTTGAATCTGTCCATATCTCTGAACTCCTACAGAACATTGGACTTTGTCCCACCTGAATTGCCAACCCAGCACATGCAAACACATAGTTTTCTTGAGTAGCACTGTATGAAATTATTCTCAACTGTTGAAATACCTTTCCCAGCCAAAACATGTGAAACGTGCGGGAGTGACTTGCAGGTTCTAACAGATCTTTCATTATATGCCTAAAAACATCACGACAGTTGTAGTTGAAGGTGATTCCACAGAGCAAGAATGAAGGGAAAGTGCGACAAAACTCCAATGCCACAAATTCAGAGGAGATAACCTTACAGGGAGGAGAGTGTTGCTCATCACATAAATACAAAGATATTGAGGGGAAGCCAAGCTCTACCGGCGTGTAGAGCAGAGGAAAAAGAAAGGGTGACCGCTTAGGAGGCCTACTGCCCAATGTTCCTTCTCCAAATATCTGTATGAGAGGGGAATGGAAAGGAGAGCTGCCATGGCCTCGACCAAAAGTGGAAACATATGTTAAATGTAGATGACTGACAGTTCTACCCCTGCCCGTATGATCCATTGGGGGGTACCAAGACCGACCCCTAGGGCTGTTGATGAGCTTGTGACACCAAGGGCCTGCCCACATAGTCTTCCCTACAGATATGCGCAAGAGTGCAGAGCCTGAAGCTTGACTTGGATGAGCCCGATGATGCAGTAGATCGCCACGTACAATAGCAAAAATGCACCCAAATCACAACGACAGGGAGTTTCAAAGGAGGATGACAACATGGGATGGGTCTAGAGAGGGGAAAGGAGGGAGAGGAAGCTACCTTCCCTCCACCCCTCACCCGCGATGTCATTGAGATGTTAAATGCCTCGACCAAAAGTGGAAACATATGTTAAATGTAGATGGCTGACAGTTCTACCCTGATGGAGAGTGTTAATCTCCAAAAGAACAAGCTATCCTTGATGTTAGACCACCTCTATATCAAGAATAACTTTAAACTCCAACCAAGTTTGGAAGGCAAGCACCAAACTATCAAGAAATTAGCTAATTGTGAAGAAAGCCATTTCACAGAAAAGTCTGCTGCACATTAATCACTCATTGATTAATCATTTGTGTAAAGTTTCTGATGAAACTTTGTAGAATGTGTCATCTAGAGGTTGCACACCTCCTCCATGTTAAAATACTTCAAAAGCTTCAGTAGATTATGAGAAATGCTTCAAACAATCTACCTATGTCTGAAACTGCCTTCCTGTAAAGTCGATTTTGACACTTGCAACTTCTAACACATAGTTCTCCCAATCTAGAACCCATTTAAGCAAATGCTTTTAGCCATAGATGGCTTACCTTCCAACTTAGAGTTTGACTCCTCATTTGTGTAAAACTTTACACTGTGCACTGAGAACTGATCATTTCTTTGATCATCGAAATTGCACCTGTTTCAGAAGACACTCAACACTTTCTCACATATAGATATTCCTACACAAAATTCTCTCAGCCTATTTGCAATTGAACTCTCAAACTTTAACCATAGATAGATTAACTATGGACTTAGATGTGTACAAAAGGATTTCTGATAAAATCAAACACAGAAGGAGAACTAGAGAAAAGCTCAACGTGCAATTCACTGAACATTCTTTCTATTCAACTCTTAATACATCAGATGGATGATCCATCCAATACACATCATCTATTCATCTATACTTCATCTCACTCATCTAATACGACCATCTACACGTATCTATATATACATATGATATTGATTTGTCATTACTTCAAGTGTATTGAAGTATTTACAAAGCTAATGTACATATGTTTTAAAGAACGTTACTATCTGAATCTTCTCTTTACTTCATGAAGTTGGACTTCAATCTTCTCTTCATCTCTTCACATCTAGGCTTTATATAATCACCAGTTGTTGATTTTCATGATCCAACATACCCCTGCCCGTATGATCCATTGTGGGTACCAAAACCGACCCCTAGGGCTGTTGACGAGCTTGCGACGCCAAGGGCCTGCCCACATAGTCTTCCCTACAGATATGCGCAAGAGTGCAGAGCCTAAAGCTTGACCTGGATGAGCCTGATGATGCAGTAGATTGCCACATACAGTAGCAAAAATGCACCCGAATCACAGTGACAGGGAGTTTCAAAGGAGGATGACAACATGGGGTGGGTCTAGAGAGGGGAAAGGAGGGAGAGGAAGCTACCTTCCCCCCACCCCTCACCCGCGATGTCGTTGAGCAAGAAGGAGGCCCGAACCAGCATACAAAAGTGACACTGGCCTTCAAGACCAAGCGGCAGGCAGAGTAAGCAAGGAAGATGATGTACCTCCCCCCCACCAACCCTTTCGCACGCGGATCCAAGAGAATTGAAGGTGAAGGGTCAAGGGGAATTAAATTCCCCACAACGAGCACACCTCACCAGAATATACTTGACCAAAGATTTTGGCACTAAATGAAGAGTAAGGACCCATGTTCGTTCCTGCCATCTTCAAAATACACATCTATACCTAGGGTTCTGCATTTGCACAAAATGAAAGGCACTTATTTTCTATAACATTGGTTTTGTTTTAATGGACAAGAGGGAGGGGCAAATGAAGGTAACTACCCACCCTCTTTCCCAAAGTCAGCATCAATTTTCAAGAAAGGTCAGAGATGAGGTTGATGCCAGCATGAGTGTGTGGAAGTGTATGTATGTGTGAGAGAGAAAGAGAGACAAGGGGGTTGGGGAGTGTTTTTGTGTATCAACTAGACATGAACTAAAACTACCCTACAAAAGCAAGAAAATGGAGAGCAAATGGCCCAAAGGAAGGGTGAAAGTGCCATGCACAAACTCAAATCCTACGTAATTGAGCAAAAAAAATTGCAACACAATACTTTACCACATGTTCTTGAGCTCTCCAAGTGATGAAAGGCCGACCATCCCCAACAACGGCGCCAAAAAGTGTTGAGGTTGTAGCAAGGAATGACAAAGAACCCTCACCCCCACCTTGCATGGAAGCAAGAAGGAAAGCTCAATAGTGACTCTCCTCTCATCCACCCCTACCTCCCACATGTTCAAGCCATTGGCAACAACCCCACGCTTTGCCACATGCTTGAAAACAAGGAGAATAGGGAGTCAAGGATCCTAGTCCATGAGGAAAATACAAGAGAATGCAACTACTCTACTCACACAAAGGAGAGACATGCATAGGCACACACACACCACTCTCACACCCTCACAAGACACAATACATGTAAATGTAAATAGTCTTCTTGGAGTAAATGAGAGCATCTTCCATTGAAAAGAGATATTACATGACAACATATCGACCAAAAGCTCCCCTCTTTACAAAAATGAGCTTATATTTATAGGCTAAGCTCTATTCCCCATGTGCCTCTTGGAAAAGTCAAAAAGGTGATTCTCTCTCTAATTGCCATATCTTCTAGGATATTCTAAGATCAAAATATGTAACTACCAAATCCCAATGAAGGGCATGCATGGGTTTTTTACGTGAGGAGTCTTCTAGAAGAGCCACAAAGGTGAGAGCTTCTCAAGTCTAATATCCTATAGTATGAGGAAATATTAAAAAGTGCTTTTAGGGGAGTGTTCACATGTGACACTCAAATATATAAGGAGGTGTTATTTTTTGGCGCTTCAAAATGTCATGTGCCTTTTAGGGTGTGGAATTCATCTATTAACTTATCATGTGCCCCCATGAGGGTTGTGTAGTCAAGTATAACTTTGATGCTATTAGATATAATTGTTTGGAATGAGAGGGACTAAGCAGAGCATTTGAAGTGAGATCCATGGGAGCTTATAAGTTTTCTATAAGTAGTTTCCTCCCTTGCAAGTGCAAGATGACTGTGCAATAATCCCATATTGCGACTGTGTTTGGCATTGCATTCTATATATGTGTGAAGGTTATCTTCCAACTCTTTGATTGAATTCTAGTTTTGTTCTTCTAGTTGAGTCTCTAAGATGGTGTGCACGTCCCTCAGTGTGGTATAAATTGCATTCAAAGAGGCATTATCAACCATTAGGGAATTGACTTGGGAGTATAGTGTGGACAATTGTTCTTGAAGGTTGTTTTTCGATTGGCCAAATACTATGTACTCTTTTGGAACCTGATTCCTACAACTTAACATCTGAGCCAAAGCAGATTTGATGTTCGATGTTGAGTTAACTAGATTGGTATGTTTGTAGGTGACAATAGATCCACTAAATACTTATATCATTGGTGTAAGAGGAACACAAATCAAATGCATTGGCAACCTTGAAAACCTATGCATTTGGGAAATACAAGCATGAAGCTCCACTTATTGGTGTGCTACAATAGTGATATTCAAGAAAAGGTGATCCTAGGACAAGACTCATCATCTGATTTCTTTGAATATAGCCTAAGGAGCTCTTTTTCAATTAATCAATGGTCAAAAGGTGTTTAGTTATCTTTATAATTGATTGATGTATGCAAGCAATTCAAATGAACCTAGAGAGATAGAACCATTAAATAAAAATGAATGTTGGCATAAAATTAATGTTTCTTCAAAGAATCATCCTTTAATTTATCTTACAAAATTCTTCCTATTTCAATTCCTCCATCCTAGAATGAATGTGAGGACATCAATCCAAGAGAGGTTGGCATCAAAGAGTAGCAACCACAACCCCACACATGTGAATGATCCCACCTAGCAAATCATTTGAAAAAGAAACAAAGTAATGCACATCCCAACTAAAAAATAAGACTACCCAATCATCGACACAACAATGATTGAAAGCAACATAAATTTGGAAATCAAAAGGAGAATGAAGAGATTCAAATTCAAAACTCTCTTCACACAAGGTGCAAAAGTCCATCATGACACTACAATGAGTAACAATATTGTATGGATTCAAAGTGCACATATCCACTTGGAAGCACAAGAAGGAGGGGAGTGGATACACAATGTTTTTGTTCCATGCAAGGTCCCATCTACAACCACAAAACAAGAAAGGGTGAGACCAAATAAAGCTCAATCAAGAAGATACAAGCCACAAAAGGAAGAAAACATCAAAATTCCACTCATTGCATCTTCCACAATTTTGACACTCAAACGGCCTCAAACACCCAAGTGACAAACGTAAGAGCCTTATCATGAAATACCACTAAACAATGGATTCCAATGTCTAGGAAAAACACTAGTCAATGATTTAACTATATGGCAGCCTCAATCGTCTCATGAATAGGCTAGAAGAACTACATCACCTATAAGTAACTCTTTCCAAGGATCCATATCCATCAATGATACAAATCATGAAAATCCTCCAACCGATACCCGAAGGAAATCAAATAATGGAGTCCATGATTCAACCATGCATGGACTGGTTCAATGATATCCTGGTTATAGTTCTAACCTTTAAGAATAGGGAGCCTCAAAATCAACATATCCTTGAGAAATCTCCTCAAGCATATCCTTCTTTGCATCATATTCTTTCTCACAACATTCCAAAAAATGCATGCATAGGTCCACTCGAGAGAGAAGTTTGTGGATGAGGCACAAAACTGAAGAGGGCCCATGCTCTACACCCTTAGTCTATTCCCCATAAGGACTAAGAAGGCACAAAAAAAAGAAAACAAAAAAGAAAAAAATAGGCAAAACACACACACACACACATTGTCACTCTAGCACAATGGCAAGTACCAACGTGAGGAGCTTCACCTCATAAATGTCAATCTGTAGAGATGTGAGGACTAGTATGAAGACTAAGAGCAAGTGATGGCACAAGTACGTGAGTGAAAGCACACAAGCATGCACACACATACACACAAATGTGCACAAGGCAAGAACAAAGAGTGGAACAATGGAAGATCTTCGATTACAAAGGAACTCTCTTACAAAGCTGAAATATACAGCAAGCTAACCTCAAAAATGAGCTCTCCAGCCCTTTTTATAGTTTTTGAGTGGTTTTGGCCTTGTCCAGACCTAGTGTCCGGCCTAGTTAAAAATTAGGTTCCAGTGCTTATTTGGGGGCTCAAACGGAGTCTAAAAATTATGAAAATTGGTAGGATGATAGTTCTAATATCCTCAAGTTTGAGGACTCCTTGGCTTGAGCAAAATGGAGTTGCAAAAATGGAAAATGGTATTTACAATGGTTTTTAGTGATAAAAATCACTATTTTTATAGGGATTTCTTTTGAAAATTTGACATGTGCTTCTTGGAGCTCCCTACATGCTCCTTCTTCTTGTGTGTCCAGCTCTTTGATGCACTTCCATGCTTTGTCCTTAACCTTGAGTGTCAACAATCCCCCCCCTCTAGAGTCTGTCGTCCCTGACAGACCCTTGTTGTAGTGGTTGTTCCACGAGTTCCTCAAGTCTTCACCAGATTGGTCTATCTTCCACTTGTAGCGGGGTCGCTTGTCCCATTCTTCATGTTTAGTGCCTTTATATATACTTCTTCCTTGATTCCAGCATGAGAGTGTATTGTTGAGCTTTCAAAAATTGTGAGCTCCTCAAAAGAGGTTATCACAGTTGATTGTGAGTAGCTCTTTGCGGTTGATTGCTTCCTTACTCTTGCTATTGTCACCTTGATGTCCTCTGGGTGTCAAAGATGGCTTCCCTAGTTTTCATGTCAAGTACTCGTGACCCATAATGAAGGATGGGTAAGTGTATTAGTGCATGGGTTGAAAATATTATGTGCCTTGTGCACGGCCTTGTGATGTAGCCCTATGCATGCATACTTGGGAAATGCATTGGAAGAATTATGGTGCAAGAAGTTGGGTCTTGAGCTAAGTGCCCAAGAGTATGCCGATGAAGAGGTTTCCTAATCTATCATGGTTATGGTATTGCTGAAGTAGGTGATCCTTACCATGTGAAAGGTCTCTCGCTCTTCATTCTTTGTGTTGCATGCCCATCACGATGATTGGCCATTGGCTTATCTTTTTTTCTGATGGAAGTCCTTGTTGATGGTGCACTGATGAGATTCCTCCACTACCTGGTCATGTCTCCTCTCTTTGTCTTTTCTGCTTCCTCTTTTTTTTTTTTTTGAAACAATGGCAGAAAACAAGAAGAAAGAGGTTGGTATCAATAAAATGTTTTACATATCGCAAGTGTGCCTCATGTGCCTGGGATTTCTCAATGGTGTCTATGCACAGCCGTGTAATGTGGCCCTATGTTGATGCATACTTTGGAAGTGCATGATGTCAATGGTGCAAAAGACAAGGTAATGCCAAAGGCACATGGTTGTTGCATGTCGAGGCTTTCAATGTTCTTGTAGATGTTGATGCAGCCTTTGTTGGAGGTATCCATTGGTTATCAAAAGGACAACTGATTTTAGGGACCCATTTTAGAACAATGTTGGGCTGTGTACAAAAATTTTTTATCCGGAGTGGTCCGTTCCTTGGTGTTGTGGATGCTACTCGTACCTTAGGCTTCCAAACCCATATCCTTGATGATTGGCTTCTTGTTTTTGCTGAAGGGTTGAGTTTATCTCCCTTTGGTCTTTGTGCTCTGTTCTTACCCTTTTCTCTCCTTGGCTTCTTTGTTGAGACCTTTTGCATGGTGGGAGCATAGGCCGTTGTGTATGTAAGAGCTCCTTGGGTACCCACATCTGTAATCGCCCTGGTTGAGCTTCAGCTAATTTCTTAGGCACCTAGATTTGTCGGAGAGCTTTTGGTTGAGGTGGTCCTGGTTGCTTGTTTCTTGTCTTCGCCTGGTTGGCGTGCCTAAGTGGAAATTGTGTTGGCAAGGTTGGTGGTTGCTCTCCTTTTTGTACCCAGATCTGGTTCACGCCCGTAACTACTTTCTTCTTGAAATCTCTTTGTCTATTTGATATAGCCGTTGTCTTGTACTGTTTTGCTTTCCCTTGTGGTTGAGTTGTGGTCGCAACATAAGTCCGTGCATGAGAGCAAGAGTCCGCTTGTCTTTGAGCCAGTTCTTCCATGATTGAGTTCTTCTAGAACACAGAGCTTTCGACATATACAACATCTTTTTTGCTAAGATTAGTCCTAGAAGAACTAAGAGAATGTGTGACATCTGAATTTGTGAGCATGCAATTCTCTAATTCTAATGTGATGCATTGTTCTTGTACCCAAACTTGAAGAAGTTGACTTCTAAGGTTCAAGTTGACTACATGATCGTAAATCCAATCTTGACCCAAGACAAGTGGCTCTGTAAGGTCCTCATCGTGACACACTAGCATTTTGACTTTCATTGGAACATCCTGAAGGTAGATGGGGAGTTCCACCTCACCCAAACAAGGGGTTTCCACACCTCCCAAACCTATGAGATAGGCTTCTATGGTCTTGATGTTCAATTGCAGGTCTTGGCAGTATGGAAGTCTAACTGCACTAGTTGCTGCACTTGAATCAACCAATGCTCTCACATTTCTTACACTCTTTCCTTGTCGGACCTCTACAGTCACAAAGGGGCGTCGGTCAATTATTCGAGAAGTAGTTATGTATGATTTTTGGCACATGTCCATGTGATATTTTGAGGCTTTTGTGTTGACATCTAAGCCTAGTCACCTTAACTTATTTTGCCTTATGCGCTCTCTAGCCTCTACCCGTGCTTCTTCTCTAACCCTAAACTCCTCTTCTTTTCACTTCTTAGTAGTGTGAAATAAAACAAGTAATAAACATTAAAAATAACAAAATTAGAAAAAAAACTCTCTCGTTCACACTACACACATGCATACTCATTCACTCTCTTACATCCACACACACACACACATACATACATGCATCCATACACTATATATATATATATATATATATATATATATATATATATATATATATATATATATATATATATATATATATATATATATATATATATATATATATATATATATATATATGTGTGTGTGTGTGTGTGTGTGTGTGTGTGTTTGTGTGTGTGTGGGTGTGTGTGTGTTTGTACGTATGCATGCATGTATGTATGTATGTATGTATGTATGTAGGTATGTATGTATGTATGTATGTATGTATGTATGTATGTATGTATGTATGTATGTATGTAGGTATGTATGTGTATATGTAAGTATGTATGTATCTACGTACATATTTATGCATTCATGTATGTATGTGTGTGTATGTATGTAGCCATGTATGTATGTATGTATTGTATGTATGTATTGTATGTATGTATGTATGTATGTATGTATGCATGTATGTATGTATGTATGTATGTATGTATGTATGTATGTATGTATGTATGTATGTATGTATGTATGTATGTATGTATGTATATATATATATATATATATATATATATATATATATATATATATATATATATATATATATATAGTGAGATTCTGACTTATGTTCCAACCTTATTCATTTTGCAAAGGAGGCTCGAACTTAATTTTGAGGCTCTTCCATTTTATAGTTGAGACTCAAAATTTTAGGAAATTAAGTAAAACCGTCATACTTGTTTAGACATCACATAATGTTACACTCAAGGTTTATTCAAATTTATACATTTCAACTAAGTGCTGATTTTAGATGACATTTTTATACTAACCTCCTTGAGCTTCTACTAAATGCCTTGATATTAAACTCCTTTATCTTTATAGTAACATCGTTGATTTTATACCGTCCTCGTTGATATTGACCTCCTTGATCTTTATACTAACCTCCTTGATCTTCTACATCACAATTTTATATACTAACCTCCTTGATCCTCTATTGAGATTGATATTTATGTTACCTTGCTTCGAAAAAAGATTATTCATGAAGGTTTTTATCAAAGAAATCAAGGGAAGAGGTTCAAGTCTCATCGTGTTTACAATGCCCAACATAAATTTGAAGATAATAATAGGTTATAGTGTATACATTATTAAGGAAATCAAAGATTTGGGAAACAAAAAATTGTCTCAAAATCATGAATTAGTCCTATTTTTCTTGAATAGGCCTTAATGAATGCTAAGGTACAAAGTGAATTCTTAAATTCATATAGTCTGCTATCTTGATCCAACCATCATGTAGATGGCTATATGGTAGACTTCCTATCCGATGCTATTAGAAGACTATCATAGTTCAAGGCTGATAGTTTTTTTTTAAGATGAAGTTTTGATAGGTGTTATAGTTAACAATGGATCTGACATCAAATTGTTGTCTGACTTCACTATGAAGAATTTAAATTTGGACTTGGCTAGGGTAGCACCTCTCATAGTGACATTAGAATATCAACACAAGATCACATAGTTAGGCATCGTTGAAAAGGTACTTATGATAATCTAGCACTACCAATTCATACTAGATTTTTTTTATATTGCAATACCTTAAGAGACTTCTTTTCTCTAAACTTGGAAAGACCTTGACTGGGGAAGACCAAGGAACTTGAATATTTGGGCATGCGCATGCTCTAGATCTCCACCAAAATGAATAAGTACTTGCAAATCCATTTGGGAGAATGGTGCAATCATGTAAAAGCAATTGGATGCACCATGAATACTGATGCAACACCTTCCTTTCAACTTCACGAAGATAATTGTTGATCTAGTGATGGGCAGCCTAGATTGCTCCACATTTAAATTTCACAAAATTGTGGACACATGGACGATGATGGACTCTTCCCACCTATTACATGTGAGTGTGTTTTTTGCAAATGTTTTCCAACTTCCTTGTATTGGACCAAAAGTAGTAAGAAAGTGTGATTTATATGGCTTAATATGAAAGAGAGTATACTAGAAGTTTGCTATTAAATAAAAAAAGATGAAAAAAAACATCAAAATGTCCACTTAACCAAGTAGACAACATTGTGTAAGGGCCCCCATTGGGCCAACATGGCCAAGGGTGTTGATATATTTAGGTAGTGATATGTCTGAACACTCTAGGACCGTCAGGGCACTTTTTTCCCTCTTTAGGAGTTTTTTTTTCCCCAGCTTGTATATACACCTATTGCCCTAATGGGCTACTTATCTTTGTACATTCTCTAGTAATACATTCAGTATTGTGTATTGTGCTCCAAGCTTCTTCTTCTTTCTTTGGCTGTTCGCGTGCTTCCGCAGACATCTAACTCCAATAATTGGTATCATAGCAGGTCGTCGCTTCATCTAGGGTGCCATGACACTCCTCCTTTTGCAGTCTCAGAATCGCATGAATTTTGGTGAGCATACTCAGCATGTTTCTGAGATCAAAACAGCTTCGTTTTGTGCTGCCGAAATCACGATCTGAGCTTGTTTCGGCCTCCGAACGCACTATCATAGCGTTTATGTAGGCTATTTCGTCTCTTTGTACCAAAGGTGTATATACCAATTTCTATTCGCCAGTATAAGCGTCTCAAAGTCTGCTACAGGTCTAGCGGAATTCGTCTGGGCAGTTCTGTTCAACTTTTTGAGATACAGTCAATTTTTTCCATCAAGGTATTTTAGTCACCGGCCATGGCTAAAAGCAGTGATGTATTCCGTATGTTGGCTGTTGAGGATAAGTTGGATGGTACCAACTACCCGTTATGGGCTTATATGATGTGACATGTGTTGGTTGCAAAAGGACTGTGGAACATTGTGTAGGGTGTCGAAAAATATCCTATCACACTTGCAACTGTTACAACTGTAGGTATTGAAGTTGATGTAGAAGGTGTCGAAGATGATGATGATATTCTGCATATTCCTATTTGTGCTGTGGTTTTTGCTGCACCTACTGCAGAGCAGATTTGCTAGGATGTCAGAGATGCCCGGGCACATGCATTGATAGCTTTGTCTGTCGAACATGCCATTATTCCACACATTCGCTCTTGTAGAATAGCTAAGGATGCATGGGATACACTTACCACATTGTACCAAGCTAGGAATGAGGCTCGTGTTGCTTACCTCCGAAAACAGTTGGAGAGTGAGCACATGAATGAAGGTGATTCTATGGACAGTTTCGTAACGAAGATCAAAGACTTGAAGGAACAATTGATTTCTGTTGATGAGGTTATACCAGATAGCTCACTTGTTCAGACCATTCTGAATGGTCTTCCTGTTTCATATCAGAGTTTTGCTTCTACTCTTCGGTTGATGATGAAAGGCAATCCAAATGCCTTATCATTTGAGGAGTTAGTCTCTATTCTGTTGCAGGAAGATCAGTCCAAGCAGAACAGGTCCATTATGCATGTTGCAGATCAAACTTTCCTGGCCAGTCAGAAGGGCAAAGGAAAATGGAGCTCTTCTACTAGTAAGCAGAAATATGCAAATGGTGCACATTCGAAGAGCCAAGACAAAGATGAAAAAAAATCAGAAAAGCGGAAATTGTTTTGTAACTACTGTAAAGGGAATGATCATATCATAAAGAACTCTCCAAAACTAGCTGCAAAAGAGGCAAAGAAGAAAGAGGCTTGAATGGTTGTTGCAAAAGCCTCTACACCAAAAACGGAGTCTACTAATCTTGTGCACGAAGAAGAATGGGCGTTTACTATTGTTTGCAGTTTTGACCCATCTTTTCATGAGTAGTGCATGTCTGCAGTAGACTCAGATGTTTGGTACTTTGACAGTGGGGTGACCAAACATATTACCTCCCAGCGCAATTTCTTCTCTTCACTCGAGTCTGCCCCTACACGGAATACTGTTACATGCGCCAACAACTCCTCTTATCCTGTTATGGGAGTTGGTAAGATCATTTTGACTACTGCTGATGGTAGTTCTTTCACTTTGTCAGATGTTTTATTTGTGCTAGGGATCAAGAAGAACTTGTTATCAGTTTCTGCATTAGCCAAGATTGGTTTGGTTGTGAAATTTGTTGATGATAGGGGTAAAGTTCATGATCTGTCAAATGGCGATGTGATTATTGCTTCTGGCATTTTATGTCATGGTCTGTATAAGCTCATAGACTATGAAAGATCTGTAAATGATTTGGCATGTGCAGTAAATGATTCTCAGGCTATGTCAGATGCAAAGCTTTGGCATGCATGCTTTGGTCATCTGAATTTTGCTAGTTTGCTACGCCTGCAAAAATATGAAATGGTGTCCTCTTTGCCCAAACTTGAGGCACCTAGAAAGCATGTTTGTGAAGGCTGTATTTTGGGCAAAATGCAGCGTTCCTCCTTTCCAAAAGATGGTTCAGTTTGGGCTACTCAGAAATTGCAGCTTGTACATAGTGATGTATGTGGTCCTATGCAGACACCTTCTTTTGGGAATGATCTTTACTTCGTGACTTTCATCGATGATTTTTCCAGGCATGCATGGGTATATCCATTGAAGGCAAAGTCCGAAGTGTTCATGTGCTTCAAAAAATTTTTGGTTTTGGCTGAAAATCTATCAACGTGTAAAATGGGCACCCTCCGTTCAGATTGAGGGGGGGAATATATGTCTTCTGATTTTAATGCATTTCTGGCTGAACGTGGGATAAAACACTAGTGTACAGTGTCGCATACACCTCAACAGAATGGAGTTGCTGAACGAAAGAATAGGTCACTCATGGAGATGGTGAGGTGTATAGTCAAGAGTCAGGCTTTACCACATAGTTTCTAGATTGAGGCTGTCATGTGTGTAGCATATGTACTGAACAGGTGTCCCACTAAAGTGAAGTAGTCTATCACTCCATATGAGGTTTGGCATGGCCGCAAGCCATCTGTGCTCATCTGCGTGTTTTTGGTTGGTTGGCATATGCAATAGTGCCTGAACAACATCGCAAAAAATTGTATGATAAAGCAGTAAAATGTATTTTTGTTGGGTATAGTTTTGAAAGTAAAGGCTATCGTCTGTATCATCCATAGACTAAATGCATTGTGGTTAGCCGTGATGTTGTTTTTGTGGAAGATGCTATTCAGCCATTGCTTTCATGTACTAAGGAGACATCTGTTAGCTCCAAAGACATGTATGATACTTTGTTGCCTCTTTTTACAGGTGGACAGTCTAATGCTGGTCCCAATGAGGCAACTTCTCAGCCTTTGCAAGTTTCATGTGATGATGCAGATCATTCCATTTCTGATGCAGATTTACATGATGCACTAGTTGATGAGAGAGCTGATATTGAGCACGCAAAAACGTGAAAGCAAATTAGATGCACCTCTATCATATCGTACTCGTTCAGGCTCTCATAGTGCCTCTTTTGCATCAGATTGCTATGTTATGGCTGCATCTTGTCTCTGTGATGAGAATGATCCTGTTTCCTTTGATGAAACACAAAATTCAGAAAATTGGATGGTTGCTATGCAATCTGAATATGATGCAATAATGAAGAATGGTACTTGGTCTTTATGTGACTTGCCTCCTGGAAAGAGGCCATTGGCACTAAGTGGGTATACAAGCTGAAGCGTAAACCTAATGGTATAGTTGATAGGTATAAGGCTAGGCGTGTTGCAAAGGGTTATGCGTAGGAAAAAGGCATTGATTTTGATGAGACCTTTGCACCTACATGCCGTATGACTACTGTTCGGAGCATTTGTGCACTTGCAGCCCATCATGGTTGGAATGTACATCAGTTGGAAATTAAAACTGCATTTCTGAATGGTGACTTGCATGAAGAAGTGTATGTTTTTCAGCCCCGTGGCTTTGTGTAGAAAGGACATGAAAACCAGGTGTGCAGGTTAAAGAAGGCATTATATGGTTTAAAGCAAGCACCACGTGCTTGGTATGAGAAGATACATGCCTATTTGATTGCACATGGTTTTGAGAACAGTCCAACTGAAAGCACCTTATATGTTAAGCGTGCTAATGATGTGCTTCTGATAATTGTTGTCTATGTTGATGACATGCTGCTCATTGGTCCTATTGAGAAGCATATTGCTGATTTTAAGGCTGATTTTCATGCCTCATTTGAGATGTCTGATTTGGGGCATTCGCATCACTATTTGGGCATTCAATTTATGCAAGTTGATGGTGGAATGGCTTTGTGTCAAACGAAATATATTGGCACATTATTGCATCATTTTGGCCTTGAAGACTGTAAGCCTATTGCCACTCCTATGGAGACAGGTTTACGATTGAGTCTTCACCATGCTGGAGATGCATTTGATGTTGTCCTCTATCAGCAAGCTGTTGGATGCCTGATTTACTTATGCATTACTAGGCCAGATATTCAGTTTGTTGTCTCATAGATGAGCAGGTTTATGCATTGCCCATGTTTCAAGCATTGGCAAGCGGCTAAGCGCATCTTTCGCTACTTGAGTGGTACTCGGCTACTTGTGTTGTTTTATCCCAAGGGGGGATCACTACCGCCAGATTTGCATGCTTTTTCTGACTCTGATTGGGCTGGTTGCTATGACACTCGTGTGTCCACTAGTGGCTTTTGCTTCATGCTTGGTAGCTCATGTATATCTTGGTTGAGCAAGAAGCAGCCTACTGTGGCCACTTCTAGTTGTGAGGCTGAGTATAGGGTAGCTTTCAGAGCTATTGTTGAGTGTGTGTGGCTTAGACGCCTTATGGCTGATTTGGGTGTTGGTCAGTCTTCTGCCACCACTATCTTCACTGATAGTCAGAGCGCATTGGCAGTTGCGAGGAACCCTGTGTTCCATGTTCGCACTAAGCACATTGAGGTGCATTATCATTATGTCAGGGAGAGGTTCTCTGCTAGGGAGATCAGCTTGGCATATGTGCCCATGCAGGAGAACATAGCTGACCTTTTCACGAAGGCTCTGCCGAGGGGGAAGTTTGAAGCTTTTTGCAAAGCTTTGGGCTTACTTCCTTTTGTGGAGTGATTTCCACATAGTTTGGCACTTCCTTATACATGAGTGCTAGCTACTTGTTCACCACATCACTCCCAGGGGGGATTTGTTGATATATTTAGGTAGTGATGTGTGTGAATAGTCTAGGACCATCCGGGCACTTTTTTCCCTCTTTAGGAGTTTTTTTTCCCCGGCTTGTATATACGCCTATCGCCCCAATGGGCTACTTATCTTTGTACATTCTCTAGTAATACATTCAGTATTGTGTATTGTGCTCCAAGCTTCTTCTTCTTCCTTGTGTTATTCGCGTGCTTCCGCAGACACCTAACTCCAACAAAGGGCACTTAGTGGACCAACTTGGACTAGTTCCCCTGGTGGTTGAAGTTGAGAAACTACTTTCGGATGGACCACCTTCATTGAGGCAAGTTAAGAAAACTACTTTTTTTATGTAGACTCTTTGGATGGGGCAAGTTGAACAATGATCGTTTGTGTAGACACCTCTATTGGGGCAAGTGTGGTAGACTCTACCTCATGTGAAGACTATTGTGCAAACTCCTCCAGGGGGTAAATGTTGAAATTTATGGAACTTGTGCAAGCTGCAATTGTGAGGCTTGACACATAATCACCTCTCATTATGTATCTCTTCATCATTTTTGTATTTCTTGTAAGCTCAAAAGGAAGCTAGGCCCTAAAAATATAGAGAGTACACTCATAACCTTAAAGGAGAGTGTCAAATTAAAGGTGCAAATGTATTTATGGATTAGAGAAAAGCCAAAATATAATTAGAGAGATGGAATACTCAAAAATGACATAACTTATTCACATGGAGTGACTTGGGGCACCAAAAGTCACTCAAGGCAATGGAAGGACAAAGGACATGAAGTGAAAGGTCAAGAGGTGAGAGAAGATATAAGGGTAAGTGAAGAGACACAAACTCCCATGCACATATCTCTATACATAGAAGTGATTTGAATGTGAACATTTACGGAGATGACAATGAGATGGTGTAGAAGCATATGATGTTCATTCTCTTACCAATGGAGATCAGAAGGATCCTCAAAAGTGTGCTGCAAGGCACATAGGTATTCCAGTCACGTATACCTTTTTCGACACAGCCACTTTGTGAAGGTGATATCTCTCTATGTGCTTATCCATTTAATGCATATGATATCTTGTTTGAAAGCTTATATCTCATACTCTTTATTTGAAATATCTATCAGATGATTCTCTATTAGTTATTGAGAACATTTCTTGTGAACCTCAATTTTTTGCTTAACCTAAGGTGATAGGTAGTCTATCTTTGTACAGTTAGTTGCCTGATTATATGGACTCGAAATGGGGTTTTCAATAGCTTGTTAGAAAGCTAAGAGAGTCTATTGTGTGGAAAAAATTTCAGACCCATTAGATCTCTGAGTTGTGATTGAATCAGGTTTTAGTAAGCATGTGTCTTACAGGATAAATTCTAAAAGAGGTTCTCTAACTTCCATTACATATAGTGGAGTCCAATTTCTCCACATTTTTGGTATTAGAGCTTTAGTTTCAGAGCATTGAAATTGAAGCCCATGATTCATAAGAAAAGATCTTGAAGAAGATGTAGAGATGGAAAAGAAAAGCATGGAGCTATGAGCCTATGGAGTGTGCAACATTCAAGGCATTGGAAAGCTATGGAGGTGAAGCTTTTGTATGTAAGACATTTTTTTCCTTTATGTTATTTCAAGTGATACGCTCTCTTGCCCTACTCTCTGCTACATATTCTTCATAATTGAATCTTGCTATGAGTGATGCTAATCACTTGGTTGAAGCTTTATGAGCAACCTATAGAAGAAGTGGAAGATTCAAGCAAAGAATCTTGGATGTGCAACTACAAATTGTTGTATGTGAGCATTGTATGGATTCTTTCACCATTTCAATCAATTGAATGAAGTGCAAGATTTTATTATGTACATGGCTGAAGGTTGAAGCTTATATTTAAGCTTGATGGTAGCATTTTATGCTTATGCAATGAAGATGCTTATGTATGCATGCTTGTCAAGTTATTCTCAAGATGTATGAAAAGTTTTGGACAAACATTCTAAGGCTGAATATACATTGAATTTAAAGTTGACGATTGATGTCTAATATGCACGAATGTATGCACATGTGGTATAGGATATATATATATATATATATATATATATATATATATATATATATATATATATATATATATATATATATATATATATATATATATATATATATATATATATATATATACATGTTTGATGATGTGTGGATGAGTATTAGGCTATTTTATAAAGTCTATAAAAACTAAAACTTTTCAAGTTTATGTGGCCATATGAAATGGCATAAAGTGAGCTGAAAATATGCTCAAGTGATTGGTAATTTGCATACATGCTTTGTGAATTTGTTAGTTTGATATTGAAGCACTAAAGGTTGGTCATTTTCAACCATAGATGAGCTGAAAAGTACATGTGTTTGGATGCCATGAAGATTGCTAGGATGCAAGGCTGCTATGTATGAAATTTGTGGATGTATCTTGTTGTGGATAAAACCTACTGAGGTAAATTTTCAAAAGCAAATATGTATGCTCATGTTATGATAACTAAGAGTGTTTGATTCTTGATTTGAGCCATAGGAAGTCAATGCAATTCTCACATTGGACAAGCCAAATCAAAAGTGGGAAAAGCTTGGACAAAGCAAGGACACAAAGCTTGGAGCCAAAGTGAAGGAAAGATCCCAAGCTACACATTTGTCAAAAACTTGAAGCTTCTAAGACTTGAAGATTGGAACCAAAGTTGAAGGTGTTCAAATCAAGGATGTCCATAAGAAGACTCTTGAAGAGTGCAAGGAGTAGAAGACTCCAAAGAAGGACAACCATAAAGTGTTGAAAACTCAACAAGGACTTGAAGACACTCTCCACAGTTCAATGAGCACAAGCAAAGTGCAAGATAGAAAGAAGAGTCACTCATGAGAAGTGTGACATGTTGGCTGAAGCAAAAGAAGGTAAAGAATTCCATTTGCAAAGGTAAGGGCTGATGTAAAGGGTAAGAAAAATCCACATTGTTTGTGGTGGTAAGTTGCAAGCATAGACCATGTGAATGTATTGTCAAAGGATGAGGCTAGTAAGACCACCAAAGAGAGTGGCAAGCCTATGTTGATGCACATAATACCATCCCAAGAGGAATGGAAAGCCTATGCAAAGGCATTTAAGTCCATCCCAAGAGGATTGGCAAGCCTATTTGAAGGCAAGTAAGAGCATCCCAAGAGGAATGACAAGCCTTGTTAGGTGCAAAAAGCACCAAAGACCAAGTGAACATCTAGTGAAATGTTAAGGTAAGTGAGACCATCCCTTGAGGAATGGAAAGCATATGTAAAGGCAAGTAAGACCATCCCAAGAGGAATGACAAGCCTATGTTAAGGCATTGGAAGAGGTGTAGCATTCATAAGGTTCAGAAATCAAACCCCTCATTAAAGCATGCAAAATTCCATCTTTGGAGTTTTCTTCATTTAAAAGATGGTCCAGAATTTCCATGTGTGTTTCTTCTTGCAAAAACATATCCGGTGCATCTCATTTGGGTTATGAAGATGATTTGAAAGTGATGCACTTCCAACCTTTCTTTTCCTAAACCATATACATGTATTCGATGTCTAAATCCAAATTGTTTTCATGACTAATTGCATATGTGACCAAAAAATTAGGTCACAAATGCCTATGCATCCACTCCTAAATCCATGTCTATCATAAGATGCATTCCATGTTATATGGTTTGCAAAGAAAAGAAAAGGGTGTAAATACTTATCTTGAAATTAAGCTTATCTAGAAATTTAGCTTCATCCATCACTTAAGTTTGATTGAATGCTTCCATTATGGTGATGCAAACTCAAGTCATCCACTTCTTCCATTCTTTCTTGGCACTTCTTACTTACTTATGTTCCCCAATGTACACATACTTCCAAAACCATGCCTCTATTTTATGCATGGATACTAAAGTGTGCAATATTTATGCTTAGACATGATTATGCTTCCTTTTATCTTGGAAAAAACTTTCAAATAAATTCATGATCTTATACATGCATGTGATACCATTTTGTATAATATCTCCCTTTGTGTATGAGGCAGTTATGCCCAAAATGCATAAAATATCAATCCAATCATGCATTTCATGCCATGAAAATTAAGGAAAATAATTGGAAAGATAATTATCTTTATCCCAAATATTGCTCTTATTTTGATCTCTAGGATGAACTTATCTCTGTCCGTTCATATTTGCATTAGGATGTTCAATTACAAAGCCATTAAATGCATGAACTTCTCTCATATCCTCCTTGCAACTTCAAAAATAATTGAAAGGAATTTTAAGATTATGTTATTATTTTGAATGCATGTAATGCAAAAACAAACAACTATAAAATAAAGTTAGAGAAGAAAACAAGTACTTTCTTGAGTTCCGTTTGATGAAGTCAAGACCACCTTTGGGATACCATGTTGAGACTTTGCTTATTTAAATTCTCCTTGGAAAGAGCATTTAATGATGATTTTGTCCTTGCGTCATAGTGTTCCCTTTGTTTGTGATCTTTCCGTTCTATACTTGATTCTCCTTAGATCTCATTAACTTCAAAATATCTTATCTCTTATTGTACGGGATCATTTGAGTTGATGAAGAGAAAGAATCCTTATATGTTTTAGTCCTTGATCAAGAAGGCTCCATGAGATACTCAAACAAAAGGCTGAGAAAATGGGAATTTATCCCATAAATGATGCTAGATAGTGAGTGCGAGGGCTATATAAGACACATGAGAAAGTTATCATTCCCATTTGCAAGAGAAGGGAAGGAAGCAGTCATAAGGCACATTTTCTTCTCCTTCACATTATTGTTGAGAGTGGAACTATTTGAACCGAATCGACTATTGGAGGGAGGCGGTACAAAAAAATCATCTCAAATTTTAGGTTTTTCCATGAGTTGTGCACTTAATTTTCAACCAAAAAGTCATCTAAATTCACTTGCAATAAAAATAGGAGAATGGGTTCATTCTTGCACTTTAAAACCTTTTTTCTTAACATTTTATCACCTCTCTCTCTCTCTCTTTGACTAGGCTTATGAGGACCAATTTACTACTTAGCATCATTTTAGAACCAAGACTTAGAACAAAATAGACTTTAGGGGAAAAAAGGGATAAGTTCCAACAAAATCTAAGCATATTTTATTTTCCACCAAACTTGTTGGTGCGCTTTGTAGGTAATCGCAATCCGGGTGAATCGAGTCCGGTCATGGCACACATAGAGTGTATGAAGCTAGTGAGTGTTGGAAGGATTTTGTGATCAAAATGTGAAGGTGAATATGAAGTTGGGTATGGAGAGGAGATACGTCATGATTTGATTATGGGAAAGGGAACATATGAATGCAAGATAAACTCATGAACATGAATGATGAGGACAAAAGAAAACCATTCTTTATTTGGGACCAACTTAAAACTCGAAAGTTGGAAAACGTCATTGGATTGTGGAAACTTTTTCCCATGTTGAATTTTCTTCAGTTCCATCCTTCGATTTTACTAAGCACTCTTCGTACAAGTGACTTCTTATATGTTTATCCCGAGTGCAAAGTATCCTTTTAGGTTCATGAGGAACTGTTTCACTTATTGGAAGTGGAAGTATAACGTGATGTCCAACCAGATTATCTGAATCTGTCAGACTCTTTCTAAGTCGGCTAACATGGAATACTGTATGAATCCAACTATCATCTAGAAGTTGCAATTCATAAGCCCATAAGCCAATTTTCTTGGTAATTGGAAAAGGACCACAATATCTAGGTGACAACTTGGTGCATTGACTAGTCTTAAACTTTTTCGATCTTTTAGGAATCCGTAGTTCCATTTCACATCTTAGAATCTTTGGTTGTATATGCTATGTACATGTACCTCAAGAGTTGAGGTCAAAGTTAGATGCCAAATTTGAAAGTTGTATCTTTTTTGGATATTCTTTGGATCAAAAGGGGTATAAATGTTATAATCCCATAAACAAGGAGCTGAAGGTAAGTACGGATGTTGTCTTTGATGAGTTGAAGCCTTGATATGCATGCATGAGTCCATTACAAGTTGAAGAGATAGGTGAGACAGATGAGAACAATGATGATAGAGTTCAAGAAAACATGGATTTAAGTGGTCCAAGCAACTCATCCAACACAAGGACACCCTCACCATGGAGTGGAAGGCTTATGGAAAGAGAAATTAGTTCTAAAGAATTTAAAGTCAAAGGCAAAGAGAAGATTGCAATTGAAGAAGGAAGCTATGTGGACGAGAACTTGTTGGAAGATGAAGAGATAGAAGAAATTCAAACCCCAAGAGTCGCAAATCAAAGAAAGAAGATGGCAAACCGCACCTAAAGGAAGTGAAGGAAGGTCCTCAAGAGTAAAATAACCAATTCAAAGGTTAAAATATGATAATTTCATTGCAAAGCATTATGCACACATGATTCAGGTAATCAAGGACAAAGAACCGACTAGTTATGAAGAAGCTAAGGATTGCAAGGAATGGTGAGAGGCAGTGAAGGAAGATCTCAAAGAACTTGATGAGAACCATACTTGGAAGTTTTGACCAGCTCCAGAAGGCATGGAGATGATAGGTAATAAGTGGTTTTACAAAATTAAAAGAAATTTAGATGGTTCCATTGCTAGGTACAAAGCAAGGTTGGTGGTGAAAGGCTTCTCCCAAAGCTACGGGATAGACTATGATGAAACTTTTAGCTCCATATCCAAGATGCCAACAAGTAGGACTTTGATTGTAGTGGCCACATCAAATAAATAGAACTTATATCAATTGGATGTGAAGAATGCCCTCCTCAATGGAGAGCTTGAAGAAGTAGTCTACATGAGCCAACCTCAAGGATTTTCTAGTATGAGGTACCCAAATCATGTTTGCAAGCTAAGAAAAGCATTATATGGACTAAAGCAAGTCCCAAGAGCCTGGACTCAGAGATTAGTGGATTATTTATCAATTTGTGGATACAAAGAAAGTGTTGCATATCCATCATTTTACATGAAGAAGCAAGGAGACAAGATGGTATACAAGTGCATCTATGTGGATGATTTGATCATCACAAGAAGTGATATTGCAGGTATTAAAGATATAAATTCAAAGCTAGGAAAGGATTTCAAGATATTTGATCTTGGAACACTAAAGTATTTATTGGGAATAGAGGTAATCTATGCACACAATGGCATCTTCTTGATTCATCAAGGAGAGGCTATACAAGATATTACACTATATAGAAACATAATTGGTTCATTAATTTATGCTACATTCACTAGACCTGATCTTGCATATGTAGTAGGTGTACTCTCTCAATTTTTGCATGCACCCACTCATGATCATCTTATAGCAGCAAGAAAAGTGCTTAGATACATCAAGCACACCATCAACCAAGGTCTATTTTACTCTTATGATGTTGGTATAATTTTCAAAGGATATAGTGATGTTGATTGGGTAGGTAGCAAAGATGATCGAAGGAGTACATGATCTTATGGAGCTCTAAGAAGCAACCCACTATTTCTCTTTCATCCACAGAGGCTGAGTACAGAGGTTAGCATTGGCTACATGTGAGCTATTATGGCTTAAGAAGCTACTTTAGGACTTGGAAGTGGAATGGAGGAGTGTCCTCTTTATGAGGACAATATTTCAAGCATCTACCTAGCTAACAGTCCCGTGTTTCATGCAAGGAGCAAGCACATAAAGGTTCATTACCACTTCATTAGAGAAAAGTTAATGGCAAAGGAACTAGACATAAGGTATGTGAACACTAAAGTGTAGGTTGCAGACGTGATGACAAAGTTTCTCGAAGGTGCAAAGCTTGAAGGATTCAAAGAAGCAATCAACATAAGAGACATAAGATGAAGCAACGAAGCAAAAAGACTTGAGCTTAAGGGGGAGTGTTGAAAGTTTTGTATTTCAAGCTCACATGCCCCAAATTGAATCTTCCACATCATCCACAATAAAACCAGGATGATTTCCATGAGTTGGAGGCATCAAATCATGTCTATAATGGAAAGAAGTTGATAAGAGAAGATTTATGTCACCTCTTGATGTGATTGGACCTCGCTTTTTGCTATGTATATGCTTTTGATTGGTTAAAGAGGTTGGTATGTGACCTTTAAAGCCTCTAACGAGTTGTATTATGACTTAGAGTTGTGGAAATATGTGCCCAAGCTTCCCACTGCTTAAACACACCCCTAGTAGTTTTTCTTTGCATATTTTGTAGAAATTTCACTTTTACATACTCTATCTCTCTAGATGATCGTCGTAGACCCCCTGATATTGTAATTGTTGTTTCTCCTTCATCTCAAATCCAATTGCAATGATTTTTATCTTGTTGGAAAGTATATAAGTTCTACTTTGAGTGATATAAATATTGAGAACAATGTCTGTACAAGTGCAAAGAAATGTCTAGTTAGCTAATACAGTGTGAAGAGATTAAGTAATCTATTTTGTTGCAAATGTTTGAGGCACCACTTGGTATCCAAATGGATTAGTTTTAATCTCATTTGAAATCTCTCCAAGTCTAGTTTTGGCATGAAAAATTTCATTTTCATTCTCTGCTTGTAGTCAGAGAAACTCAGAAATACATAGCCTATGTTTGAAACATTTCAAGCTCCTAGGAGGGTTGATTTGCTTTCATTGCACACATTGGAGTGTTTATCCTCCAACAAGTAAACCATTCATGAGAACTCTAGGAGTGATCCAACATCACAATAGTAAATCCTTATAAGTCAAAACCAAATCAATGCTTAGTAATTACACACATATAGACATTCCACCTCTACAATGGAATGCAATTCATCAAGACAAAGATGAAAAATCCTAAATAAGATAAAGATGACAATAACGATGCATCTTGGATGAATGAGGACACACATTTATGGGTTTGGGAAGCATGTGGCGGAAACAAGTCCAAATTTTCCAAATTTCAATCACTATCCTTTTAAGACAAATGTTGGCAGTCGTTGTGGTTACGTGAGAAAATCCTCAAGCTTGTAGTGAGGGTTCGATACCCGACTGCAACATGCAATTTTTTTCAATTTGCTTTTTCCTTGTAGTAGTGTCGATTAACATTTGCGATCGTGATTGGCTAGACCTTTTGTGATAAAGCTTTTTTGTATTGATGATGGCTCGTGTAGTAGCTTTATGCTTTATGAAACTATCTTTTCAAGGCTTCTAAATTGCTATAAAAGGAGACCATGGCTCATTGTTTAGCATCACTCAAGAAGCTCTAGCAAGAGTTCTACACTCTTGGAGGTGATCAACGAGTATCTTCCCAAGTCACTCAAGGAGACCTTGGAGGAGATATTGAAGGCCATCTTGGAGGAGGAGTTCTCACACTCTTGGAGGAGTTTGTTGGAGTTCAAGGTATGGGAAAGCATGCGAATAGCATGAGGAAGGAGAAGAAGCTTGGACCACAACACACAATACTAAATGTATTACCACTAGAATGTACAAAGATAAGTAACCCGTTAGGGAAATAGGCATATATACAAGCCGGGGGGAAAAAACCTCCTAAAGAGGGAAAAAAGTGCCCTGGCGGTCCTGGAGTGTTCAGACACATCACTACATAAATATATCATCAAATCCTCCCTGGGAGTGATGCGGTGAACAAGGAGCTGGCATTCATGTATAAGGAAGGGCCAAGCTATATGGAATCAATCCACAAAAGGAAGTAAGCCCAAAGCTTTGCAGAAAGCTTCAAACTTCTCCCTCGACAGAGCCTTCGTGAAAAGGTCTGCAATGTTCTCCTGCATGGGCACATGTGCCAAGTTGATCTCTTTAGCAGAGAACCTCTCCCTGACATAATGAGAATGCACCTCAATGTGCTTAGCGTAAACCTGATGGTACAGTTGACAGGTATAAGGCTAGGCTTGTTGCAAAGGGTTCTGCGCAGGAAAGAGGCATGTTGAATCATGATGTATGGATTACATCTATTTGTATGGAATACTTTTGTTGGAGTACATAAAATACTTTCTTAAAGAAAGTTGAGTCGTTGAGAAGTACATTCATTGCTTCATTTCATATGAAAAATGACTCATGATTGTGATCATATATATATATATATATATATATATATATATATATATATATATATATATATATATATATATATATATATATATATATATATATATATATATACATATATACATACATATAGTTGGAGTTCGAGGTCTGCGGAAGCACATGAACAACACAAGGAATAAGAAGAAGCTTGGAGCACAACACAATATACTGAATATACTACTAAAAGAAATATACAAAGATATATTACCCATTAGGGTTATATGCGTATATACAAGCCAGGGGAAAGAAACGTCCTAAAGAGGGAAAAAATTGCCTCAATGGTCCTAGTGTGTTCACACACATCACTACCTAAATATATGAACAAATCCCCCTTGGTCATGATGCGGTGAAAAAGGAGTTGGCTCTCATGTATAAGGAAGTGCCAAGCTATGTGGAATAAATTCACAAAAGGAAGTACTCCCAAAGCTTTGCAAAAAGCTTCAAACTTCTCCCTAGGTAGAGCCTTTTGCAATGTTCTCTTGTGTGGGCACACATGCCAAACCAATCTTTCCAGCAGAGAATCTCTTCCTGTCATAATGATAGTGCACCTCAATGTGCTTAGTGCTAGCATGGAACACAGGGTTACTCACAACTACCAATGCACTCTTACTGTTAGTAAAGATGGTGGTGGGAGAAGACTGACCAACACCCAAATCTGCCATAAGGCATCTGAGCCACTCACACTCAATAGTCATTGTGAAAGCTACCCTATAACTCAGCATCACAACTAGAAGTGCCCACAATAAGCTACTTCTTGCTTAACCAAGATATGCATGAGCTACCAAGCATGAAGCAGAAACCACTAGTGGACACATGTGTCATAACAACTAGCCCATTCAGAGTAAAATAAAGCATAAAGTTCTAGAGGTAGTGATCCCTCCTTGGTATAAAAAAACCCAAGTAGCTAGGTACCACTCAAGTAGCAAAAGATGCGCTTAACCGCCTACCAATGCTTCACACCTGGGCAATGCATAAGCTTGCTCATCTATGAGACAACAAACTAAACATCAGGATAAGCAATGCATAAGTAAATCAAGCATCCAATAGCCTGGTGATAGTCTTCATGATGCATCTCTAGCATCATGAAGACTCAACCATAAACCTGTTTCTGTAGGAGTGGCAATAGGTTTGCAATCTTCAAGGCAAAAGCATTGCAATAATGTGTCAATATATTTTGCTTGAAATGAATCTATTGCAACATCAACTTTCATAAATTGAATGCCCAAATAATGATGCAAATGCCCAAATCTAAGATCTCAAATGAGGCATGCAAATCAGCCTTAAAATCAGCAATATGCTTCTCATGAGGACCAGTGAACAGCATGTCATCAACATAGACAACAATGATCAGAAGCACATCATTTTCATGCATAACATATAAGATCCTCTCGGTTGGATTGTTCTCAAAACCATGTGCAATCAAGTAGGCATGTATCTTTTCATACCAAGCACGTGGTGCTTGCTTCAAACCATATAATGCCTTTTTGCACAAAACCAGGGGGATGAAAAACATACACTTCTTCATGCAAGTCACCATTCTAAAATGCAGTTTTAATGTCCAATGGATGTATGTTCACCATGATGAGCTGCGTGCATAGATGCTATAAAAAATAGTCATTTGACATGTAGAAGGAAAGGTCTCATCAAAATCAATGCCTCTTTCTTTAGCATAACCCTTTGAACCAAGTCTAGCCTTATACCTGTCAATCGATCCATCAGGCTTACACTTCAGCCTGTATACCCACTTAGTGCCAATGGCCTTCTTGCCAAGAGGCAAGTCACATAAAGACAAAGTACCATTTTTCACAATAGCATCATATTCTGATTGCATAGTAGCTATCCAATTTTCGCAATTTTTACTTCATCAAACAAAATAGGCTCATTCTCTTCATAGAGACTAGAGGTAGCCATAGCATAGCAGTCTGATGCAAAAGAAGCACTATGGGATCTTTAACGAGTATGATATGATAGAGGTGCATCTAATTTGCTATCTCGCAAAGTCTACACCAACCATTTAGGCATAATTTTTGCCTCCTCTATATCATTTCTCTCATCAATAAGTGCATCATGTAAATCTGCATAAAAAATGGAATGATCTACATCATCATGTGAAACATGTAAAGGCTAAGAAATTGCCTCATTTGGACCAGAACTACACTGTCCACATGTAAAAAGAGGGAGTAAAGTGTCATACATATCTTTGGAGCTAATAAATGTCTCCTTAGTACATGAAAGTAATGGCTAAATTGCATCTTCCACAAGAACAACGTCATGACTAACCAAAATGTGTTTAGTCTATGGATGATATAGACAATAGCCTTTGCTTTCAGAACTGTACCTAACAAAAATACATTTCACTTCTTGATCATCCAATTTTGTGCATTGTTGTTCAGGCACTAATGCATATGCCAGACAACCAAAAACACGCAGATGAGCAATAGATGGCTTGCGACCATGCCAAGCCTCATATGGAGTGATAGACTATAGTGCTTTAGTGGGAAACATGTTAAGTACATATGCTACACACATAACAACCTCAAGCAAGAAACTATGTGGTAAAGCCTGACTCTTGACCATACACCTCTCCATCTCCATGAGTGACATGTTATTCCTTTCAGCAACTCCATTTGGTTGAGTTGTGTATGGCACAGTGCACTGATGTTTTATCCCACATTCAAGAAAAAATGCATTAAAGTCAGAAGACATATATCCCCCCTGGATTAGAACCAAGGTCCCCATTTTACATGCTGATAGATTTTTAGTTAAAATAAAAAACTGTTTGAAGGACACAAACACTGCGGACTTTTCTTTCAGTGGATATACCCATGCATGCCTGGAAAAATCATCAATGAAAGTTACGAAGTAAAGATAGTTCCAAAAAGAAGGTGTTTGCATAGGACCATAGACATCAATGTGAACAAGCTACAGTTTCTAAGTAGCCCAAATTGAACCATCTTTTGGGAAGGAGGAACGTTGCATTTTTCCCAAAATACAACCTTCACAAACATATTTACTAGGTGCCTCAAGTTTTGCCAGAGAGGACACCATTTCGTATTTCTATAGGCATAGCAAACTAGCAAAATTCAGATGACCAAAGTGTGCATGCCAAAGCTTTGCATTTGACATAGCCTGAGAATGATGTTACTGCACATGCTGAATCATTCATATATTTTTCATAGTCTATGAGACTATACAACCCATGACATAAAATGCCAGAAGCAATAATGACATCACCATTTTATAGATCATGAATTGTGTTACACTTATGTGTTCCTGGAGTAGCTTTGATGTGAACCTTTTCCCTATACATGGACACTTTTTACTCTAGTGTTGGCTAGAGATTTTCCCCCCATGTTACCACATACATGATTCACTCATACATGGTGGTACTTTGTACTTAGGGATATTATTCAGCTCTTCCTTCGATTTAGTTCATCATCAATAGAGAGAGCTATTCCAGCCATCCGTCTTCTCTGTCTATCTTGTTGTGTTTGTGCTCCTTGTGTATGCTTCTCATGTGTCTCACACTTCTACAGACACCCAATAGTGCTATTAAAGTAGGTTGAGCTCCTTCTCAATTTTTGGTTTTTCACATCGTGGTGTGCGTGCACTTTTAACTGTGCAAATCGACTTCAGAGCATAGAATAGTGAATTTCAGCTGTCAAGAAACATTTCCACTAGTTGCACAGTTGTTTTACCCACATTTCAAAGCCATTCGTGCAGTCATAATCGCCATCAGAGTGATAATTTGTGAGCTAAAATTTCAGCATTCATTTCAGCTTTCGTCGAAGTAAAGATTTTATCATATTCTTGTTCTTTAGTGGAATGGCAGGTAGCAATGAATTGTTTGGCATGCTTCAAGCTAAAGATAGCTTGATGGGACCAACTATCCAATGTGGTCTCACATGAGGAAGCAAGTTCTTGTTGCAAAACAACTTTGGAACATAGTGGCAGATGTAGATCGAAGACCCGTAGATTCTTCTTCTTCACAGTCTACTATCACAAATGGAGCTTCTTTTTCAACTATAGTGGTTACTCCTTCTTCACCTACACAACATCAAATTAGATGGGATGGAAAAGATGCTCAAGCTCATGCATTGATTAAACTTTTTGTGAAGCATCATATAGTTCCACACATTCCTTCATGTTCTACATGAAGACAGGCATGGGACACTCTTGCTTCTTTGTATGCCATGCGTAATGAAGCACGTGTTGCATACTTGAGGAAGCAAATTGAGGATGTATGTATGGTTGCAAATGAGTCTGTGGATGTGCATCTAACACGCATCAAAGATTTGAAAGAACAATTTACAAACATAGATGAGATTATTCTGGATGCATCACTCATCTCTAGATTGTTGAAAGGATTGCTAGAACCTTTTCAAAGCTTTGCTACTACACTCCATTTGGTTGAAAAAGGGAATCCCAATATGTATGCATTTGGTGAGGTTGTGTCTCTTCTTTTGCAAGAAGAGCAATCTAGAGTGAATAGAAGTGGTTTGATTGAGGGAACGCAAGCACTTGCTATCTCACAAAAGGGGAAAAGCAAGTATGGTTCAGCTTTGGGTTCATCAAAACCAAAGCCTCAAGCTTTCTCTTCCACTCATTCCTCTAATGATTTTGATTTGCAAAAGAAAAAGAGATGCAAATATTGCCAAAAGGCTGGTCATACTATTGATGAGTGTAGAAAGCTTGCTAAGCGCAATGAAAAGAAGAAGGAATCCAGAATGTCTATTGCTAAAAATTCAGCAAATGCAAAGAATGATGAAGCTAACATGGCTCAAGATTTTTGGGCATGTGTTGTTACATGACATTATGATGCATCTTTGCATTCTAAATGTATGGTTGTGAGTTAGTCGGATTCGGATTGGTTCTTTGATAGTGGTGCATCAAAGCACATAACTTCATGCAAATGATTTTTTACATCTTTGAAAGATGCACCCAAAGGAGGACATGTAGTGTGTGCAAACAATGCCTTTTATCCTATCATTGGAGTAGGAGAATTGAGCTTATGGCTGCAAATGGAGATGTGATTCTCTTGAAAAATGCATTGTATGTACCCAATATCCAGAAGAACTTAATTTGAGTTCCGTTGATTGCCAAAGCTGGACTTCATGTACACTTTGTTGATGATAAGTGTATGGTTCATGATTTTAGCAATGGTGATATTATCATGATGTCTGGTACATTCTATAATGGTTTGTATCACATGCATACATACAAGAGGGCTGCCTCAAATACCTTGGTTGCTCATACTTCTTCCATGGCTGAAATGGAGCTTTGGCATGCTCGTTTTGGTCACTTGAACTTCAATAATTTGATTTACTTGCAAAAGAAAGACATGGTTATTGCTTTGCTAGCACTTGAGTCTATTGAAAAGCATGCATGTGAAGGTTGCATTCTTGGAAAAATGCATCGTGCTTCTTTCCAAAAGATAGTCATACACACACTACAAGAAAATTGCAACTTGTTCATAGTGATGTATGTGGTCCCGTCAAGAATCCATCTTTTGGGAAGCATGTATATTTTGTTACCTTCATTGATGATGCTACTTGCCATTCATGGGTGTATCCTATGAAAGCAAAGAATGAGGTATTTTCTTGCATCAAAGCATTTTTAGCTATGGCTGAAATTTTTTCTTCACAAAAACTTTTGACTCTATGCATGGATCGTGGTGGTGAATACATGTCACATGAATTTAATGCTTTTCTTCATGAAATAGGTATTTCACACCAGTGTATGGTGCCATATACACCTCAAAAAAATGGTGTTGTCGAGCGTAAAAATAGAACTCTTCTTGAAATGGCACGATGTATGATTAAAGGAAAGCACCTTCTTGATAAGTTTTGGATGGAAGCGGTCATATGTGAAAACTATGTGTTGAATCACCACCCTACAAAAGCATTCAGAGTCATTACTCCTTATGAGGCTTGGAATGGACATAAGCCTATGGTTAGTCATATGCATGTGTCTGGTTGTTTGGCATATGCTCTTGTGCCATCACAACAACATAAAAAACTTGATGACAAGGCAAAGAAATATATATTTGTTGGTTATAGTGCTAAAATTAAGGGATATCATTTATAACATCCATTGATGGACACAATTATTGTGAGTTGAGATGTGTTATTTGTTGAAAATTCAGTTTTCCCACTACTTGAATGAAAAAAACAGCCAACAGTTAGCTCACAAGATGTGTTTGATACACTCATGCCTTTGTTCCAAAATGGTGTGCTTATGGCCATGTAGATCAACCAATTGAGGCCAAAGGGCTGAAAAATCATAGCAAAATAAATCTAAAAATGCAAACAATTTCCAGCCAAACATGGTTGAAATTTTTCAGCAAAAAATTATTGAACCTAGTTGAAATTTCTAGCCACATATGGATGAACATTTGCATCAAAATATGGCTGAAAATGAGCATGAAATTCAGCCCACGCATTATATACATGATGATGTGTTACATAATGAATGCATGTCTATCAAGAGTGCACAAAGGATGCCAAAGTGGCTGAAACAAACTTTGCAAGACAACAAATTGAGTGCACCTTTACTTGGTAGAACAAGATCAAGCTCACCATGCATCAAGTAATTTTGTGGATTATTCTCTTATTGCAACAACATGTAATGAAAAGCCACTTACTTTTGAAGATGCATGTGACGATCCACAATGGATGAGTGCTATGCAATTAGAAATGGATTCCACACATAGGAATGATACTTGGGAGTTATGTTAATTGAAAAAAGAAAAAAATGCCATTGGTACAAAGTGGGTTTACAAGATTAAGAGAAAGTCTAATGGTAGCATTGATCGTTACAAAGCTATATTGGTTGCCGAAGGATATGTGCAACAATATGCCATTGACTATGAGGAGACTTTTGCACCTACTTCATGCATCACTACCATTTGTACCGTGGTTGCATTGGCTACTTGTCGAGGTTGGAAAGTACATCACTTGGACATAAAGACAACTTTCTTGAATGGTGATTTGCAAGAAGAGGTTTATGTGAAGCAACCTCTTGGATTTGCCATGAAAGGGAAAGAGCATATAATTTTTTGCTTTCATAAAGCCTTCTGTGGTCTCAAGCAAGCTCCACATGCATGGTATGACAAAATCCATAAGCATTTGATTGCTCTTGGCTTCACATGTAGTCCAATTGAAAGCACACCCTATGTATGCAAAAATGGGGCTAATCTTACAATGCTTGTTCTTTATGTCGATGACATACTCTTGACTGGGTCATGTGATGCAAAACTTGACATTATTATGACTGATTTGCAACATACTTTTGATGTCACGTATCTTGGTCTTTTGAGCTACTATCTTGGCATCTACTTTGTATCTGTTGAGGGGGGAATTGTTATGCATCAAGCAAAGTATGTTGAAAAACTACTTCAACATTTTGACTTTGAGGATTGCAAGCCCGTTTCCACACCAGTTGAGACAAGATTTAGGTTCTCAATTAAGGATTTGAGTGATGCATTTGACACTTCTCTGTATCAGCAAGCTGTAGGATGTCTTATATATGCATGCAACACAAAGCCGGATATTCAATATGTATTTTCCTAGTTGAGTCAATTCATGCATAGCCCTAGCATTGAGCATTGGCAAACAGTGAAACGTGTGTTTAGATATCTCAAAGGCACTCTGAGCTTAAGTATCTTTTATGGAAGAGATATTCATCCATGCTTGCATGTTTTTACAGATAGTGATTAAGCTGGTTGTTATGATACTCATGTGCCCACTAGTAGTAATTGCTTTTTCCTTGGAGACTCATGCATATCTTGGTTGAGTAAGAAGCAACCTACAGTGGTGACATCAAGTTGTGAAGTTGAGTACAGGGCAGTTTTCATAGCTACAATGGAGTGTATATGGTTGAGACGCCTATTCATGGATCTTTGCATGGAGATTGATGCTGCTATGCATATTCTCACTGATAGTCAAAGTGCATTGGTTGTTGCACAAAACCTAGTGTTTCATGTATGGAACAAACATATTGAGGTGCATTATCACTATGTGAGAGAGTGCCTTCATGAAGGAGATATTGATTTGGTATATGTGCCTACACAAGATGATGTAGCATACATATTCACCAAAGCTCTTCCACGAGAGAAGTTTGAAGCTTTTCACAAAGCTTTAGGCTTATTACCTTGTGGGGGCTGATCTGCCACTCCTTGTATGTGTTCACATCATTTGCTCTAGGGTGGTTTCTTACACTTATGTGTTCCTCGAGTAGCTTTGATGTGAACTTTTCCCTATACATGGGCACTTTCTACTCTAGTGCTGGCTAGAGTTTTTTTCGCCATGTTACCACATATATGATTCACTCATATGTGGCGGTACTTTGTACTTATGGATATTATTAATCTCTTACTTCAATTTAGTTCATCATCAATAGAGAGAGCTATTCTAGCCATCCGTCTTCTCTATACAATCTGTCATCAACAGATTTCACAACCAAGCTGATCTTGGCTAATGTTGAAACTGATAATAGATTTTTCTTTTTCACACCCAACAAATTGTACAATCTATCATCAACAAATTTCACAACCAAGCCAATCTTGAATAATGTTGAAACTGACAATAGATTTTTCTTGATTCTTGGTATGAATAAATCATCCAATAATGTAAAAGAACTACTATCAATAGTACCTAGAATGATCTTACCAACTCCCATAATAGGATAAGAGGAGTTTTTAGTGCATGTAATATTATTCCCTATAGCAGCATGCTCAAGTGAAGTGAA
>CM035431.1:57766207-57768707 GCA_020310875.1 Ceratopteris richardii | reverse complement strand
TGAAGAAAGGTTATATGCATAGAGAGCTCTTGGAGTTGGTTCATACAGATGTATGGGGACCTAGCAAGGAAGCTTCAATATCTGGATCAAGGTATTATGTCTCCTTTATTGATGATTGCAGGACTATCCTATTCTTTATGAAACACAAAGATGAAGTTTTTTCATGTTTCAAGAGATATTTGGCTCTTGTGGAGAATCAAACAGGTAAATCACTAAAATGTTTAAGGTCAGATGGAGGGGGAGAATACTTCTCCCATGAGTTTGATTCTTTTCTTCAAGAAAGAGGAATCAAAAGAGAGGTAATTACAAGGTACACTCCTGAGCAAAATGGAGTGGCAGAAAGGAGGAATAGGACAATTGTTTAAGCTGCAAGGTCCATGTTAAATGAAAAGCATTTGCCTAATTATCTATGGGCTGAGGCTGTATCTACAGCCACTTACTTGATTAACATGTTACCTTCAAAATCCCTTGATGGGATGACTCCATATGAGGCTTGGAATGGAAGAAGACCAAGCTTAGATCATTGTAAAATTTTTGGATGTATTGCTTTTGCTCATGTTCCTTCACAGGTTAGAGGCAAGATGGATCCAAAGGCAAAAAGGTTTGTATTTATTGGATATGACAACAATCAAAAGGGTTACAGGTTATACAACCCTACCAACAAAGGATTCTTGGTAAGCAGAGATGTAGTTTTTGATGAAAACAATTCATGGTATGAAGACTCATGCAGGAAGGTCAATTCACCATATGATCTCGAAGAAGATTTTCCAAAGCTTGGTAGAGAACAACCAAGGATTGAAGAACAAGACACCTCGGAGGATGATGAAGAATCTCAAATGGAAAAGATCAAAGCATGGAAGTCTAAAGGTAAAGCAAAATTGCAGGAACTTGGACATGAGGCAGAATCATTACATCATGGCCTAAGAAGATCTATGAGGGAAAAGAAAAAACCAGAAAGGTATGGGTTTGACACCTCATTAGTAACTAAACATTCTATCTACATAGCACAGGACATAAACCAAGAGGAGCCATCATCATTTGAAGAGGCCAAAGCAAAATCAGAATGGAAGCATGCAATGAAGGAAGAGATTGAAGCACTTGAGGAAAACAACACTTGGGATTTGGTGCCCAAGACTTCATCCATGAAGGTAATAGGCTCAAGATGGGTCTATAAACTCAAGAAGAATTCTGATGGTTCCATTAACAGGTATAAGGCAAGGCTTGTAGCAAAAGGCTTTGCACAAACTCAGGGAATTGATTATGAGGAGACCTTCTCTCCTCTTGCAAAGATGCCTACTATTAGGGTTTTGCTTAGTATTGCCTCTTCCAAGAATTGGAAGGTACTTTAACTAGATGTAAAGAATGCATTCTTGAATGGTTGGATAACAGAAGAGGTATATATGGCACAACCACCTGGTTTTGAGAACCAAGTTTATCCTGATTATGTGTGTAAACTTAACAAAGCATTGTATGGTCTCAAGAAAGCTCCAAGAGCTTGGAATTTCAGGCTTGTTTCATTCTTGCAGGACAAAGGCTTTCAACCAAGCAAGGTAGATCCTTGACTCTTTATCAGAAAGAGTAACTCTGAGGTCATCTACCTATGTGTATATGTAGATGATATTATATTGACAAGAAATGATGCAAATGGTATGAAGAAGATGAAAGATCAGATGAGAGAATAGTTCAAGATAAGTGATTTGGGTTCACTTACCTTTTTCCTAGGTTTGGAAGTTGGTTCTACAAAGATCATGGTTTGTTTCTCACTCAAAGAAAGTACATTAAGGACATGTTGGCAAAATTCAAGATGCAAGATTGTAAGATTGCAGGTACTCCAATGGAAGTCAATCACAAATTGAGCTCACATGAAGGTGAACTCATAGAGGACATCACATCATATCAAAGTCTAGTGGGTAGTCTCAACTATGCCACATTGACAAGAGTAGATATATGTTACAGTGTGAGTGTGCTAAGTCAATTTATGCACACAACAAGGAAACAACATATGGATGCTCCCAAAAGGATTCTCAAGTATCTCAAAGGAACCATAACTGAAGGACTTTATTATCCTTATGTATTTGATTTAGGTTTGAAGCTATTTTCTGATGCAGATTGGGCTGGCTCCAAAGAAGATAGAAGGAGCACTTCAGGTTATCCTACCTTTGTAGGTTCAAAGCTTATTTCATGGTCATCCAAGAAGCAACCCACAGTTGCTCTCTCTTCTACTGAAGTTGAATACAGAGGTCTTGCCATAGCTACACAAGAAGCTATGTGGATGAAGACATTATTCAAAGATCTTGGATTGGAGTTTGGAACTCCAACTATTTATGGTGACAATATGAGTTCTATTCATTTGGCTGCTAATCCTATTTTTCATGCAAGGACTAAACATATTGAAGTTCATTATCACTATATACGAGAGAAGGTTCTAAGCAAAGAGATTCAAATATCATATGTGTCCACTCATCAACAATGTGCAGATATTCTAACCAAAGAATTGGAT
>CM035431.1:57503707-57733707 GCA_020310875.1 Ceratopteris richardii | reverse complement strand
TTTCGATATATGTTGATCCTCCATAACTTGTTTTTGGTTTGTGTGAGTTTTGATCCATGTTCTCAAAATGGTATTAGAACATATGTACTTGTTGATAGAAATTCTTTTGGTACTTAATTTTATGATGGTAGCATATCCTTCATTTCCCTCTCTCCTTCCTTGATATCATTTTTTTTTCTTCATTGTGCAATGTTTCATCATTAGCTCATATAGATTACATCCAAGCCTAGCAGTGAGATACTTCTTTCACTATAATCTATTGATGAGAGTGCACTTTTACACTTGATAATTGCACTATTTTCTCCATCATTTCAAGCGCTTATCAGCTTTGTCTTGCTAGTTATACTTTAAGTCTCGAAGATCTCAAGGGTAGACCAAAAGAATGCTTGCCCACTATTGCAGGAACATCTAGCCTCTTTCATATCAAGATGCAGGCTCATAGAAGTAAAGACAAAGTTGACTTCAATGGTTCACATGTCAGGCCATTGTGCCAAACAAAGGGGAATATGATTTCAAAATTTCTTTGTGATAGAATGGATTCTATTTTGACAATTTAATAGTAAAAATAGCTTTAGCCACACAAAGGGTGCATGGTTAAGCTTCATTCTGTACACATAGGCAAGTTCGCCAAATTGCAAAGCCAATATCCCTCTCCTTGCTAACTTGATGAAGCCCTATTGAGATAGCTCCATGCTTCTTATTGTTGTGCTTTAGCTTGACAAATACCATATTATGCATATAGCTACTTAGATATTCAAAATAAGAAAGCCAAAATGAGTGACACAAAAACTAAAGGAAAACAACAAAAGAAAAGGTGCATTTGTCGCTCTCCATTGCAATGGCTATTGATATTGAAGTATATGTTCTCACTATTGTAGATAGAGAGAGTGTGAAATCCTATGAACTATTGGACTTTTATCAAGTCTGATACTTGTGGCGGAAGAGGACGCATTGATTTAGGCCCTTAACTTTGTTGCAATCAACTATGTATGAAAAAAAGAATAAGCATGGATGCTCTATTCCATCGATAGAGAAGAAAACACTCTTAGTTATGCTTCATAGATAGAGATTTATCCTCATAGTAATAAAGTGGCCATATGTGCACCCACATGTAGCCATTGCAAATTATATATATATATATATATATATATATATATATATATATATATATATATATATATATATATATATATATATATATATATATATATATATATATGTGTGTGTGTGTGTGTGTGTGTGTTATAGATAGAGAGATAGATAGAGATAGAGAGAGAGATAGATAGAGACAGACAGATAGATAGATAGATAGATAGATAGATAGATAGATAGATAGATAGATAGATAGATAGATAGATAGATAGATAGATAGATAGATAGATAGATAGATAGATAGATAGAGAGAGCGAGAGAGCGAGAGAGCGAGAGAGAGAGAGAGAGAGAGAGAGAGAGAGAGAGAGAGAGAGAGAGAGAGAGAGAGAGAGAGAGAGAGAGAGAGAGAGAGAGAGAGAGAGAGAGAGAGAGAGAGAGAGAGAGAGAGAGAGAGAGAGAGAGAGAGCGAGAGCGAGAGCGAGAGCGAGAGAGAGAGAGAGAGAGAGAGAGAGAGAGAGAGAGAGAGAGAGAGAGAGAGAGAGAGAGAGAGAGAGAGAGAGAGAGAGAGAGAGAGAGAGAGAGAGAGAGAGAGAGAGAGAGAGAGAGAGAGAGAGAGAGAGAGAGAGAGAGAGTTTCAGACTCCTTGACATAAGGAGTGACATCACATGGACTAAAAGCCATACTACTATGCCAATCTGTATGTGACCATGAATGTGTTTGCATAGAGTTAGGGAAAATTGGAACATGAAGCACAATGTCTTCCAAATATGAGAGAACATTGTTCCATTCTCTCCCTCGCCACAGAAATTTGAGAGTTCCCTTTGATCTTGCTGTAGTCTTGCAGGTGGCAACAAATACATATAGTTTCATATGTAGGGTGTGCAAGCGTGAAGAAAATTAAATTTGTTGCCTAGTTCAAACATGGGAATTGGGAAGATAAGAAGCAATTTGTTCTTGCCAATGGAACATTTCATAGGGCCTCACAATTGGATATATAGTAAAAGGATATTTGTAAAAAAAAAAGAATTGAATATTCACATTCTAAGGTTTTTAATGGCATATAGAGGATCTTATAGACAATGCATAATGCAAGTTTAAATGTTTTACCCCATGATTTGTATGAGCATCCTTTGTAATATAAAGCACATAAAGGGATTAGAAACTAGTCTTTTATAAAGAGTAACACCTTCTCTATATGCACACTTAGTTTCTAATGGCATACACATATCTTGCTCTTTTGTAAATGATTAGACAATGTCACTCATACAAAGTGGTAAGAACTTCCTATTTTTCTCATGATTGGGTGTGTGTAGAAGTGTGAGAGACACATGAGAAGGACACACAAGGAGCTCAAACACAACAAGACACAAAGAAGAAAGATGGCTAGAATAGCTCTCTCTATTGATTATGATTAGAGCTAAAGTAAGAGTTGAATAATATCCTTAAGTAAAAATTACCACCACATATGAGTGAATCCTATATGTGGTAACATGGAGAAAAAAGCTCTAGCCAACACTAGAGTAAAAAGTGCCTATGTTTAAGGAAAATGTTGAGATCAAAGCTACTTGAGAAACACATAAGTGTAACAAACCCCCTTGGAGCAAATGATGTGGACACATACAGGGAGTGATAGATCAACCCCCACTAGGCAATAAGCCTAAATTTGTGAAAAGTTCTAGAATTTTCCCGTGGAAGAGCTTTGGTGAATATGTCTGCCACATTATCTTGTGTAGGCACATATACCAAATCAATATCATGTATGAAGGTGCTCTCTCGCATAGTGATAATGCACCTCAACATGTTTGGTCTGTGCATGAAATAGTGGGTTTTGTGCAACATCCAATGCACTCTGACTATCAATGAGAATATGCATAGCAAAATCAATCTCCATGCAAAGATCTATTAATAGGTGTCTCAACTTATACACTCGTATGTAGTTGTGAAAACTGTCTTGTACTTAGCATCACAATTTGATATCTCAATTGTAGGTTGCTTCTTAATCTCAACCAAGATATGCATGAGTCTCCAAGGAAAAAGCAATTACCACTAGTAGACATGCGAGTATCATAACAACCCATGATTTTCTAGGGCAGTGATTCAACACATGGTTTGCACACATGATTGCTTCCATCCAAAATTTGTCAAGAAGGTGCTTTCCTTTAAACATACATCGTGTCATTTCAAGGAATGTTGTATTTTTATGCTTGGCAAAACCATTTTGCTAAGGTGTATATGTCACCGTACGTTGGCGTGAAATTCCTCTTTCACAAAAAAAGCATTAAACTCATGTGACATGTATTCACCACCATGATCTATGCATAGAGTCAAAAGCTTGTTTGAAGAAAAAATTTCAGCCATAGCTAAAAATGCTTTGAAACAAGAAAATAAATCATTTTTTGCTTTCATACGATACAACCACGTATGTCAAGTAGCATCATTAATGAAATTAAAAAAATATACATGCTTCCCAAAAGATGGAGTATTGATGGGACCACATACATCACTATGAACAAGCTACAATTTTCTTGTAGTGTGTGTATGACTATCTTTTGGAAAAGAAGCACAATGCGTTTTTCCAAGAATGCAACCTTCACATGCATGCTTTTCAATGGAATCAAGTGTGGCAAACCAATAACCATGTCATTCTTTTGCAAATAAAGCAAATTATTGAAGTTCAAGTGACAAAAACGAGCATGCCAAAGCTGCATTTCAACCATGGAAGAAGTATGAGCAACCAAGGCATTTGAGGCAACCCTCTTGTATATATTCAAGCAATACAAACCATTACTTAATGTGCTAGACATCACAATAATATCACCATTTCTAAAATCATGAACCATACACTTATCATCAATAAAGTGTACATGAAGTCCAACTTTGACAATCAAAGGAAATGAAATTAACTTCTTCTTTTTATTGGGTACATACAATGTGCTTTTCAAGAGAATCACACCTCCATTTATGGATGTAAGATCAATTTCACCTAATCCAATGATAGGATAAGAGGCATCTTTTGCACACGCCACATGTCCTCCTTTGGATGCATCTTTTAAAGATGCAAAAAACCTTTTGCACCGAGTCATGCGCTTTGAAGCACCACTATCAAAGAACCAATCCGAATCAACCTCATTCACAATTATACATATAGAATGCAATGATGAATCATAATGAGATGTAACAACACATGCGTGAAAATATTGAGCCATGTTGGCTTCATCATTCTTTTCCTGTGAGGAATTTTCAGCAATAGACATGCCAAACTCCTTCTTTTCATTGCACTTAGCAAGCTCTCTACACTCATCAATAGTATGACTAGCCTTTCAACGATATTTGCATCTCTTCTTCTTTTGTAAATAAGCATCATTAGAGGAATGAGTGGAAGAGGAAGGTTGAGGCTTTGGTTTTGATGAACGGAGTGTAGTGGCAAAGCTTTGAAAAGATTCTGGTGATCCTTTTAGCAATGTAGAGATGAGTGATGCATCCAAAATAATCGCATCTACGTTTGCCAATTATTCTTTCAAGTGCTTGATGCATGTCACATACACATCCATAGACTCATTCTCAATCATACATACATCCTCAAGTTGTTTCCTCAAGTATGAAACATATGCATCATTATGCATGGCATACAAAGAAGCAAGAGTGTTCCACGCATGTCTTGATGTAGAACATGACCGAATGTGTGGAACTATATGATGCTTCACACAAAGTGCAATAAATCCATGAGTTTGAGCATCTTTTCCGTCCCATCTAGGTTGATCTTGTGTAGGTGGAGAAGGAGTAACCACTGTACTAGAAGAAGAAGCTCCATCTGTGATAGTAAACTATGAAGTAGAAGAACCTACGTGTCTTCGATCTACATTTGCCACTATGTTCCATAGTTGTTTGGCAACAAGAATCATCTATCTTAGGGTCATGGTATTATGCATCTTTCATTGATGATTGTAGCAGATAGTCTATATTATATTTCATGAAGCATAAAGATGAAGTCTTTTCTTATTTCAAGACGTATCTTGCACTTGTAGAAAATCAAACATATAGAACATTGAAGAAACTAAGGTCTAATGGAGGTGGGGAATATTTCTCCCATGCTTTTGACTCTCTTACAAGAAAAAGGAATCAAAAGAGATATTACAATAAGATATACATTAGAGTAGAATGGTGTGATAGAAAGGAAGAATAGAACCATTTGCAGAAGTAGCTAGGTCCATGCTTAATGAGAAGAATTTACCCAATTATCTATGGGAAAAGGTAGTATCCATTGCCACATATCTCATTAACAATTTACCATCAAAATAGTTGGAATGAATGACACCTCATGAAGCTTGGAATGGAAGAAGATCAAGCTTAGATAATCAAACGATATTTGGATGCATTGCATATGCACACACTCCACAAATTAGAGCGAAAATTGATCCCAAGGCCGAAAAATTTATGTTCATAGGCTATGAACTAAATCAAAAGGGTTATAGGCTATACAATCCTAGCACTAACGGATTTATTGTAAGTCGTGATGTAGTATTTGATGAGAATAAATCTCGGTTAGAAGATGATTTTAGGAATATCAACTTGCCCTATGACTTAGAAGATGACTTCCCAACTCTATCAAACAAAGCTATACATATACTTGAAGAATCAAGTGAATTAGAGGATGAACAAAAGACACTTAGAAGGGAGATCAAGTCATGGAACCCAAGACGTAAAGCTAAAGTGCAAGAATTAAGAGACATAGTAGAATCATCTCAATAAAAAATCAAAAGTTCTACAAGAGAAAAGAAGAAGCTAGAAAGGTATGGATATGATACCTCACTGGTCACTAAGAAGTCTATATATATGATTAAAGACATGAATTTTGAAGAACACTCATCATATGAGGAATCAACAAAGAGGACACAATGGAAGCATGCCATGGAGGAAGAGATTGAAGCATTACAAGAGAACATACTCTGGATTTAGTACCTAAGACCTCAACCATGAAGGTCATTGGATCGATATCGATCTACAAGGTAAAAAAAGAACTGTGATAGAACCATAAATAGATACAAGGCTATATTATTAGCCAATGGGTATGCTCATACTCAAGGAATTGATTATGACGAGACCTCTCATGTAGGAAAGTTGCCTAAAATCAAAATGCTCAGGAGTATTGAAACTACCAAGAATTGGAAGATATACTAGATGGATGTCAAGAATGCTTTCTTTAATGGATGGATCGTAGAAGAGGTATATATGGCTCAACCTCCTACTTTTGAAGACTCACAATATCCTAAATATGTTTGTAGATTAAAAAGAGCTATATACGGACTAAAGCAAGCTCTAAGAGCTTGGAATCATATAATACTTACTTATCTAAAAGGCAAAATATTTGTTAGGAAAAAAGAAAATCCTTTCTTGTTTATCAGAAGAGCATATGGAGAAGCCATTTACCTTTATGTATATGTAGATGATATCATGTAATAGGTAATGATACAGATGGAGTTACGAGAATCAAGCATGAAATCAAGGAAGATTTCAAAATAATTACTTTAGGGAAGCTAACATACTTCCTTGGATTGAAAATCATATATAAAAAGCATGATATGTATCTTACTCTAAGAAAGTACATCAAAGACATGCTTATAAAGTTTAAGATGGAAAATACAAAGTCTGTATTGTTAGACTCAAGAAATGATAGGCAAGAGATGGTTGAACCACAACTAGAGAGAGAGATTAGGAAGTAATCCTCAACCATGGATTTTGGGGCAAGTGGTTAGCCCATCATACTCCTAGATGATAGGTCATGAGTTCAATTCCCAAAATTGGTATCAGAGCCTAGGAAGTAGGATTGGGCAAGGTGGTTGGAAGGCACACATGTAACTATCGAAGATGAGCCCAACAAAGATTAGTGTGTCTCCCAATCCATAGGTTAGATTTAGATGTGTAAAGTACGGTTAGAAAGATCTCAAAAGGAACTTTCCAATGGGATTAATAGATTGAGGATCCAAGATACCTAGCATGGGTAAGAACTAGCTTCAAGATACTAATGTTGAGAACAAGGGATCATAACATCCAAGTTGCAAACAAGGAAAGTATGTAAGCAAGTGGCCAAGAAACGAAATGGCAAGGTTCAAGAAACCAATGTTGAGAGTAAGTGTTCAAGAGATGAAGGTTGAGAACAAGAAGGTTCAAGAGACTATGCAAGGGTGAAGGCATCAATTCAAGGGGAGATCAAGGATTGATCATTGAGGACAATGATCTCTAGAAGAGGAAGAGAGCATTGAAATCAAGAAATGACAAGCAAGAGATGGTTGAACCACACCCTAAAAGGGAGGATTGGAAAGTAATCCTCAAACATGGCTTTTGGGGCAAGTGGTTAGCCCATCATACTCCTAAACAATAGTTCATGAGTTCAATTCCCACATGCATGTACACCTGTGGAACTGAGTTCTCATGGAGAACTCATTGAAGATGTGACCAGATATCAAATTCTAGTTGGATGTGTATATTATGCTACTCTCACAAGAGTAGATATTAGCTATAGTGTGAGTGTTTTGAGTCAATTTATGAATTCACCTAGAAAGCCCCACATGAAGGCAACCAATAGGATACTCAATTATCTCAAAGGTATAATCAATGAAGGATTATTATATTCCTACACCTTTGATATAGACATAAGTATATTTTTTGATGTAGATTGGGTAGGATCAAGAGATGATAGGAGAAGTAACTCTGGCGATCTTTCATTTGCAGGATCTAAACTCATTTATTGGTAATCAAAGAAGCAACTTACTATTGCTCTTTCATCTACATAAGCTGAATATAGAGGATTAGCTTATGCTACTCAAGAAGCCATGGGGGTCAAGAAATGTATGTTGATTTAGGAATCAAGACTTCAACTCCTCCTATATTTGGTGATAATATGAGTCTTTTATATCTTGCAACCAATCCTATTTACCATGAAAGGACCATAAACATTGAGGTCCACTATCAATTTTTTAGGGAGAAGATCACAAATAAAGAAATTGAGCTTTCATATCTCAACTCAACAATAATGGACTAAATTTTTGGATGGAGTAAAATTAAGCATATTCAAATCAATGATTAGACTTCAAGAGATTTAAAAGGAATAAGACTCAAGCATCTTAGGCTTGAGGCGGGGATGTTGGGACATATGGTAAGGCTAAGATCTTGACCATATAATTGGAACTCTGTGAGTTATGAGAGTCATATGTATAACAACAAGATTGATCCTTAGTATACATTTAAGAAGAACTTTCACTTAGTTCACTCTTTTTGTATAAAGGTTTAAAAACTTAAAGTTGGGACCTAAGGTAGCATGAAAGGAACCAAAGCCATGAACCCTATTTGAATTCAAAATTCAAAAAGGTATTTGAAAAGATGATTGGAATCCTTGGTAACATCATCAAGACCTATCAACTAGATTCATGGGAAAAAGCTTATTTATACTTCAACGAAGAAGTTGCAGATAGAGAATGAGCTCTTGTGCACTTAGAGATTGTTCATTGTGTTTATCTCATAGCCATAGGAGTCCTCCAAAAACTCCAAGCATTGAAGTTTACATATCAATACATATACTTGAAGGTTCATTACCGTCTTGAGCTATTGTGTATCACTGGCTACCTGCTGTTCAAGTTTTGTAATTTCTTAGATTCATTGAAGTTGAACTATGGTTTCAATCTCTCAAAAAATGCATGATTCATGAAGGTAGTATCATTGCAAAATTATGTATGCAAGGATTTGATCATTTGAGCCTTGTGTACAGAGAAATGAGTCAATGTCGTTGACTCTGTATGTGCATTGTTTTCTTCTTGAAATATCAAGATCACACTTGTGACTTTTTAATTATATTTCTCACTTTGTACGCACTCTAAATTCAAGGTATAGCTTGGAATATCTCACTCACCTCCCTATCAGAAGCAATGAAAAATGAGTTTTCTCAACTCGTAGAAGGTTAAGAGCATTGTACATTTTTCTGAGCAGCTTCTTCCATAAATAAAAGGTTGTCTCTTCATGCTCACAATATGAAAATAGCCTTCCTTGACACAAAATGTAGAGTAAATTTCTTCAAATTACTATGGTCATATTTATGGATCATTAAGAAGATTAAAAAGTCTATTAGCATTTCCAAGAAAAAATTATCCAGGTGTAGAGAAACTTTTTACAAAGGCCCTCTCATCTCTATACTCTACCATCAAATTATCACACAATCATCCCGAGGAGAAATGCTACTACAAAAACAATAAATATGCCAACATTAGTGAATAAAGGGGTAATAATGATCTAGATGGGTCCCCGAAATAAACAGTTGTAAATAGTATCTTTTAAGAATCATCTATCCCATGTTGTTAATCCTATTTCATGTTTAGGGAACCCATATGTCCCTAGATCCCCACAAAACCACTTGGATCTCAAATGTCCAAGTATATGCCCATGGATCCCATATGTCCATAGATCCAAAGGGATGCCATATGTTCCGAACTTGGATCCCATATTTTCAAGTTATGTCTAAGTATCCCGTATGTCCTTAGATATAAAAACCCAATGGACTAAGTGATGCCATATGTTAGTGGCTATGAACAACACAAGGAAGAAGAAGACGAAGAAGAAGCTTGGAGCATAACACAATACATAATATATAACCAAGTGAAAGTGCAAAGATAAGTGACCTATTAGGTTTGTAGAAGCAGATGGAAAAGAAGCTTCTAAAGAGGACAAAAGTGCAATGATAGTTCTAAGTGTGTTCACACACATCACTACCAAAATATAGAACCAAATCCCCTTGTGAATGATGCAATGAACAACGAGTTGATGCTAATGTATAAGGAAGTGCCAAGCTATGTGGAAAGAGATTAATCCACAAAAGGAGATAATCCCATTTCTTTACGAAAAGCTTCAAACTTCTCCTTAGGTAGAGCCTTTGTGAAAAGGTCTGCAACATTATCCTATGTGGGCACATAAGCCAAAAGGATCTCTCCAATAGAGAACCTCTTGTGACATAATGATAGTGGACAAATGCTTTGTGCAAGCATGGAACACATGGTTCCTCACAACTCCCACTGCATTCTAACTATCAATGAAGATGGTGGTGGTAGAAGATTGACCAACACCCAAATCATCCAAAAGGCATATGAGCCTCACACACTCAACAATCGCTATGACAACTTCCCTATACTTAGTCTCACAACTAGAGCTCGCTATAGTAGTCCGGTTCTTACTCAACCAAGATATGCATGAGCTACCAAGCATGAAGAAAAGACCATTGATGGTCACACATATTAGGTCTTAGTTAGAAACAACATGTAAATCTAGTGATAATAATATCTCCTTGGGATAAAACAATCCAAATAGCTGGGTACCACATAGGTAATGAAAGGTGTGCTTAAACGCATACCAATTCTTGACACTTGGGCAAAACATAAACTTGCTCATATGAGAGAGAACAAACTAAATATCAAGTGAGTTATGCATAAGTAAATTAAACATCCAATAGAGAGAACAAACTAAATATCAAGTGAGTTATGCATAAGTAAATTAAATTCACATGCATCTCTAGCTGGGTACCACATAGGTAATGAAAGATGTGCTTAAATGCATACCAATTCTTGACACTTGGGCAAAACATAAACTTGCTCATATGAGAGAGAACAAACTAAATATCAAGTGAGTTATGCATAAGTAAATTAAATTCACATGCATCTCTAGCATCATGAAGACTCAACCATAAACATGTTTCCATGGGACTGGCAATAAGTTTGGAATCTTCAAGGCGAAAAAACTACAATAATATGTCAACATATACTTTTTGATACAAAGGTATTACCCCATCAACTTGCATAAACTTAATGCCCAAATAATGATGCAAATGACCCAAATCTGACATCTCAAAATAGGCATGCAAAGGAGCCTTAAATTTAGAAATATGATTCTCATTAGGACCAATCAACAACATATCATCAACATATACAACAATGATGAAAAGTACATCATCTTCATGTTTAAAATATAAGGTGTTCTCAATTGGATTGTTCTCAAACCATGTGCTCACAAGTAGGAATGTATCTACTCATACCAAGCATGTAGTGCTTGCTCCAAACCATATAATGTTGTTTTTAACCTACACACTTGTTTTCATGCCCTTTCTGAACAAAACCACATGACTAGAAAACATAAGATTTTTCATGTAAATCACCATTTAGAAATGTATTTTTAATATGCAAATTGATATACATTCCAACCATGATGAGATACAAGTGCAAAAATGCTACGAACAATGGCCATTTGGCATGTGGAAGAAAATGTTGCATTAAAATCAATGCCTCTCTCTTGAGCATAACCTTTGGCAACAAGCCTGGCTTTATAAAATTGCCTCATTTGGACCAACACTTGACTATCCACCTATAAAAAGAGGTGGCAAAGTGTCATACACACATCCATCAAGCTTACTGATGCCCTATTGGTGCATGAAAATAATGGATGAGTTGCATCTTCCACAAAAATAACATCACAACTAACCAAAATGCATTTAGTTTGTGGATGATATAGATGATAGCCTTGCTTTTAGAATTGTACCAAAAGAAAATATATTTCACTTCTTTATCATCCATTTTTACCCTGCATGAAAATAACATCACAACTAACCAAAATATATTTCACTGCATTGATGCATATGTCAGAAGATACACATGCCTTGCTTTTAGAATTGTACCAAAACAAAATATATTTCACTGCTTTATCATCCAATTTTACTGATGTCCTATTGGTGCATGAAAATAATGGATGAGTTGCATCTTCCACAAAAATAACATCACAACTAACCAAAATGCATTTAGTTTGTGGATGATACAGATGATAGCCTTGCTTTTAGAATTGTACCAAAGAAAAATATATTTCACTGCATTAATGCATATGTCAAAAGACCAAACACATGTCCATGAGCAACAAATGGCTTGCAACTATGCCAAGTTGCATATGGAGTGGTCAATTGCAGTGCTTTGGTGGGAGACCTATTTAGTACATATGATGCACACAGAACAACCTTAAGCCAAAAAGTTATGTGGTAAAGCTTGATTTTTGAGCATACACCTCACCATTTCCATTAGAGATCTGTTGTTTCTTTTAGCATCTCCATTTTATTGAGGTATATAAGATAATTTACACTAATGTTTTATCCCACACTCAATGATGAATGCAATAAAATCGTAAGACATGTATTCCTCCCCTCAATCATAATGGAGGGTGGCCAATTTACATGTTGATTTTTTTGAGCTTTTTTTTTTTAAATGGAGGTTCGGCCGAGGCCTACTCCCCCTGACTTTAACTTTGAAATGAACAACTGTACAAGGAAGGGCATAGTACCCATGGGACCCCCCTTATCCCACAAGAACAGGGGCAGACGAGGTAGACGGCCCGAAGGCACATACAACGAGGTAGACGGCCCGAAGGCACAACGGATTTAACGCCCGAAGGCTGGTTTCAACGCCCGAAGGCGGTTTACATATCCCGCAGCGCTGGGGGGTTGAACCCTCGCCCCCGCCTCAAGAGGCGAGGGACCCAACCACTAGACCAGGCATCTTGGGATTGATTTTTTTTTTTTTGAGCTTTAATGAGGACCTTTGTGAAGAACATAAATAGTTTAGAATTTGATTTTAATGGATGAATTCATGCATGTATGGAGACGTCATCAATAAAAATCATGAAATATAGGTAGCTCCCAAATGAAGGTGTATGCATAGGACCATAACATCACTATTAACAAGCTGCAATTTATGAGCAACTTGTTGGAGATAGACGTCGGCGGAAGCATGCGAATGGCACAAGGAAGAAGAAGAAGCTTGGAGCACAAGCACACAATACTGAATGTATTACTAGAGAATGTACAAAGATAAGTAGCCCATTAGGGCAATAGGCGTATGTACAAGCGAGGGGAAAGAAACCTCCTAAAGAGGGCAAAAAGTGCCCCGACGGTCCTAGAGTGTTCACACACATCACTACCTAAATATATCAACAAATCCCCCCTGAGAGTGATGCGGTGAACAAGGAGCTGGAACTCATGTATAAGGAAGTGCCAAGCTATGTGGAAATCACTCCACAAAAGGAAGTAAGCCCAAAGCTTTGCGGAAAGCTTCAAACTTCTCCCTAGGCAGAGCCTTCGTGAAAAGGTCTGCAATGTTCTCCTGCGTGGGCACATATGCCAAGCTGATCTCCCCAGCAGAGAACCTCTCCCTCACATAGTGATAATGCACCTCAATGTGCTTAGTGCGAGCATGGAACACAGGGTTCTTCGCAACTGCCAATGCGCTCTGACTGTCAGTGAAGATGGTGGTGGCAGAAGACTGGCCAACACCCAAATCAGCCATAAGGCGTCTGAGCCACACACACTCAACAGTCGCTGTGAAAGCTGCCCTATACTTAGCCTCACAACTGGAAGTGGCCACAGTAGGCTGCTTCTTGCTCAACCAAGATATACATGAGCTACCAAGCATGAAGCAAAAACCACTGGTGGACACACGAGTGTCATAGCAACCAGCCCAATCTGAGTCAGAAAAAGCATGCAAATCTGGCGGTAGTGATCCCCCCTTGGGATAAAACAACCCAAGTAGCCGAGTACCACTCAAGTAGTGAAAGATGCGCTTAACCGCTTTCCAATGCGTGACTCCTGGGCAATGCATAAACCTGCTCATGTGTGAGACAGCAAACTCAATATCTGGCCGAGTAATGCATAAGTAAATCAAGCATCCAACAGCCTGCTGATAGAGAACAACATCAAATGCATCTCCAGCATCATGAAGACTCAATCGTAAACTTGTCTCCATAGGAGTGGCAATAGGCTTACAGTCTTCAAGGCCAAAACGCTGCAATAATGTGTCAATATATTTCGTTTGACACAAAGCCATGCCACCATCAACGTGCATAAACTGAATGCCCAAATAGTGATGCAAATGCCCCAAATCAGACATCTCAAATGAGGCATGCAAATCAGCCTTAAAATCAGCAATATGTGTCTCAATAGGACCAGTGAGCAGCATGTCATCAACATAGACAACAATGATCAGAAGCACATCATTAGCACGTTTAACATATAAGGTGCTTTCAGTTGGACTGTTCTCAAAACCATGTGCAATCAGATAGGCATGTATCTTCTCATACCAAGCACGTGGTGCTTGCTTTAAACCATATAATGCCTTCTTTAACCTGCAAACTTGGTTTTCATGCCCTTTCTGCACAAAGCCACGGGGCTGAAAAACATACACTTCTTCATGCAAGTCACCATTCAGAAATGCTGTTTTAATGTCCAACTGATGTACATTCCAACCATGATGGGCTGCAAGTGCACAAATGCTCCGAACAGTAGTCATACAGCATGTAGGTGCAAAGGTCTCATCAAAATCAATGCCTCTTTCCTGTGCATAACCCTTTGCAACAAGCCTAGCCTTATACCTGTCAACTGTACCATCAGGTTTATGCTTCAGCTTGTATACCCGCTTAGTGCCAATGGCCTTCTTGCCAGGAGGCAAGTCACATAAAGACCATGTACCATTCTTCATTATAGCATCATATTCAAATTGCATAGCAGCCATCCAATTTTCTGAATTTTGTGCTTCATCAAAAGAAACAGGCTCATTCCCATCACAGAGACTAGATGCAGCCATAGCATAGCAATCTGATGCAAAGGAGGCACTATGAGAGCCTGAACGAGTACGATATGACAAAGGTGCATCTAATTTGCTGTCACGCAAAGTCTGCACCAGCCGTTTTGGCATAGTTTTTGCCTGCTCAATATCAGCTCTCTCAGTAACAAGTGCATCATGTAAATCTGCATCAGAAATGGAATGATCTACATCATCATATGAAACCTGCAAAGGCTGAGAAGTTGCCTCATTAGGACCAGCACTAGCTTGTCCACCTGTAAAAAGAGGCATCAAAGTATCATACATGTCTTTGGAGCTAACATATGTCTTCTTAGTACATGAAAGCAATGGCTGAATAGCATCTTCCACAAAGACAACATCACGGCTAACCAGAATGCGTTTAGTCTGTGGATGATACAGACGATAGCCTTTACTTTCAGAACTATACCCAACAAAAATACATTTTACTACCTTATCATCCAATTTTCTGCGATGTTGTTCAGGCACTAATGCATATGCCAAACAACCAAAAACACGCAGATGAGCAACAGATGGCTTGCGGTCATGCCAAGCCTCATATGGAGTGATAGACTGCAATGCTTTAGTGGGACACCTGTTCAGTACATATGCTGTACACATGACAGCCTCAAGCCAGAAACTATGTGGTAAAGCCTGACTTTTGACCATGCACCTCGCCATCTCCATGAGTGACCTGTTCTTTCGTTCAGCAACTCCATTCTGTTGAGGTGTATACGGCACTGTACACTGGTGTTTTATCCCACGTTCAGCCAGAAATGCATTAAAATCTGAAGACATATATTCCCCCCCTCGATCAGAACGGAGGGTGCCCATTTTACATGCTGACAGATTTTCAGCTAAAACCAAAAACTGTTTGAAGCACATGAACACTTCGGACTTTGCTTTGAGTGGATATACCCATGCATGCCTGGAAAAATCATCAATGAAAGTCAAGAAGTAAAGGTAATTTCCAAAAGAGGGTGTCTTCATACGACCACATATATCACTATGTACAAGCTGCAATTTCTTCGTAGCCCGAACTGAACCATCTTTTGGAAAGGAGGAATGCTGCATTTTTCCCAAAATACAGCCTTCACAAACATGTTTTCCAGGTGCCTCAAGTTTGGGCAAAGAGGACACCGTTTCAGATTTCTGTAGGCGTAACAAACTAGCAAAATTCAGATGACCAAAGCGTGCATGCCAAAGCTTTGCATCTGACATAGCCTGAGAATCATGAACTGCACATGCGGAATCATTCACAGATCTTTCATAGTCTATGAGCTTATACAGCCCACGACATAAAATGCCAGAAGCAATAATCACATCGCCATTTGAGAGATCATGGACTGTACACCTGTCATCAACGAATTTCACAACCAAGCCAATCTTGGCTAATGCAGAAACTGATAACAGGTTCTTTTTGATCCCTGGCACAAATAAAGCATCTGACAAAGTGAAAGAACTACCATCAACAGTAGTCAGAATGATCTTATCAACTCCCATAACAAGATAAGAGGAGTTATTGGCGCATGTGACAGTATTCCCTGTAGGGGCAGGCTCGAGTGAAGAGAAGAAACTACGCTGCGAGGTAATATGTTTGGTCGCCCCACTGTCAAAGTACCAAACATCTGAGTCTACTGCAGACATGCACTGATCATGAGAAGATGGGTCAAAACTACAGACAGTAGTAAACGCCCATTCTTCTTCCTGCACAAGATTTGCAGACTCTGTTTTTGGTGTAGAGGCCTCTGCAACAACCATTCTAGCCTCTTTCTTCTTTGCCTCTTTAGCAGCCAGTTTTGGACAGTTCTTTATAATATGATCATTTCCTTTACAGTACTTGTAGAACAATTTCTGCTTTTCTGATTTCTTCTCATCTTTATCCTGATTCTTCGATTGTGCAGCATTTGTAGATTTCTGCTTACTAGTAGAAGAGCTCCATTTTCCTTTGCCCTTATGACTAGCCAGGAAAGCTTGATCTGCAACACGCATAATGGACCTATTCTGCCTGGACTGATCTTCCTGCAACAGAACAGAGACTAATTCCTCAAATGACAAGGCATTCGGATTGCCTTTCATCATCAACCGAAGAGTAGAGGCAAAACTCTAATATGAATAAGGAAGACCATTCAGAACGGTCTTCACAAGTGAGCTATCTGGTATAACCTCATCAGCAAAAATCAATTGTTCCTTCAGGTCTTTGATCTTTGTAAGAAAACTGTCCATAGAATCACCTTCATTCATGTGCTCACTCTCCAACTGTTTTCGGAGGTAAGCAACACGAGCCTCATTCCTAGCCTGGTACAAAGTGGTAAGTGTATCCCAAGCATCCTTTGCTGTTCTGCAAGAGTGAATGTGAGGAATAATGGCACGTTTGACAGACAAAGCTATCAATGCATGTGCTTGGGCATCTCTGCCATCCCAATGAATCTGCTCTGCAGTAGGTGCAACAGAAATAGCAGCACGAACAGGAATCTACGGAATATCATCTTCGACACCATCTTCATCAGCTCCAACACCTGTATTTGCAGTACCTGTCGTTACAGGTGTAACAAGACGTCTTTCAACACCCTACACAATGTTCCACAATCCTTTTGCAACCAGTACATGTCGCATCATATAAGCCCATAATGGGTAGTTGGTACCATCCAACTTATCCTCAACAGCCAACATACGGAACACATCACTGCTTTCAGCCATGGCCGGTGACTAAAATACCTTGATGCAGAAACTTGACTGTATCTCAAAAAGTTGAACAGAACTGCCCAGACGAGTTCTGCTAGACCTGTAGTAGACTTTGAGACGCTTAAATTGGCGAACAGAAACTGGTATATACCTTTGGCACAAAAGGACAAAATAGCCTACACAAGCACTGTGATAGTGCGTTCAGAGGCTGAAACGAGCTCAGATCGCGATTTCGGCACCACAAAGCGAAGCTGTTTTGATCTCGAAAACACCTTGAGTGCGCTCACCAAATCTTGTGCGAATCTGAGACTGCAAACGGAGGAGTGTCGACGGCGCCCTAGAAGAAGCGACGACCTGCTCTGATACCAATTGTTGGAGATAGACGTCTGCGGAAGCACGCGAACAGCACAAGGAAGAAGAAGAAGCTTGGAGCACAAGCACACAATACTGAATGTATTACTAGAGAATGTACAAAGATAAGTAGCCCATTAGGGCAATAGGCATATGTACAAGCCAGGGGAAAAAAACCTCCTAAAGAGGGAAAAAAGTGCCCTGGCGGTCCTAGAGTGTTCACACACATCACTACCTAAATATATCAACACAACTCGAACTGAACCATCTTTTGGGAAGGAGGATTATTGCATTTTGCCCAAAATATAGCCTTCAGAGACACATTTACAAGGTGTCTCAAGTTTGGACAGAGAGGACACCATTTGAGATTTCTTTTATTTTTTGAGAGTATGATAAAGTTGAAATGTCCAGTGGTGGGGCTTGAACTGAGGCACTCTACTCCATGGCTTCAAGGCATATGGATACACCAGACCCATTTGGACACCATTGTGTATTTTTGCAAGCAAAGCAAACCAATAAAATTCAAATGACCAAAGTGTGCATGCCATAACTTTGCATTTGAGATAGCCTAGGAATCCTCAACTAAACATGTTGATTCATTCACATGTTTTGCATATTCTATGAGTTTATATAGCCCACAACATAGAATACAAGAATAGTAATAACATAACCATTTGAGAGATCATGAACTGTACATCTATCATCAATAAATTTAACAACCCAAACAATCTTGGCTAATGCTAAAACTGAAAACAAATTTTTGTTGATGCCTGACATATATAAGCATATGATAATGTGAAAGAAATGCCATTGATAATATTCAAAATGATCTTACCAACTCATATTACACGATAAGAGGAGTTGTTTTCACATGTGACAATATTCCCTATAGGGGTAGGCTCAAGTGAATTGAAGAAACTATGCTGCAAGGTAATATTTTGGTTGCCCCACTGTCAAAGTACCAAACATCTAAGTCTAATGTAGAAAAATAATGCTCACGAGAAGATGGTTCATAACTGCAAACAATAGTAAATGCCCATTCTTCATTCTGAACATGATTAGCAGACTCTATTTTAGGTGTAGAGGCATTTGCAACAACCATTCTAACCTCTTTATTCTTTGCCTCTTTTGTAGCTAGTTTAGGAAAACTCTTTATGACATGATCATTTTCCTTACAATATTTGCAAAATTGTTTTTGCTTTCCTATTTCTTGTCATCTTTGTCTTCCTTATTTGATTGCTCAACATTAATAGATTTGTGCTTACTAATAGATGAGATCCACTTACCTTTGCCCTTCTAACTAGCTAAGAAAGCTTGATCTACAACACACATAATTAACATGTTCTGCTTGGACCGACCTTCGTGCAACAAAACAAAGGCTAACTTATCAAACGTTAAGGAATTTGGATCTCCTTTCATCACCAATCAAAGAGTAGAAGCAAAACTCTGATATGAATCTGGAAGACCATTAAGAATAGTCTATACAAGTGAACTATCTAGCAAGATTTTATTAGCAAAAGTCAATTGCTCCTTCAAATATTTGATCTTTCTCCAAAAAGCTTTCCATAGAATCTCCTTCATTCATATGCTCACTCTCAAACTTTTTTAGAGGTAAGAAATATGAGGCTTGTTTCTTTCCTGGTATAACGTCGTTAGAATATCCGAAGAATCCTTTGCCTTGTTGCAAGAGTGAATGTGATTAATGAGACGTTTGACAAAAAAAGCTATCAATGCATGTGCCTATGCATCTTTGCCTTGCTCTGAAGTAGGTAAAATAGGAACTGCATCAAGACGAAGAAATTGAAGATCATCATCTTCAATGCCATCTATATCACCTTCAATAATTGTATTTATAGGTGTAGTAATACTTTTTCAACACCTTGCACAAAATTCCATAGACCTTTTGCTACCAATACATGACACATATATGCCTATAATGGGTGATTAGCATCGTCCAAATTATCCTCAACAACCAACATATATAATATATCACTGATTTGAGTCATGGTGAGTGACTAAATATCAATGGAGAAGATTGAAAATATCTCAAGAAGTTAATTAGAAGCACCTTATTGAGCTAAGCTAAACATATAGTAGACTTTGAGGTGCTTGCACTGGAAAACGAAAACCTATATACATCGTGATAGTGCATTCAAAGGTCAAAACAAGCTCATATCAAAATTTCGATGCCAAAAGGTCAAAACAAGCTCATATCAAAATTTTGATGCCACACAACAAAGCTATTTTGAACTCCTAATCATCTCTAGTATTCTTACCTATTTTTGTGCAATTATGAGACTATGACTAGAGGGGTGTCAACAACATTCTAGATGAAGATGCAACCTCTTCTGATACGAATTGTTGGAGTTTGAGGTTTGGAGAAGCATAAGAACAACATAAGGCAAGAATATGAAAAATTTATACAATTGAAAAAGAGACATAATGAATACTATGTAATATGTGATCCAAAGTTTCTAGAAAACAAGAAATTATTTGATGAAGAAAAGGTTGAAATTTTAAAAGCTCAATTGAGCCATGATATAACAATGAAGAAAATAATCAAAGTGAAATTATGGATATCAAAAAAATCTATGAGGATGAGAATAAAAATAATGATAAAAATATTAAAGAAAAGGAAAAACAACGGACTGAAGATGTTATCAAAGAAATTGAACAAAATATAAGAAATTAATTAAAATCTTCTAAACCTTTATCTTTGCAGAAAAGAAAAATTTGAAGATGATTCATGATGAATAGGTACTAGGGATGAACCCTGAAAAGATCCAAAGATATGATATTATGAGAGAAATTGTAGTGAGAATGATATGTAAAGCATGTTTCTTTAGTACTAACCTTTGATGTGTTCATGAGACATGAACACACTTCTTCAAGATTATCTTTGATGATAATGATGGTTGACATTATTGAGAGTCATTGAGTGATGAGAATGATGAGCATGAGATTGATTCATAGTTCCCCATTTCAAATTTCCAATTTTTTCATCATGATGAGTATTTTGCACTTAGAGTAAGCATGAAAAGATGTAAATTCACATTGCTTGAATTCCCATAAATACACATACAATTGCACTTAACATGAAAAACAATTTGAAATTCAAAAACTTCAAATCCTCATCATCAACAAACCATTTACCTCATTTGCAACATGGTTATTTGAAAAATACACTTATATGCATGATAGGGTCTCCCAACATGACCTTGCATCAAGGCATATTTTGAGCTTTACCTATGTACATTGAGTGATGGAAAGGATTTATGTATTTTGCACATAAAATGTATGAAAGTTAGCACACATGCTTCTTCAACAAATGCCAAATACCTTAACTTTTGCACCATATTTTGACCATGCATTTTCAAAGTATGCAATTGATAGGGCTACATTATAGGTCCTTGCATAGGCACAATACTTATCTTCCCATGCACTGACAAATGATTTTGAATTCAACGTTCGTACGAAATATTAGTTTATCTTTGAAGAAGAAAATAATTTCAATATTGGACCATAGAGGACGATGTGGAGGTTTAGTAGGGGTGAATGTCATAGAGATTTCCATATCTACATTTCCTTGAAGCCAAACCCATTTATGGGTGTGATTCAAATTCACAATCGTCATGAAAAGAAAGACAAATAACATTCAAAAGCTTGGTACTTGGTTGCAAGAGTGGGATATGTGATGAGTTTCCTTCTATACATTGATAAATTTCCCCATATTTTTTTTCACATGATGATATCCATGTATTTATCCATGTGAACCTAAAAACGAAAAGTATGAAACCACTCAATTCAAAAGCATAAGAGTAAAAACATTATAATAATAATTAAAACAAAAATAAAGAAATCAAAACAAAATGAATGAAAAGCATATTTTGTGCAATCAAAGTTCTATCGCTATTTTTTTTGCTTTTGGTTCAATTCGCATGCGATTCATATTTTGGAATGCTAGTGTTGGCAGTGCAACCGGTAGTGGCTACATGCATCAACATAGAGGTAGTATGTGAAAGAAGAATGTAGTAAGCTTAGGGGGTTAGACATGTTCATTCTAGTCTAGAAATATGTTTTATAATACTTTATTCAAAACTTCAAACAATGATTTTCATCAGTCTTGTAACATATGTACTATAGAATACATCTTGTCTCAAGCAACTCCATTTTGTGCAAGCCAAGGATTCCTCGAGCATGACGAGCTTAGGTAGAATGCTCATACCAATTTAATTATGTCAGACACAATATTTGAAACCCGTCAAATGTAGTCTAGAAACTATATTAAGAGCTAGAGAGCTCATTTTTGAGGTTACCTTGTTAGAGATTGTGGCTTGTTTGAGAGCTTGTAAGAGTGTTCTTGATTAATAGAACTAAATCTTCACCTTCCATTGCTTCGCTCTTGTCTCTACAATGTGTGTATGATAATGTATGTGTGTGTGCATGTGCATGCTTCTCACCTTCACTATCACTCACCTCAGTCACTCATGATCTTCACATCAACCTATCTGTTTTGTAGATTGACAATTAAGAAGGTGGAGCTTCTTGACATGGTGCTTATCCTTGCCTAGAACAACACCAGATTTGGTGTTGTTGCTGAGGACGAGCTCTAGGACAAATGCGTGATGGTAAGAGTATAGCGAGAATCCTCTTTAAATTCCTCTTTCATCCACACATCATCTTCTTACATCTCAAAAAAATCCAAAAATTCACCATATTCACCTACTCACCTCATTTTCTTCATTTGCAAGAGTGTGAGAGACCTTGTGAGCAAGTGTGTGTGTCTGTATTTTTGAGTTTTTTATGCAAGAAAGTAATCCAGTGCAATAGGACAACTCTAAAAAGGTAAAAGACTGACTTTCAGCCATGTCTACTATAGATCTCAGACCATCGTGATGGTCTGAGAAACTCGACTTTTTGTGATTACATAATGAGCATGGTGTAGAGCATACTTGCACATCGAGGAATCCACATGTGCATCCCAAAAATTAGCACTTTGGTGAGCCATTGTGACGGTGCATCACCATTGCAATGAGGCTTCACCATTGCAATTGGCTCATGCCATCGTGACGAGATTGAACCATCATGATAATTTGTATTCACCATCACGACAATCACACGGATTACACCATCACGATTGGTTCATGCCATCATGACACTTATAGACCATCGTACATGGACTATCGCATTGCATCCATAGACCACCATCATGATGAGCTCCCATGATCGGACCATCGCGATGGGCATATGCGATCATGATGATTCACATGAACTCAAACCATAAAGATTGGTTCATGCCATTGCAATGACCTTAGACTATCGTGGTTAAGACACGCCATCATGACAATTTTTTGGAATGCTGATCATCGTGATGAGACTCAACCATCACATTAGTGCACACCATTGCGACAATTTGTAAGTTGCAGACCATTGCAACGATTCCCTAGTATGCCATCACGATTGCATAGGACCATCACGACGGTTCATCACCATCACGATAGTGTTAGACCATCGAGACGGTTCATCACCATCACGATAGTGTTAGACCATCGAGACGGTTCACCTAAAACACATTTTTTAGGGTTTAAATTTTTGGCATTTTAGGCCTATTCTGGTGATTTTGCATAGCAAAGTTTGTGTATTGAAGGCTCTAGCACGTGTGTAAAGAAGGACCAATTTCATTTCTCATCAACAAAGGCTTTATGTAGTCTAAATTTTTTACAGGCTATTTAGAGTACCTGAGGCAAAGCAATGCACAAGTTGAGGCAAAGCCTAGGAAGCATGTCTTCTTGGAAGAAAAGAGCAACCAACAAGACATCGGAATTGAGGTTGGAATAATTCTCAACCCCCTCAATCAATTGCTAGCTTAGGCTAAGTGGGAATAGTGATATAGATTGGATTAGGGTTGCGATAGGAATGATTCAAGTATAAGAAATACTAACCATTCAAGTTCAAGTGTAAGCTAAGACATCATGAAAACAAAAAGAAAACCTAAAGGAAAATGATTAAAATTTGACAGTGCAAGAACTTAAACTTATAACAAAAAGATGATTCTTGATGTATATATTTGGACAAAACAAGAAGTCAAAAGGAGTAAAAACAAACCTAGGGATTGAAAACAAAGAAGTAGAAGGGATGACAACTTGCATTGAGTGTTAGAGGGAGGTAAATTCATGAACCTCAGACCAAGGAAGCATCTAAGAAAGGAAGATCGACAAAGCCTTAGGTCATCAAAAGCGAGTGTGAGAACCACCTCACATTCTTGGGGCTCAACGACTGAATAGTTATCCTTACAAGTTGAGCTCAGAGACAAGCGAGTCACAAATCTCTTATAGTATGGAGAGATCAAAAGGAATATCAAGTGTAGCCTATTTAGAAAGACTTGAAGGACCTTACAAGACCTAGTTAGAATACGTCTGGACCAACCACTTAGGTGCTTACATTTATGAGGATGGTTTGAGAAGATCCGTTGTGTAGTTGTGAAACCCTGATCAACCCATTGGATTGGAACATCCAGTGGTTTCGAGATGCATACATAGACAAGGAAGGAACAATGTACATCATCACGAATCAGCATAACAACACTAATGAATTTGGAGTCATTGTTTCTAAAGTGAAAGTAGGGACCCAAGGACAAGAATCATTAGGAGATGAACTTAGGATGCCCAGAGGGAAATTAGTGTTGACAAGGATATTAAAACCGAAATGGATCCCTCTAGATAACAAAGTATTGAATTATTTCTCAATAAGGACACTAATGAAGCATTTTGGAGGTATACAGTGGAACAACCAAGTGAAATACGATCAGTTAAATTCAAGGATCCTGAGATACCTAATAAAGTAGTGTACTTAGACAACACATCAGAATGAGTGTTTGTAATGTTCGATCATGGAAGACATGCCTACACATGGAGGGGAGAATTGGTGTTTCCTCCATGACGTGCTAATGTGGCCATGGATCTAGGAAATCCATGGACCATAGTTCCCAAAAAGAGACAGGTAAGGAGAAGCGAGAAGTGAGTTTCACTTATGCCAGACAAAGAGATCGAACAACAACGAAAAATGATAGAATGGAGAGACCGAGAGAACCAAGATTACAAGGTAGTAGAGATGAATTTCCTCTATCTAGACCCCAAGAGCACCCAAGAATATTAAGGCCTACCCAATTAGTGAAGTCGATGAAAAATTATTTTGACGGGACAAGAGATCCCTATGATCACGTTGCTGAGTTCAAACAAGTGTTGCGAGTTGAGCAAGTAAACGATATGTTCACCCAATACAATGCATTTGGACTCACACTGAAAAACATGGCCTTAACTTGGTTCCAGCCTCTGCAACAAAGGAAATTTAGGGATATTCATCACTTGTTAGAATCATTCATCATGGAGTTCTTTAAAAGTGGAATGAGGCATAATACTTCCTCGTTAATCCACAGTTTCAAACATACCCCTCAAGAGACAATCAGACTAGCAGAACATAGATTAAGGCAATATATTGCGAGATGCCCAATGCCAAAACTACCCACTCAGGCCAATCAAGTATCTTTATTTTTGGACGGGTTCTTGAGTTCTAAACTACGGTCCTATGTATATTTGAAGGAACCCAAAACTCTAGAGCCATGTGTGAGAATCTGTATAGACATTGAAGATAATTTAGGAGATGAATTGGAACTATCTAAGTTCTATAAAGATTTAGGTAGCTCCTCACAATCATCCTCAAAATATCATAGTTCCATAGAAGATCTAATTGAGAAGATAGCTCAAAACTAGGAGTCTGTAGTAAAAAGTTGCTCAGGTTGACTTCAACCAAATGATGTTACACCTGTGGTGGCGATCATTTGGCAAATGTATGCCCAAATATAACACAACTTCAAGCCAACCCTAGCGGCCAATACTGCATGATTGAAAGGTGGTACGCTAATCATACTGCACAAGACTATCCATGCAACAAACAAGTGGATTGACAGAACTACCCACAAGCATATCCCCAACCGGGTAGATACCTAGGTCAACACAATCCTCAACCTTGTTATTACATGCATGATGCCCCAACAAAACTATTCGGTACCTTACCAGATGCAATTAAGACCTCAACTAGTTTTAGCTCAATAGCCATCCCCACCAACCAATGTAATCTCTATTAAGTATGTTGCAATAGAAGAGAACCTCAGTAGGGCTTTAGTACCTTCATCCCCCCTAATCACCAAAAATGACCCAAACTCTAACAGTTTCAATTCCACCCATGTAGATATTCCACCCGCGTACTACATCGAGTTGCCAGAATACATGGATGCATACCAATATGTGATCCCACCATTGGAGCCCAAGTGGGAGCCAAACTATGCTAACGTAATGTATACCAACCCTGACCCATGAGCATACTCAAGACAACCAAGACCATAGGTCCCCGAAGGACCATGTTTTAGGTGCTAAGGAGATCATTACATAAAGGAGTGCCCACATCCCCCAATAGCAGGACAATCACAATATTACAAATTTCAAGGTTTTTGTGCCAAATGTAGCAAAGAGCATGTCGTAAGAGAGTGCCCTAGGATTTTCCCCACTAATGCCTCTAAAGTGACACCCATAAATGTGATAGGTATTGTGCACACCTCAGATAGATTGACACCAGCATTTGTACCTATCCAAGTGATAATTAGAGCCCAGAGGCTATTCCAAAATCAACAACCAAACCTTGATAAAATAGTCCAGAATAGCATAGTCGGAGAGTCTAGTGGGAAAAAAAATCAAATCTTGGAAGAATCAAGAGGAAATGGAGTAAGAAAATAAATGAGTTGGAAGGAAGCTTAAAGGAGAACAGAGATATCTTAGAATTAACTTCACAAGAGTCGAATTAGGAGACCCCGAATTAGAAATCAAGATTTGTTTTAGCTAAACCCATACCTAAGAATCTAGACATGATGTTTCAAGCATACTAGAAAAGATTAAGAGAAGGACCCCAAGTCGCTGAAAGAAATTGAGAGAACTAAACTTTGCATGAAGATGGTAGAATTGGCTCAAACTGTGTTTGACGCCTCTCAATATATCAATTGGAGTAACATAGAAAAACTAGAATTACACTTTCAAGGACTATTGGAGAGGCTAGAACACTTGATTTCTAGTAACAAAAAAAAAAAGTTGGCAGAACCCTACTACTCCTAAGGCACAGGAAGGTGATACGCCATCCTTGTCTCAAGTATCGCATACTATTGAACGGGAGAATCTTTCTTCCATACATAAGTATTCACATGGATTTTTGAGAGAAATCCAAGAATAAAAGTGGAAACGAGAACAAGAAATCCACCCGCTATTCAAGAGATAGACGATTCACAGGAACAATTTCCCCAAGATATACCCTCGATATATGATGCACTAGAGGAACAACAACTTAGTGAACAAACAAATTTTGAATCTAATTCTTTACAAGAATTACCTCAATTCATTGGAACTTGGGAAACTAAGTTTATTAGTATGAGAGAACCCACCATAATAGTTAGAAATGAAGTGTCAATAATTCCTAGGAATACAGAGGTAATAAAGAACACTAAAGTGCAGTCTCATCTCACTTTGGAAGAATTACTGAAGATGAAACCTGAGTTGTGGAAGCATCTAGCAAACCAATTCCCAGAGATAGCTACTACCCACTCTCAAGGAGGTTTACACAAGAGAGTTCTAGAAATACCCGTGGAAAGAATTGGAGACATGAGCGAGGGAGAGGAAAGTAATACTTATCTCCCAATCACCTATCAAGGCTACACCACCAAAGACATCCTAGATTCAGGTGCTGGAGTAGCCATTGCAACCACTTCCTTATGTAAATGATGGGGTAAATAGGCATTAAGACCCACAAGAATGAAGTTGCAAATGGTTGATGGACACATTGAGAAACCGTTAGGTTTATTGCAAGGAATATCTCTCACCATGTGTGGTGTAGAATTTGAGCACACTTTTTCCATTTGTGAGTTTGGAAAGAATCAAGCTTATGGGATGATTTGGGGATGCCCATTCATGCGACAATTACAAATTGTACAAGATTGGGGAACCAATTCTTTGCATATGCAACATTTAGGAGTAACTACCAAAGTCAACCTCCAAGACTATTCCCACGGTGATGTACCCATACTATAATGGAATACCATCCACAAAACACTTGAAAAAATAGAGTCAATGCAATCTCTAGAATCAGATCCTTCATGGTTGTAGGAGGATACTCATCTATGGATATGAAGGCTGGCTAAAAAAGAAGAAAGATTGGAAGCCATAACTTTAGGTTTTGAATGACATTCACGAACCCTTCAAGATCCTGCTTATGCACCTATAATTTTTCCAGATGAGAATTTGAGCCCCACGGTTGGGTAGAGATCTTAGCCACCATGGATATAGTGGTAAATGAGGAGCAATGGATCCCTCACTATGATGAGGGCGGATATGATAGTTCCATTTTTAGTAGAACCCTTTGTTGATATATTTAGGTAGTGATGTGTGTGAACACTCTAGGACTGCTTGGGCAGTTTTTTCCCTCTTTAGGAGGTTTTTTTCCCTCAGCTCGTATATATGCCTATAGCCCTAATGGGTTACTTATCTTTGTACATTCTCGTGGTAATACATTCAATATTGTGTGTTGTGCTCCAAGCTTCTTCTTCTTCCTTGTGCTGTTCGTGTGCTTCCACAGACGTCTAACTCCAACAATTGGTATCAAAGCAGGTCACAACTTCATCTAGGGCATCGTCGACACCTCTTTGGTTGAAGTCTCAAAATTGCACGAATTTTGGTGAGCATACTCAGGTTGTTTCAGAGATTAAAACAGCTTCGCTATGTGGTGCCGAAATCACGATTTGAGCTTGTTTCAACCTCTGAATGCACTATCATAGTGCTTGTGCAGGCTATTTTGTCTTTTTGTGCCCAAGATATATATGATTTTTGGTTCGCCAATATAAGCATCTCAAAGTCTACTACAAGTTTAGCAGAATTCGTATGGGCAGTTCTGTTCATCTTTTTGAGATACAACTAATGCATGAAGGTATTTTAGTCACCGGCCATGGCTGAAAGCAGTGATGTATTTCATATGTTGGCTATTGAGGATAAGTTGGATGGTATCAACTACCCGTTATGGGTTTATATGATGGGAATTGTATTGGTGGCAAAAGGACTGTGGAACATTGTGTAGGGTGTTGAAAAATGTCCTATCACACCTGCAATCGTTACAACTGCAGGTACTGAAGCTGATGCAGAAGGTGTCCAAGATGGTGATATTCTACAGATTCCTATTCGTGTTGCGGTTTCTACTGCACCTACTGCAGAGCAAATTTGTTGGGATGGCAGAGATGCCCAGGCACATGCATTGATAGCCTTGTCTGTGAAACATGCCATTATTCCTCACATTCACTCTTGTTGAACAACTAAGGATGCTTGGGATACACTTACCACATTGTACCAAGCTAGGAATGAGGCTTGTGTTGCTTACCTCCAAAAACAGTTGGAGGATGAGCACATGAATGAAAATGATTTTATGGACAATTTTCTCACAAAGATCAAGGATTTGAAGGAATAGTTGATTTATGCAAATGAAGTCCTTCTTAATAGTTCACTTGTGCAAAATATTCTAAATGGTCTTCTTGACTCATATCAGAGTTTTGCTTCTACATTTCGTTTGATGATGATGAAAGGAAACTCAAATGCCTTAACATTTGAAGAGTTAGTTTTTGTTTTGTTGTTGGAAGACCAATCTAGGTAGAACAAGTCTATTATGCATGTTGCAAATCAAGCTTTCTTGGCTAGTCAGAAGGGCAAAGGAAAATGGAGCTCTTCTACTAGTAAGCAAAAATGTACAAATGATGCACATTCAAAGAAGGAGGACAAAGATGAGAAGAAATAAGAAAAATAGAAATTGTTTTGCAAATATTGTAAAGCAAATGATCATGTCATTAAGAGCTGTCCAAAACTAGCTGCTAAAGAGGCAAAGAAGAAAGAGGCCGGAATGGTTGTTGAAGAGGCCTCTACACCAAAAACGGAGTCTACTTATCTTGTGTAGGATGAAGAATGGGTGTTTACTACTGTTTGCAGTTTTGACCCATCTTCTAATGAGCAATGCATGTCTGCAGTAGACTTAGATGTTTGGTACTTTGATAGTGAGGTGACCAAACATATTATCTCACAGTGTAGTTTCTTCTTTTCACTCAAGCATACCCCTACAGGGAATACTGTTACATGTGCCAACAACTCCTCTTATCCTATTATGGAAGTTGGTAAGATCATTTTGAATACTCTTGATGGTAGTTATTTCACTTTGTCAGATGCTTTGTTTGTGCTAAGGATCAAGAAAAAGGTGTTATCAGTTTTTGCATTAGCCAAGATTGGCTTGGTTGTGAAATTTGCTGATGATAGATATAAAGTTCATGACCTTTCAAATGGCAATATCATTATTGCTTTTGGCTCTTTATGTCATGGGTTGTATAAGCTCATAGACTATGAAAGATTTGTAAATGATTCGGCATGTGCAATACATGATTCTCAAGCTATGTCAGATGCAAAGCTTTGGCATGCATGCTTTGGTCACCTAAATTTTGCTAGTTTGCTATGCCTGTAGAAATCTGAAATGGAGTCCTCTTTGCCCAAACTTGAGGCAACAAAAAAACATGTTTGTGAAGGTTGTATTTTGGACGAAACATTCCTCCTTTCCAAAAGATGGTTCAGTTTGGGCTACTCAGAAATTGCAGCTTGTACATAATGATGTCTGTGGTCCTATGCAGACACCTTCTTTTGGGAACTATCTTTACTTTGTGACTTTCCTCAATGATTTTTCTAGGCATGCATGGGTATATCCATTGAAGGCAAAGTCCGAAGTGTTTATGTGCTTCAAACAATTCTTGGTTTTGGCTAAAAATCTATCAACATGTAAAATGGGCACCCTCCATTCTGATCGGGGGTGGGGATATATGTCTTCTGACTTTAATGCATTTATGGCTGAATGTGGGATAAAACATCAGTGTATAGTGCCATATACACCTCAACAAAATGGAGTTGCTGAATGAGGCTGTCATGTGTGCAACACACGTACTTAATAGGTGTCCCACTAAAGCACTACAGTCTATCAATCCATATGCGGCTTGGCATGGTCGCAAGCCATATGTTGCTCATCTACATGTTTTTGGTTGTCTGACATATGCATTAATGCTTGAACAACATCGCAGGAAATTGGATGATAAATCTGTAAAATGTATTTTTGTTGGGTACAATTCTGAAAGCAAAGGCTATGGTCTATATCATCCAGAGACTAAATGCATTTTGGTTAGCCTTTGTGCTCATGATTCAGAATCAAGCCACCTACAACTTAACATATGTCCCACTAAAGCATTGCAGTCTATCACTCTATATGAGGCTTCACATGGTAGAAAGCCATCTATTGCTCACCAACGTGTTTTTGGTTGTTTGGCATATGCATTAGTGCTTGAAAAACATCGTAGGAAATTGGATGATAAAGCAGTAAAATGTATTTTTGTTGGGTATATTTTTGAAAGTAAAGGGTATCGTTTGTATCATCCATAGACTAAACACATTTTGGTTAGATGTGATGCTGTTTTTGTGGAAGCTGTTATTCAACCTTTACTTTCATGTACGAAGGAGACATCTATTAGCTCTAAAGACATGTATGGTACTTTGCTGCCTCTTTTTACAGGTGGACCGTCTAATCCTGGTCCTAATGAGGCAACTTCTCAGCCTTTGCAGGTTTCATGTGATGATGCAGATCATTCCATTTCTGATGCAGATTTACATGATGCACTTGTTGATGAGAGAGTTGATATTGAGGCAAAGACTATGCCAAGATGACTAGTGCAGACTTTGCATGAAGCAAATTAGATGTACCTCTCTCATATCGTACTCATTTAGGCTCTCATAGTCCCTCTTTTGCATCAGATTGCTATGCTATGGCTGCGTCTAGGCTCTGTGATGAAAATGAGCCTGTTTCATTTGATGAAGCACAAAATTCAGAAAATTGGATGGAAGCTATGCAATCAAAATATGATGCTATAATGAAAAATGATACCTGGTCTTTATGTGACTTGCCTCGTGGAAAGAATTCCATTGGCACTAAGTGGGTATACAAGCTAAAGTGTAAGCTTGATTGAACAATTGGCGGATATAAGGCTAGGCTTGTTGCAAGGCGTTACGCATAGGAAAGAGGCATTGATTTTGATGAGACCTCTGTTCCTACTTGCCAAATGATTCCTATTCATAGCATCTATGCTTTTGTAGCTCATCATGGTTGGAATGTACATCACTTATACATTAAAACTACATTTTTGAATGATGACTTGCATGAAGAAGTGTATGTTTATTAGCCCCATGGCTTTGTGCAGAAAGGGCACGAAAACCAAGTGTGCAGGTTGAAGAAGGCATTATATGGTTTAAAGCAAGCATCACATGCTTGGTATGAGAAGATTCATGCCTATGTGATTGTACATGGTTTTGAGGACAATCCAATTGAAAGCACCTTATATGTTAAGCATGGCAATGATGTGCTTCTGATCATTGTGGTGTATGTTGATGACATGCTGCTCACTGGTCCTCATGACACGCATATTGCTGATTTGAAGGCTGATTTGCATGCCTCATTTGAGATGTCTAATTTGGGGCATTTGCATCACTATTTGGGCATTCAATTATGGAAGTTGATGGTGGAATTGTTTTGAGTAAAACGAAATATATTGACACATTATTGCAACATTTTGGCCTTGAAGACTGTAAGCCCATTGCCACTCTTATGGAGACAGGTTTATGATTGAGTCTTCATCATGTGGGAGATGCATTTGATGTTGTTCTCTATCAGCAGGCAGTTGGATGCTTGATTTATTTATGCATTACTCGGCCACATATTCAGTTTGTTGTCTCACAGATGAGCAAGTTGATGCATTGGCTAGGGTCAAGCATTGGCAGGTGGTTAAGTGCATCTTTTGCTACTTGAGTGGTACTCGACTACTTGGGTTGTCTTATCCCAAGGGGGGATCAATACTGCCAGATTTGCATGCTTTTTCTGACTCTAACCAAGCTGGTTGCTATGGGTGTTGGTTAATCTTATGCCACCACCATCTTCATTGACAATCAGAGCGCATTGGCAGTTGTGAGGAACCCTGTGTGCCATGCTTGCACTAAGTACATTGAGGTGCATTATCATTATTGCAGGGAGAGGTTCTCTGCTGGGGAGATCAGCTTAGCATATGTGCCCACGTAAGAGAAGGGCTTTGGGCTTACTTCCTTTTGTGGATTGATTCCACATAGCTTGACACTTTCTTATACATGAGTGCGAACTCCTTGTTCACTGCATCACTCCTAGAGGGGGATTTGTCGATATATTTAGGTAGTGATGTGTGTGAACACTCTAGGACAGCCAAGGCACTTTTTTTCCTCTTTATGAGGTTTTTCCCCCGGCTTGTATATATACCTATAACCCTTATGTGTTACTTATCTTTGAAAATTCTAGTGGTAATAGATTCAGTATTGTGTGTTGTGCTCCAAGCTGTTCCAGAGAATTTTAGAAAGTATAAAATAGAAGATAGAAGGATGATGATAAGGAGGCCTAAATGAGAAGCAAATGTAGGAGAAGCATATGATAATCGAGAGAAAACCAAAAAGGTAGTGGTCATGATTGAAGAAGGAGAAGATAAACGCACTTATGTAGGTCATGATCTAATAGAAGAAGAGGAAGAAGAGCTAACTGGCCTATTGTAGGAATATAGAGATGGATTCACATGGAGCTACAAGGATTTAAAAGCTATGGACCCATATATATGCTTCCATAGGATTCCCATGACTTCAGAAGCCAAGCCTTCCAAACAGAAACCATACAACTATAATGACAATTATGCTACCAAGAGCAAAGAAGAGATAGATAGTTTGATAGAAGCTAGTTTATTTATGAGACCGAGCATACCGAATGGGTATCCCCCATTGTGGTTGTACCCAAGAAAAATGGAAAAGTGTGTGTGTGTATTAACCTTAAAAAATTTAATGTTGCTACGATTAGAGAGAATTATCCACTTCCTATCATGTAGCATTTATTAGAACAAGTCACGGGTAAGGAGTTCTATAGCTTCCTTGATGGATTCTCAAGTTACAATCAAGGAGCCATTGCTCCCGAAGATCAACAGAAGACAACCTTTGCCATAGAGTGGGGCATTTTTGCATTTTGTGTGATGCCATTTGGGCTGACATATGCACCCATCACTTTTCAATGACTAAGAGTTCTTACAAAAGAATTTGGAATTTTATGTGGATGATTTATGTGCCCATTCTAACATGAGATAGACCCACATCCCGGAATTGAAACAAGTTTTTGACAAATTTCAAGAGTATCAGGTCCACTTGAACCCAAAAAAATGTGTTTTCATGGTCGAGCAAGGTAAAATTCTAGGACACATTGTGTCAAAGAATGGAATCTCTATGGATGAACAAAAGGTTAACATAATTGCAAACCTACCTAGGCCAAAAAATGTGAAGGAGGTATAGGCTCTCATGGGGCATTGTGGTTACTATCAATGATTTATACACATGTATGCAATCATTGCAAAGCCTCTATACTCCCTTTGAACTAAATTTGAATGGAGGAATGAATGTGAGAAATCATTACATGAACTTAAACAACGATTGTGTTTAGCAACCATATTAATGACACCATATTGAAGTAAGCCATTCCATGTGCACATGGATGCTTCCAAATATGCCATAGGATGTGTACTTGCACAAACCACTAGCGAGAACAACATAGATCTCCCCATAGCTTATGCAAGTAGACAACTAAATTTAGTAGAAAGAAATTACACCACTATAGAGCATGATGGATTAGGAATGATTTATCTAGTAAAAGAATTCAAGCATTACTTATTGGAAAATAAGCTCAAATTCTTCACGGATCATCAGACATTGCTATGTTGATATATTTAGGTAGTGATGTGTGTGAACACCTTAGGACTGTTGGGGCACTTTTTTCCCTCTTTAGGATGTTTTTTTTTTGGCTTGTATATACGCCTACTGCCCTAACGGGTCACTTATCTTTGTACATTTAAGTGGTAATACATTCAATATTGTGTGTTGTGCTCCAAGCTTCTTCTTCTTCCATGTGTTGTTCATGTGCTTCTATAGATGTCTAACTCCAACAATTGGTATTAGAGTAGTTCGTGGCTTCATCTAGGGCGTCACTGACACCTCTCTGGTCATAGTCTCAAAATCACATGAAATTTGGTGAGCATAATCAGGGTAATTAGGAGATCAAAATCGCTTCGCTTTCTAGTGCCAAAATTGCGATATGAGCTTATTTCGACCTCAAATGGACTATCTTAGCACTTATGTAGGCTATTTTGTCTTTTTGTGCTAAAGATATATATAGGTTTTGGTTCACCAATATAAGCGTGTTGAAGTTTGCTATAGATTTAGTAGAACTCGTCAGGGTAGTCCTATTCAAGTTTTTCATATATAGTCAATTTTTTGCATCAAGATATTTTAGTCAGTGGCCATGGCTGAAAGTAGTGATATATTTTGTATGTTGGCTATTGAGGATAAGTTGGATGGTACAAATTAGCCATTATGGACTTATATGATGCATCATGTATTGGTCGCAGAAGGACTGTGGAATATTGTGCAAGGCGTTGAAAAACATCCTATTACACCTACAAATACAAGTACTGATGCTGACGCAGATGGCGTCAACAATGGAGATATTCTACACATTCCTATTCGTGTTGCGGTTCCTACTGCACCTACTACATATCAAATTTTTTGTGATGGTAGAGATGCTCATGCACATGCATTGGTAGCCTTGTCTATCAAATGTTCCATTATTCGTCACATTTGCTCTTATAGAATAGCAAAGGATGCTTGGGATACACTTACCACATTGTACCAGGCTAGGAATGAGGCTCGTGTTGCTTACCTCCAAAAATAGCTGGTGAGTGAGCATATGAATGAAGGTGATTCTATGGATAATTTTCTAACAAAGATCAAGGATTTGAAGGAGGAGTTAATTTCTATTGATGAAGTCTTGCCTAATAGTTCACTTGTGCAGACTCTTTTGAATGGTTTTCTTGATTCATACCAGAGTTTTGCTTCTACTCTTTGTTTGATGATGAAAGGAAATCCTAATGTCTTATCATTTGTGGAGTTAGTCTTTGTTCTATTGCAAAAAGATTAGTCTAGGCAGAATATGTCCATTATGTGTGTTGTAGATCAAGCTTTCCTAGCTAGTTAGAAGGACAAAGGTAAATGGAGCTCTTCTACTAGAAAGAAAAAATCTGCTAATTTTGCACAATCAAAGAAGGATGAAAGAGATGAAAAGAAAACAAAAAAGCAGAAATTGTTTTGCAACTATTATAAAGCAAATGATCATGTCATAAAGAATTGTCCAAAACTGGGTACAAAAGAGGCATAAAAAAAAGAGGCTGGAATGGTTGTTGTAGAGGCCTCTACATCGAAAACAGAGTCTGCTAATCTTGTGCAGAATGAAGAATGGGCATTTAGTACTATTTACAGTTTTGACCCATCTTCTCATAAGCAGTGTATGTCTGTAGTAGACTCAGATGTTTGGTACTTTGATAATGGGGCAAGCAAACATATTACCTCGCAGTGTAGTTTCTTCACTTCACTTGAGCTTGTCGCTATAGGGAATACTATCACATGTGTCAACAACACCTCTTATCCTATCATGGGATTTGGTAAGATCATTTTGACTACTATTGATGGTAGTTCTTTCACATTGTCGGATGCTCTATTTGTGCCAGGAATCAAGAAGAATCTCTTATCAGTTTCAGCTTTAGCCAAGATTGTCTTGGTAGTGAAATTTCTTGATGATAGATGTACATTTCATGATCTATCAAATGGAAATGTGATTATTGCTTTTGACATTTTATGTCGTGGGTTGTATAAGATCATAGACTATGACGAATTTGTGAATGATTCAACATGTGCAGTACATGATTCTCACGCATGAAAAATTCAAAGCTTTGGCGTGCATGCTTTGGTCATCTGAATTTTGCTAGTTTGCTATGCGTGGAGAAATCTAAAATGGTGTCCTCTTTGCCCAAACTTGAGGCACCTCGTAAACATGTTTGTGAAGGCTATATTTTGGGCAAAATGTAGTGCTCATCCTTCCCAAAAGAGGGATCAATTCAAGCTACTTAGAAATTGTAGCTTGTACATAGTGATGGCTATGGTCCTATGCAGACACCTTCTTTTGGAAACTATCTTTACTTCATGACTTTCATTGATGACTTTTGCATCGCTATATCCATTGAAAGCAAATTCCAAAGTGTTTATCTGATTCAAATAATTTCTGGTTTTGGCTGAAAATCTCTCAGCATGTAAAATGGGCACCCTCCATTCTAATCGAGGGGGGAATCTATGTCTTCTGATTTTAATGCATTTTTGGCTAAACGTGGGATAAAACATTAGTGTACAATGCCATATACACCTCAATAGAATGGAGTTGATGAATGGAAGAATAGATCACTCATGAAGATGGTGAGGTGTATGGTCAAGAGTCAGGCTTTACCACATAGTTTTTAAGGTTGTTATGTGTGTAGCATATGTACTTAACATATATCCCACTAAAGCATTGCAGTCTATCACTCTATGTGAGGCTTCACATTGTAGAGAGCCATCTGTTGCTCACCTGCATGTTTTTGTTTCTTTGGCATATGCATTAGTGCTTGAACAACATCGCACGAAATTGGATGATAAAGCAGTAAAATGTATTTTTGTTGGGTATATTTTTGAAAGTAAAGGCTATTGTTTGTATCATCCATAGACTAAACACATTTTGGTTAGCCATGATGTTGCTTTTGTGGAATTTCATGTACGAAAGAGACATATATTAGCTCCAAAGACATGTATGGTACTTTGCTGCCTTTTTTTACAGGTGGACAGTCTAATGCTGGTCCTTATGAGGCAACTTCTTAGCCTTTGTAGGTTTCATGTGATGATGCAGATCATTCCATTTTTTATGCAGATTTACATGATGCACTTGTTGATGAGAGAGCTCATATTGAGGCAAAAATTATGCTAAGATGACTAGTGTAGACTTTGTGTGATAACAAATTAGATGCACCTTTGTCATATCGTACTCATTCAAGCTCTCATAGTCCATCTTTTGCATCATATTGCTATGCTATGGTTGCGTCTAGTCTCTATGATGAGAATGAGCCTCTTTCATTTGATGAAGCACAAAACTCAAAAAATTGGATGGATGCTATGCAATTAGAATATGATGCTATCATGAAAAATGATACCTCATCTTTATGTGACTTGCCTCCTGGCAAGAAGACGATTGGCACTAAGTGGCTATACAAGCTAAAGTACAAGCTTGATGGAACAATTGGATGATATAAGGCTAGGCATTGATTTTAATGAGACCTGTGTTCCTACTTGCCAAATGATTACTGTTCATAGCATCTATGCACTTGCAGCTCATCATGGTTGGAATGTACATCAGTTGGACATTAAAACTGCATTTCTGAATGATGAATTGCATGAAGAAGTGTATGTTTTTCAGCCCTGTGGCTTTGTGCAGAAAGGGCATGAAAACCAAGTGTGCAGGTTGAAGAAGGCATTATATGGTTTAAGCAAGCATCGTGTGCTTGGTATGAGAAGATACATGCCTATCTGATTGTACATGGTTTTGAGAACAGTCCAATAGAAAGCACCTTATATATTAAGCTTATCAATGATGTGCTTCTGATCATTGTTATCTATGTTGATGACATGTTGCTCACTGGTCCTCATGACAAGCATATTGCTGATTTGCATGAATCATTTGAGATGTCTGATTTTGGGGCATTTGCATCATTATTTGGGCATTCATTTTATGCAAGTTGATGGTGGAATGGCTTTGTGTCAAACAAAATATATTGACACATTATTGTAGTGTTTTGGGGTTGAAGACTGTAAACCTATTACCACTCCTATGGAGACAGGTTTATGATTGAGTCTTCATGATGCTAGAGATGCATTTTATGTTGTTCTTCATCAGCAAGCTATTGGATGCTTGATTTACTTATGCATTACTCAGCCAAATATTCAGTTTATTGTCTCACAAATGAGCAGGTTTATGCATTGCCTAGGTGTCAAGCATTGGCAGGCAGTTAAGTGTATCTTTCCCTACTTGAGTGGTACCTTGCTACTTGGATTGTTTTATCCCAAGGGGGGATCACTACTGCTAGATTTACATGCTTTTTTTGATTCTGACTAGGCTGGTTGCTATGACACTTGTGTGCCCACTAGTGGCTTTTGCTTCATGCTTGGTAGCTCATGTATATCTTGGTTGAGCAAGAAGTAGCCTATAGTGGCTAGTTCCACTTGTGAGGTTGAGTATAGAACAGATTTCAGAGCGACTATTAAGTGTGTGTGGCTTAGATGCCTTGTGGCTGATTTGGGTGTTGGTCAGTCTTGTGCCACCAGCATCTTCACTGACAGTTAGAGTGCATTGGCAGTTTGGAGGAACCCTGTGTTACATGCTCGCACTAAGCACATTGAGGTGCATTAACATTATGTCTAGGAGAGGCTCTCTGCTAGAGAGATGAGCTTGGCATATGTGCCTACACAGGAGAACATTGCAGGCTTTTTCACGAAGGCTCTGCCTAGGGAGAACTTTGAAGCTTTCCACAAAGCTTTTTTCTATATATTCAGGTAGTGATGTGTATGAACACTCTAGGACCGCCGAGGCACTTTTTTCCCTCTTTAGGAGGTTTTTTCCCCCAACTTGTATATATGCCTATTGCCCTAATGGGCTACTTATCTTTGTACATTCTAGTGGTAATACATTCAGTATTGTGTGTTGTGCTCCAAGTTTCTTCTTCTTCCTTGTGTTGTTCGCATGCTTTTTGGTAGGCGTCTAACTCCAACAATTGGTATGAGAGCAAGTTGCCGCTTCATCTAGGGCATCATGGACACTCTCCAGTTGCAGTATTAGAATCACATGAATTTTGGTGAGCATACTCAATGCGATCTGAGATCATTTGAGTCTCTGAATGCACTATCGCAATGCTTGTGCAGGCTATTTTATCTTTTTGTTCCAAAGGTATATACCAGTTTCAATTCGCCAGTATAAGAATCTCAAAGTCTGCTACAAATTTAGCAGAATTCATCTAGGCAGTTCTGTTCAACGTTTTGAGATACATTCAATTTTTTGCATCAAGGTATTTTAGTCACCGGCCATGGCTGAAAGTAGTGATGTATTTCGTATGTTGGCTGTTGAGGATAAGTTGGATGGTACCAACTACCCATTGTGGGCTTATATGATGCAACATGTATTGGTTGTAGAAGGACTATGGAACATTGCGTAGGGTGTTGAAAAACATCCTATCACACCTATAACTGTTACAACTATAGGTACTGAAGCTGATGCAATTGGAAATTATATTTACTTCGTGAGTTTCGTTGATGATTTTTCTAGGCATGCATGGGTATATCCATTGAAGGCAAAGTCCGAATGTTCATGTGCTTCAAATAGTTTTTGGTTTTGGCTGAAAATCTGTCAGCATGTAAAATGGGCACCCTCCATTTTGATCAAGGGGGAATATATGTCTTCTGATTTTAATGCGTTTCTGGCTGAACGTGGGATAAAACACTAGTGTACAATGCCATATGTAGCTCAATAGAATGGAGTTGCTGAATGAAAGAACAGGTCACTCATGGAGATGGCGAGGTGTATGGTCAAGAGTGAGGCTTTACCACATAGTTTCTGGCTTGAGGCTGTCATGTGTGCAACATATATACTTAAGAGGTGTCCCAATAAAGCACTGCAGTCTATCACTCCATATGAGGAGGCTTGGCAGGATCGCAAGCCATCTATTGCTCATTTGCGTGTTTTTAATTGTTTGGCATATGCCTTAGTGCTTGAACAACATCGCAAAAAATTAGATGCTAAAGCAGTAAAATGTATTTTTGTTGGGTACAATTCTGAAAGTAAAGGCTATCGTCTGTATCATCCACAGACTAAACACATTCTGGTTAGCCGTGATGTTGTTTTTGTGGAAGATGCTATTCAACCATTGCTTTCATGTACTAAGGAGACATCTATTAGCTCCAAATACATGTATGATACTTTGCTGCCTCTTTTTATAGGTGGACAGTCTAGTGTTGGTCCTAATGAGGCAACTTCTCAGCCTTTGTAGGTTTCATGTGATGATGCAGATAATCCCATTTCTGATGCAGATTTACATGATGCACTTGTTAATGAGAGAACTGATATTGAGGAGGCAAAAACTATGCCAAAATGGTTGGTGCAGACTTTGCTTGACATCAAATTAGATGCACCTCTGTCATATCGTACTCGATCAGGCTCTCATAGTGCCTCTTTTGCATGAGATTTCTATGCTATGGCTGCATCTAGTCTCTATGATGAGAATGAGCCTATTTCATTTGACGAAGCACAAAATTCAAAAATTTGGATGGCTGCTATGCAATCTGAATATGATGCTATAATGAAGAACATTACTTGGTCTTTATGTGACTTGCCTCCTGGAAAGAAGGCCATTGGCACTAAGTGGGTTTACAAGCTAAAGCGTAAGACTAATGGAACAATTGATAGGTATAAGGCTAGGCTTGTTGCAAAGGGTTATGCGCAGGAAAGAGGCATTGATTTTGATGAGAGCTTTGCACCTACATGCTGTATGACTACTGTTCGGAGCATCTGTGCACTTGCAGCCCATCATGGTTGGAATGCACATTAGTTGGACATTAAAACTGAATTTATGAATGGTGAGTTGCATGAAGAAGTGTATGTTTTTCAGCCCCGTGGATTTTTGCAGAAAGGGCATGAAAACCAAGTGTGCAGGTTAAAGAAGGCATTATATGGTTTAAAGTAAGCACCACGTGCTTGGTATGAGAAGATACATGCCTATCTAATTGCACATGGTTTTGAGAATAGTCCAACTGAAAGCACCTTATATGTTAAGCATGCTGATGATGTGCTTCTGTTCATTGTTGTCTATGTTGATGACATGCTGCTCACTGGTCCTTGTGAGAAGCATATTGCTGATTTTAAGGCTGATTCACATGCCTCATTTGAGATGTCTGATTTGGGGTATTTGCATCACTATTTGGGCATTCAGTTTATGCAAGTTGATGGTGGAATGACTTTGTGTCAAATGAAATATATTGACACATTATTTCAACATTTTGGCCTTGAAGACCGTAATCCTATTGCCACTCCTATGGAGATAGGTTCACGATTGAGTCTTCATGATGCTGTCCTCTATCAACGGGCTATTGGATGCCTGATTTACTTATGCATTACTCGACCAAATATTCAGTTTGCTGTCTCACAGATGAGTAGGTTTATGCATTGCCTAGCTATCAAGCATTGGCAGGTGGTTAAGCACCTCTTTCACTACTTGAGTGGTACTCAGCTACTTGGGTTGTTTTATCCCAAGGGGGGATCATTACCACCAGATTTGCATGCTTTTTCTGACTCAAAATGGGTTGATTGCTATGACACTTGTGTGTCCACTAATGGCTTTTGCTTCATGCTTGGAAGCTCATGTATATCTTGGTTAAGCAAGAGCAGCCTACTATGGCCACTTCTAGTTGTGAGGATGAGTATAGGGTAGTTTTCACAATGATTGTTGAGTGTGTGTGACTCAGACACCTTATGGTTGATTTGGGTATTGGTTAGTCTTCTGCCACCACCATCTTCATTGATAGTCAGAATGCATTGGTAGTTGCGAGGAACCATCTGTTCCCTTCTCACACTAAGCACATTGAGGTGCATTATCATTATGTCAGGGAGGGGTTCTCTGCTAGGGAGATCAGCTTGGCATATGTGCCCACACAGGAGAACATTGCAGACCTTTTCACGAAGGCTTTTCCTAGGGAGGAGTTTGAGGCTTTCCGCAAAGCTTTGGGCTTACTTCCTTTTGTGGAGTGATTTTCACATAGCTTGGCTCTTCCTTATACATGAGTGCCAGCTACTTGTTCACGGCATCACTCCCAGGGGGATTTGTTGATATATTTAGGTAGTGATGTGTGTGAACACTCTAGGACTACCGGGGCACTTTTCTCCCTCTTTAGGAGGTTTTCCCCCCGGCTTGTATATACTCCCATTGCCCTAATGGGCTACAAGCTTCTTCTTCTTCCTTGTGTTGTTCGCGTGCTTACAGAGACGTCTAACTGCAACAGCTTTGGGCTTACTTCCTTTTGTGGATTGATTCCACATAGCTTGACACTTCCTTATACATGAGTGCCAGCTCCTTGTTCATCGCATCACTCCCAAGGGGGATTTGCTGATATATTTATGTAGTGATGTGTGTGAACACTCTAGGACCATCGACACTTTTTTCCCTCTTCGGGAGGTTTTTTTTCCCTCGGCTTGTATATATGCCTACTGCCCTAACGGGTCACTTATCTTTGTACATTCTAGTGGTAATACATTCACTATTGTGTGTTGTGCTCCAAGCTTCTTCTTCTTCCTTGTGATGTTTGCATGCTTTCACAGACGTCTAACTCCAACATGATATACTTAGTCAATAAGCCTTGTAATACAAGATGATTAATACGTTGATTCCTACTATTGATGGAATACAATTTTTAAGTAGTAGTCAGGAAAGCAAGGACCCACCTTAGAGTTGATCATGTTTCATGACTTACTACTGAAGAAGCCCCTCAATGGATAGTTGATGAACTATGAGATGCGTACTTGTTTAATCTTGAGGTAGTACTCGAATAGAATAGGTCTATTGTCCCTATTGTCATAGTTGGACCAAACAATCCTAGGGTTAAGATTAGAGAAGGAGAGATCACCAAGTCCTAAAGATACAAGATACTAGCAGGAAGTGTGTACAAGCAAGATAATTAGAGAATTATTGCTTGTTGCATAGAGAAGTTAGAATACAAGAAATGGTTGCAAATAGAAAATGTAGGTACATTAGAGCAACATCATTTGAGACAATGTACATTGCAGACTCTACATAGATTAGGAGTATACTGGCCTTCGATGGAAGCAAATGTCTATAGAGTACACAAGGAATGCCTAGTATCTTGTGAAAGACCACCCATGGAACATGCCACTTTATATCATGTGTCTCCGACACCTAAATGGAGTAAACCCATGGTGACTTACTTGAGGACCAACACATTCGCTCAAGGAATGAGTTTAGCAAGACAATGAAGTCTAGAGCAGGAAGGTCAAGACTACACAGTCATTGGCAATAACCTATACAAAAGAGGGAGAGATGGATATCTGAGACAATGTGTTCATGAGAATGACTACTTGAATGTAGGAGACTGCACACCAAGGTGTTGTAGGAGGTCATTTTGGTCGTGATAGAATAATTAAAGCCATACTTTTTGTAGGATTATGGTGGCTCACTCTTCACATGGATGCACATACATATATAAAGAGGTGTGATGTATGCCAATGAGATCAGTTTCCTACTCACAGAGATGAAATGCCACTAAAACCCATGATGGGAGGACATGCATCCTCTAAGTGGGGTATAAATTTTTTAGGACCTATTAACCCCCCTGTTAAAGGCACTCATGTTGAATACATCATAGTAGAGACAGATTATCTCACCAAATGGGTAGAGGCTAAGACTACCAAAAAAAATGATGCACACATGACTACAAAATTCTTATTTGAGAATGACTTTATGAGGTATGGATTACCTATAGAACTGGTGAGTGATAGAGGAACTCACTTTCTAAACCAAGTTATTGAATATTTGTTAAAGGATCTTATGGCGATTCTCAAGAAAGCCGCACCATATCATCCTCAATCCAATGGACATGTAGAAAGTACGAATAAGATTCTTTGAAATGTGCTGAAAAAATCATAAACAACAAACGTTTAGATTGGGATATAAAATTAAATCATTGTTTGGGCATATTGAGTGGCCTACAAGATTGTAGTCAATGCAACTCCCTTTCAAATGGTTTTTGGTCAAAATGTAGTGCTTCCTTTGGATTTTTTGATACCCACCCTTAAGGTTGCACAAGGGCATCATTGGACTAGCCATGAGTTATCATCAAGGATCATGGACTTGGAACGATTAGGAGAGATGAGGTTAAGAGAAGCATCATGCATATATGTAGCCAAGACATGATAGAAAGCTTATTTCAATGCACACATGAAAGATCAAGGCTTGAAAGAAGGAGATTTAGTCCTAGTATATACATTAAAACAACATACATGAAAGCGAGAGAAACATGGTTAAGGACCTATGATTATAAATAGACTTTCGACAAGTGGAGTGGTACAACTAGCCACACTAGAAGGAGAGATAATGCCTAATTACATTAGTGGCTATATGGTCAAGTTTTATCAAGAACCTCTTACTGAGGATATGCTTAGATGACTCACATTGGCAAAGAAACGTAAGGAGGAAGAGAAGAGAATACAAGAAGAAGCTCAAGTCGGGGCCTTAGAACACATTAAATGTATGAAATTAAGAAGGCAAGGACTAGGGAGAGAATATTGTAACCATTTCAAAGGCTCCAAATTGAACACTAGTACTGATGTAGAAGCCCACAAATATCCTATGTCCATGTGCCAAACTAAGTCAACTACTGCCCCTAGCATAGTGGATAGGAGACCATTCATTTTATTCATGCTAAGGCAAGGCAATACCCTCCAAGAGATTAGGGCTTTGATTGATTCAGGTGCTTCAACTAGTGGGATTAGGTGGTCTCACTCTCAGGACATGGGATTAGGTGGTCTCACTCTCAGGACATGGGATTAGAAATGCAATCAATTGAGGCATGTCTCATAGGGCTATGAGGCATCGAGACCCCTTGCATGGGTGAGTTGGACCTTCCTGTTCTCATACATGATGTAACCTTGCCTGTGAAACTCCTAGTGTGCCATGACAACAACATGATAGAACCATTAAGCCTCGGCCAAGATTGGTTAATGATCACTTGGTGGACTTCAATCCTAGAAAACCAACAATGAGTGATACCACTTGACATCCCTAATGATACTCCACCTGAGGAACATGACCCCAAACCATATAAAATGAATGTGAAGGAGGACATAAAGATCTTTGGATAGATGAGCTAGATTCCTTCTACATCAACTCATGTGAGGCAGCAATGAATAACCTTTGTCCCAAGGGATGTCAAGAGATTTTCTCCTGCTCTTCCTTTGAACAAGAAGACACCATCAACAACCAGATAGGTCTGGTGGGTTACATCAATGGTCAAGTGGGCTACATCAGCGGCCAAATGGGCACTATAGTCTCTTCACACCCATCCTCCACACTTCTTGTGGAACTACCTATATCTGTTGTGCAGAATGCCTCACTTCTTGATGGGTAGGTCATGCAAGTGTTGGACCTCCCTTCTTTTCCAAAGCAAAGTGTCGACCCGACCTCTCAAACACCACCATAGAAAAACCAACCATGACTTAGGAACCCAAACCGACAACGACCCCCATAGATGATCCGATGGTGGAGGAAGCACAGTCATGTCAAAGCAACTGTCACAAAGTGAGTATTGGTACCAAAAGGTCAAAAAGTGTCAACCATCTTGAGCAGTGTAGACAATGATGAGAAGAAGCCAAAGAAAAATCCGACTCAACATTTGACATCCCCTCCACCTTCTTCTCCATCAATGAGAACTCAAAAAATTTGGATCGCTAAGAATTATTTGACAACCCAGACCAACATCATGCAAATCTGGGTGCCTAAGGCCTGTCTTATAGCTCAACACCCAATCCATGTAATAAAAATCCCTCCAAAATCACTCCACTCATCAATGCTACCACTTCCAGAATTATCCATTATACCTCATAAGAAAAATCATATCCATACATGAACTCTTAGAAAGTGGATGCTGAAATGCATTCAGAAGCCTCCACACAACCCTTTGTACAATATAACCTCTCTCACCACTAAGCTTTATCGTTGTAAAAATTCATTGACACTTAAACCTTGTATGAGCCTACATCCACTAACCCACTATCACTTGTGATGACATCTCAGAAAAAGCATTGTATGCATCATTTAGAGCATGTAGGATATCTAGCAACCTGCATTAGTTATTGGGAGAGCATTTCATCAATCACTTCACAACACACAGCTACAAGGGTTATGCATCGAATATGGAAAGGGATTACGGTCTCACTTTATTGGTATCATAATTAATTTCCATTCTAATGTGTTATCCTTTTCTAGTAGATACATCACACACACTCAGATCACCATGCATGTAGAAGGAACCTTTGAGGGTGGCACCAACACACCAACTGTGGGCTTTGATAACTTATTGGCTGAGCCGTACCCTACAATGAAACCTCTCAAATTCCAAGACTTCATGGGGCCGATGCCTATTGAAAATCCCCCCATCTGAAGGATCAAGAAAGTACATGCTAAGTCACATTGGTCTCAGGGCTTAGCAAGTCCATTGGTAGATGAAGAACACATTTATGATGCAATGCTATGTTTCAGTGGAGATACTTGGGGCAGATACCAATTCTTCTCTTGAGATTTTGAGGCCCTTCAAAATTCAAAAGAGTTACAACCAATTTGGGCAAGAGTAGGATATATAGAATATTTTAGCACTCCCCTCCCCAAACAAGACTTCTATCGATGTTTTTGTTTGGTTACCACTCTGCAACCCCTAATTACCCAACACATTCATTTTACCCTCGTTAGTTATAGATCCCCCTTTTAAGAATTTTTATCTCTTAGCAGATCTTATCAAGGCAGCACTCAAGATCCATGACACACATACACCAATGGAAAGGGAAAGGCTCATCCTGAAGCCAATGAAGAAAGTTGATGTACTCAAATGGGTAGATATTTCAGCCATAACACCTTAGTTGTCAAAACGGTTACGAGTTTGTATGCAACACTTCACCTTCTTGGCCCTGGACTGTTTTACACTACCATAGAAATGAATTTGGTTTGGCTTATACTTGGCAAATGCAGGGCCACAAACCATTGACCTTGTCAGCTAGATTCAAGAACAATTATATTTGGCACAACAGAGATGGGCACAAAAGAGGGTCATTCATGGATGTTGTGCAATTACTAGGATTGTATACATGTGTTTAGCATATGATATACCCATCGAGCATACTGTGGCTAGCGAGGAGTTAAAGCAGTTTAAGGGAACTTCCAAGAAAGTCTGCAAGTCAACCAAGGCAAGGGTTGGAAAGCATATGAGAGGTACGATCCCATGCTTACAGGTCCTTGAATCACCATCACCTCAAACTTCTCCCACAATAGTCTCCCATGGAACCTCCACTACGTGTACCTCCTAATCGTATTCACCTATCGTGCCCCATCACAACTAAAGGCACCACCATCACAACACTCGCCTTAGAAGCCACCCTTGCTACCTCCACTCATACCACCGCTATTGAAGTAAGAGAACCTCCCACCAACATTGGTGCGGAAGCATTTACATTCCCCATACCCAACCTCGAGGTATAACCTCTCAACACCACATTTGATTTTGAGATGCAAGATGCATTTTTGAGTGAATTTCTATTCTTAGACACATAATTTTTCTTTCAAGAATATGAACAACCAAGATACCCTAGCTCTCCACCCAAACAAGGGTGTGAACAAGTATCGAGTGAGGAAGACGAGATAGTAACTAATGATGAAGGTGAAGATGATGAGAGCCAACATAGTCAAGTTTCGTGGGACGATGACCAACACAAACACGACAAACAACACACTACAGCTCATGGTGATACAAGTACAAGAGAAGAGGGTACATAAGAGGTTGCTGCATACACAATTGCCATTCAAAATTTGTATCGCAATATGCAAGCTGTGTGGGCAAGTAGATGGATGTTAGAACAATAGAGTAAGAAAATTCTACAACAAGAACTAGCCATTGGAGGATTTGAAGTCTCCTTTGTAGAAAGTTTTAATGAATTAGTCAAGTTAGTGGGTACAATAGAAGTGCTTCATTTCTTAAAGAGAATACCCCTACCATAATTTGACCCTAGACATATCTGCTTGATGTCAAGACCCAATGAGTATATCCGAGTTTCAACCAACACCCAATCCTCGTCACCACGAAGAAGCACGACTAGTAGCAGAATTGCCACCTGAAGGAGAAACTATTATCATCAACTCTCCTTCTTGATCCTCGACCTCCACCCCCTACCATTTTGGAAATCACCTCTACATTCATAGGAACCCCCCCTCTCGGATGCATCCCACTTCCCCTACATATGCTACCTCACTCTCGCTAACTCCACCCATCTTGAGCCCTGTTGTAGAAGTTGTAGTGCATCCAATTTCTACTTCTCCCACTGAAACCCTTTCACCCATTACCGCGATGCTAGTTCCCCCTAATCCTTTCCTCACCCCTTCTATTTCTTCCATTCGCTTTTCACAACAACCATTCTTTACCCTCCAACACCCCATGACTTTTTCACCTTTGACACCTCCCAATCCAAGTACTTTACCATCATCTTCTCTAATACACCAATCAGTCTGTGAAGCCCCCCTTGTAATATAATCATCCATGTTTGTAAATCCTATGTTTACACCCATGCACCCACCTACAATCACGCTACTCTTCACAATTAGTTCACTTGATCACACTTCTGGTGACATGGACATCTCACCACCCACAACACCACCACTCACATCCACCACCCCATTACACTCTCTCATGACGACACATTTTTCAATCATCACCACAACATCCACAATCCCGACCTCATTTCCCTTTCCCCCTGCATCAACCACTACAAAAACTTCATTTTTTAACACACCATCGCTACTATCATCATTTGTTGTAGATAATGCATTTCACCAAATGTTTACTTGGATGCACAAAGTATGTGAGGAATTTGTAGCTTTAGGACATAATTACCAGGCTTTGTAGCAAACAATGTCACAATTGCAAGCTAGTCTCAATTCACTAGCCATCATGCCTCTCTAAATGCACAGCATCAAGGGCTCCATGAGGCCTACCACTCAATGGAGCTGGAGTTTGAACAGAAGACAAAAGAAGCTGTTATAGAAGCAGAAGCACATCTAGGAGTCCAAGTCATTAGGAATGCAACATTAACACGAAATGTGAGACTTTTGTGACAACATCTTGCACCAACAAAGGAGGACAATCAACACTTATAGGAACAAAATAGAGAGAATTTCAAAGCAGCAATGGACAAGCCTGATGAACCCATTAGTCCAAGTGGATTCAAGGCTCTTCCATGCAAAATAATGCAAATGCTACTAGAAGACCATGCACGTTTACTAGAGGATTACGATAGATTAAATGAGGAATATCAGGTGTTGAAAAGTGATAATGCCACCTTATGTCTACGAGCACTAGTGCAACAACCTATCATTCAAGAAGTTACATCATCAGAGATACTAGAAGAACTAACTACATTAAGGGCACATGTGTTAGAGCTATAAGCTCAAGTTCTCGATCATTAAGAGGTTCCCATGCCCAATTCCCCACTTGAAGTCCCGACAGATGAAGAAACCATTCCCATCTCGATGGAGGCAACTTTCAAAGAAGAATATGAACCCCAATGTGCCCCTGGTGAACACATTACTGAAGATGGCCAGGATACATTTGAATTACCCACCCTTGCATGGATGAGTAGAGGAGCTAGGTACAACTCATGCAGCGAGGGTAGAAGCACAACTCCACAATGACCTTAATTGAGGGAAAGATACTTTAGTCACCCTATTTTGCACAGTTAGCACCACGATGATATATCTCTATCAATGAACTTCAATACAAGCCATACTTTTTGTATATGGCTGGGTATCATCTGGCAATCGAGAAGGCCACAGGGAACAAACCTACACATGCTCCACAGTTTGAACCTAAAGATCTACCTTTAGAGACAAGGAAAAATTTTTCAACTTAAGTAGTGCAAGGAACTATTACAAGAATATCCCAAAATGTTATACACATGGAACAAGGCTCCCCGGCACCTTAAATACAACCCCTGTTATGGCCCAATACTTATGATCAATTATGAATTGGTAATATGTATTTATTTTATTATTTTGAATTAGAATTGTATGAAACTTATTGTGAATCAATTTCCAATGTTTCCCTACCTCTTTTCCTAACTCATGATGATGAATTGTGTAAGTGATCTGATTAATTTCCATTGAATTTATATTCGTATCTCGTTTGACTCATGACGATGAATTGTATAAGTGATCCGATCAACTATTTTGAGTTTTTGTAATCTCTTTGAGTCTCCATTCCATCACCTGAACTTGCTTGAAGCACCCTGCATGTGTCATCATTGGAACACCGACAGTTGGCCTAATCCACCCAATTGATCCCCTTTGCGAAATTTTCACCTGATGTGAAATACGTCCATCCATTTTGACAAGTGAACCTGACATGAACCTATTCCATGACATTTGGAAATTCAAGAGGTGCAATTACAAGCTCATTGCAGGTACTCATATTTTACTTTTATATTCATTACATAAGTGGATGATGGGCAAAAAGGGTTTCCCAAAACACACCACACAAGAAATATATTCTAGTGTGAAAGCATTTATTGAAAAGGAGTTTTCAAAATATGATGAACAATTTAAAGAATGAAAACAGTTATCCAGTCAAAAATTCAAAAACTATTAACTATAACTCAAAAATTAGATGAATTTTTTGAAGATAATAAAACACTATGTAAAATGTTAAAAGAGATGATTGATCATGAAGTCTCAAATTTGAAACACAAGTATGGAATTTTCTTCAACCAAGTAAAAGAAAGTGAATCATGCAAGTGTGAACATGAACATCAAATACAAGTCCAAAATATGTCTATTAACATTATTGATAAAAAAACATTCATTTGACCATAGAAGATCCACCCCTAGAGCTATACATAGAAGATTAAATCGACCTATAAGATGTTTCTAGTGTGATCAATTTGGCCATATGTTTTGGAATTGTAATGCATATGAGAATGCTTGTAGAATTAAATTGGTCACTGAAATTGAAAGGAAAATTTGTGATTACCATGTCCATTTACCTTTGCACTTGAAATTAGGAAGAGGTGGAATTAAAGAATATTTTGATCAAACAAAATCTAAGCCAAGATCATTTTAAAATTTCAGAAAAAAATGGACACCAAAGAGATATGATGATAAGAAATCTTATGAACAAGAAACTATGATACAAATTGAGAATCAAGTTAAATGTTTTGAAGAAAAGAAAAGTGAACAAATCAAGTTGGATAAACAAAAAGTTGAACAAATTTTACAAGAAAGATTTGAAAAGGATGTGCAAGAATATGAAAAACCAATACAATTGAAAAATACTATGTAATATGTGATCCAAAGGTTCTAGAAAATGAAAAATTATTGGATCAAGAAAAGGTTAGAAATTTAAAAGCTCAATTGAGCCATGATATTAACAATGAAGAAAATAATCAAAGTGAACATGTGGATATCAAAGAAATTTATGAGGATGAGAATACAAATAATGATCAAAATATTAAAGAAAAGAAAAATCAATGGATTGAAGATGTTATCAAACAAATTGAACAAAATATAAAAAATTAATCAAATTCTTCTAAACCTTTATCTTTGTAGAAAAGAAAAATTTGAAGATGATCCATGATGAACAAGTATTGACGATGAATCATGAAGAGATCCAAACATATGACATTATGAGAGAAATTGTAATGAGGATGATATGTAAAACATGTTTTTTCAGTACTAATCTTTGATGTTTTCATTGCATAGGGAGACTCTTCTTCAAGATTATCTTTGATGATAATGATGGTTGAGATTATTGAGAGTGATTGAGTGATGACAAAGATGAGAATGATGAGCATGAGATTGATTCATAGTTTCCCATTTCAAATTTCCAATTTTAGCACAATATTTTGCACTTAGAATAAGCATGAAAAGACGTAAATTCATATTGCTTGAATTCCCATAAATGCACATCCGATTCACTTAACATGAAAAACCGTTTGAAATTCAAAAAATTTAATAAAACCTCATCATCAACAAATCATTTACCTCATTAGCACCATGAATATTTGGAAAATTCACTTAAAAGTATGCATGATAGGGTCTCATTATAGGACCTTGCATCAAGGCACATTTGAGCTTTACCTATGCACATTGATTGATGGAAAGGATTTATGTATTATAAAATGTATGAATGTTACCACACATGCTTCTTCAATAAATGTCAGATACCTTATCTTTTGCACCATATTTTGACCATGCATTTTCAAAGTATGCAATTGATAAGGATACATTATATGGCCTTGCATAGGCACAATACTTATCTTCCCATGCACTTGACAAATGATTCTGAAGTCAATGCTCCCATGAAATGTGAGTTTACCTTTGAAGGAAAAAACTAATTTCAAAATTGGCCCATCCAGGATGATGTGTAGGTTTAGTAGGGGCAAATGTCATAGAGATTTTCATCTCTACATTCCTTTGAAACCAAACCCATTTATGGGTGCAATTTGAATTCAGAATCATCATGACAAGAAATACAATTAACATTCAAAAGCTTGGTACTTGGTTGCCAAGAGTGGGGTATGTGATGGGTTTCCCTCTATACATTTATAGATTTGCCCATAAAATTTTTCACATGATGAGATGTATGTATTTATCCATGTGAACCTAAAAACTACAAGTTTGAAACCACTTAATTCAAAACCAAAAAAGAGTTCAAAATTATAAAAATCAATACAATATAAAAAACAAAACAAAAGAAATTAAAAACGACGAATGAAAAGCTTTGCACAATCAAAGTCCTATCACTATTTTTTATGATTTTGACTCAATTCGAATGCAATTAATATTTTGGATCTCTAGCTTTATAGAAAAACACACATGCATGAAGCTTTCTATATTTGGAATGCATGCTTTTAGCTTTTCCTAAAAAGCAATGGCTTGGAGGTTCTAACTACTATATAAAGAGGTATTGGCTCACTTGTTGGGCATCACATAGATTATCATTTTGAAAGGAGTCTCTTGTGTTGAGGGCTTTGTTATGGAGATGGAAATTTGGGGAAGTTGAAGGACAAGGTGGAGTTAGCACTACATCTATGGTGGTCGAGGTGGATCTACAAACATACCTGATGGGGGGTGGCTATCTCTTGTCTTGGTGGTGATTCTTCTCTCATCTATGACAACATTATGATCAGTTATGAATTGGTAATATGTATGTTTTTCATTATTTTCAATTAGAATTTTATGAACACTTATTATGAATCAATTTCCAATGTTCCCCTACCTCTTCTCTTAACTCATGATGATGAATTGTTAACTGATCTGATTAATTTCCATTGAGTTTTATATTCATATCTCACTTAACACATGATGATGAGTTGTGTAAGTGATTTGGCCAACTATTTTGAGTTTTTATAATCTCTTTGAGTCTCCATTCCACCACTTGAGTTTGCTTGAAGCACCTTGTGTGTGCCATCATTGGAACACTGACACTTGGCTTGGTCCACCCAAGTGAGCCCCTTTGTGACATTTGAACCCGATGTGAAATACATCATTTCATTTTGACAATGTGCACTGCTACAGGCAAGTTCGCTTTACTTCATTTGACTACACTTTAGTATGACTCTGAAAAAAATTTAGAAAAAAAACCAATTAGTGCATTTACAATTCATGGAAAAAAGTGATGACTTACATTGATCATTTTTCTTTATTTTTTTTGTTTTTCTTCTTTTTATATCTTGTTTTTCTTTTTATATTTTCTTTTTATTTCTTTCTCCTATTTATTTTACACATTATCTTTTTTTTCTAGTTTTCTCTAAATTCATTTTACTTACATTATTATATTTTAATTTACACTTTTAGTTTTCCTTTTGATTTATAGTTTAATTTTATTCTACTTATTTCTTTGTTAACTAAAAATTTCTTGTTAACCAAATAATCCCTAATGTTTTTATTTATAGCTTAATTGATTTTCTTTTTAATTATTTTCTTAATATAATTTAATTACTTGATTCTATATATTTATTATATTTATTTAGTTACATATTAGTTAATTCCTAAATTTTATTTACATTAATTTTTTATTATGTATTTTATTTACATTTTCATAGTCCTTTTTCTTTGTTCTTTTTATTCACTAAGTGCTTAATTAATCACAATAAATTATATAATATCAACAAAACAAAATAAAATAACAAAATATGAAAAAACAAAAATCAAATTCTCTCTCTCTCTCTCCCCTTTGCTTTGTTTTGTAGTGCTGAAGCTCCAATTTCTATCTCTTTCTATTTCTCTCTCCCCCCTCTCGCTCTACATAACAATGCTCAATCATTGCCATAGCTTCAATTCTCTGTGCATTCTTCTCTCTTTATCTCTCTCTCTCTCTCTCTCTCTCTCTCTCTATATATATATATATATATATATATATATATATATATATATATATATATATATATATATATATATATATATATATATATATATATATATATATATATATATATATATATATATATATATATATAACTTACTCTCTTTCTCTCTTTGCCTTTGATTTCTATAGCACAATTAGAATCTGCCACCAATCCTGTCTCTCTCTCTCTCTTTGTCTCCCTCCCTCTCTCTCTCTCTATCTATCTATCTATCTATCTATCTATCTATCTATCTATCTATCTATCTATCTATCTATCTATCTATCTATCTATCTATCTATCTATCTATCTATCTATCTATCTATCTATCTATCTGTGTGTGTGTGTGTCTCTCGCTAGCTACACATCATCTACAACTACATTTATCTACTCCAAGCATGATTCCTTCTTTCTCTCTTCCTATGCTATATGTATCTATCATGAGTCCTCTATCTCTATCTCTCTGCTCTCTCTCTCTCTCTCTCTCTCTCTCTCTTCAAACATCACCAAACTTTGTAGTACCTCAATTCCCCTCCATCCTCTCTCTCTCTCTCTCTGTGAAACCATCGTCAAACTCTCTGGAGCCTTGATTTCCCTCCATCCCCTCTCTCTCTTTCTCCCTCTCTATCTCTTCATCTCTCTCTCTACAATCATCACCAAACTCTTGAGCACCTCAATTTCCGTCCATCCCTCCTCTCTCTCTCTCTCTCCCCCCCCCTCTCTCTCTTTCTACATGCAATTCCCGACTATTGCACCAATTATCAGAGCTCAATTCCTCTCTCTCTCTCTATCTCTCTACTATTGCACCAATTATTCATCTTTATCTCTCTACTATTGCACCAATTATTCATCTTTATCTCTCTACTATTGCACCAATTATTAGAGCTCGATTCCTCTCTCTTTATCTCTCTTCACAAACTCTGATGCAATGCTTTTGTGTGCACTGATCTCCTCTCTATGTGTCCTATAAGAGGCTTAAATCTCTCTCTCTCTCTCTCTCTGCACAACTAATTCCCTCAATTTCTTTCCCTCTCTCTCTCTCTCTCTCTCTCTCTCTTTCTCTCTTTGCAAGCATTTCAAAACTTTGTAGTGCCTTCTTCCTCCCTGTGCACAAAATTTCTCTCTATGTGCATCTGGGAAAGTAGCTACTCAAATCTTGAATCCTCTCTCTGTCTACTATCAGATTCATCTGAATATAGATATGCTAGGGTGGAAAAGAGAGAAGAAAAGAGATAGAGAGGAATATATATATATATATATATATATATATATATATATATATATATATATATATATATATATATATATATATATATATATATATATATATATATATAGATATATATATATATATAGATATATATATATATATAGGGACATATTTTCGAATGCCTACTGGGGTTAGCCGGGGAGTTTTCAGAAACTCATTACCGTATAGTCCCTTTTGATGGAGTTAAGGATTTGCAGTCCTCCGTCTTACCACTTGACTATATCGCCTTATGCTTTTTGAGCCGCTTCTCGCCTTCAGATCGGTTTAATTTCTCGGGAAGACTTTCAGAATGACCGGTGAGAACTTTCGACAGAAAAAGATGTTGTGTATCAATGCATTACTTATTCTGCCGATCCATATGTACCATCTTAATTAATTCATAATAGAGATCAAGTAGTACAAGAATTCACTATGCAAGATATAAAAACAGAGTCTTTAAAGTTGTTGAAGGCACTCGCTATTTTGCAAAAAAATGGTCATATTATTTTTTGGTCCTTCTCAACTCTTATTTCCATTATCAAACCAGAATGAACCAATTACATTTAAAACTACGAATCGTCGTATCCGTATTCAACTACTACTAAAAGATATTGAAGCAGTTGGTTTAAAAACCAACGAAGATAGCGGGGAAGAAAGCAGTACCCGACATCCAGGGATGAATGTAAATGACGAACAACATCGTATTTCTTCACTAAGTTTTTTTTTTTTTCCTTCTCAATCAGACTTTTTTTTGCCATAATTAATGGATCAGTTTTGATGCAATAAAAAATCATATTAAAAAAAATCTAAACTAAACCAAACTAGTTTCATCCTATTTTAGTTTCAATCTTTTTTCTAAGAACTTTACAAACACATATACTCCGCAGCGGACACAGATGTGTCATTTTCGGAACCCATGTTTAAGGAATTACAAAAGAAATTTTTCCAGCCTAGATGCGAATTAGGACAATTTTTTCAATGAGATTCTGTTTACTAAAAGTTTGCTTCTGAATCTATCTTAACCTTATTAAGTTTCGAAAGATTCCGAAGTTGAAGGGTTTGGCATCCATGTACTGCCTAACCAAACGGAGATTATCCACCTAGGGCGGTAGTACGTCCCAAGGGTTGGGCTGTTCGCCCATTAAAGCGGTACGTGAGCTGGGTTCAGAACGTCGTGAGACAGTTCGGTCCATATCCGGTGCGGGCCGAGAATGATAAATGTATTTATTTGTTCGACATGGATCTGAGCATTCCAATGTGATAATCAATCAATTGCATGCCAGGGGAATTCGAATTCCCGTCGCCTCTGTGAAAGAGAGGTGTCCTAGGCCTCTAGACGATGGGGGATCCAAGTTCAAGTTGGAATTGACAAATAAATCAACTGTATTAGTACAAAATGAGTTTGATCTGGCTTTTTTGGTAAACTTGATCTCTTTTGGCTACCCACCTGTGTCGGTTTCGGGTACAGGTGCCCACTTGTTAAAGGTCATTCGAGCTTTTCTTGGGAGTGTGGCGTGGGTTACTTCGGCGCCGTAGCGCCTAGTACTCGGACGACGAACCTTACGGAGGAACCCTTAGGTTTTCGGGGCATTGGATTCTCACCAATGTTTGCGTTACTCAAGCCGACACCTTGGATGATACAAATCCTCGGGTCAGGCGACGATGATCACATTAGACTATCCGTGTGTAGAAAAAAGTTCACAGTCCAGGCGCAGGAGCTACAAACCCTGTGATAACTACAGCATACCCACCCTTAATTAAATTGAAAATTAAACCTTTTACTTTGTCACGGTCACGCCCCTCGATGTCGGCTCTTCGCCACCTGGGGCGGTAGTACGTCCCAAGGGTTGGGCTGTTCGCCCATTAAAGCGGTACGTGATTTTGAAAAATCTGCCACTAATGAAATAGATAGCTTTATTAAAAGATTGGAAAACAACAACTTTAATGCGTCGATGAAAATGCCAGCTAATTGGATCCCCCTTTCCAATTGGTCCAGATGGCACCAACCGTTTACTTAACGTTTACAACACTATAGTAGCTAATACGTTCAGTTTTCGGCAAATACAATAGGAAGCAGGGCCGTAAGGTGGAGCGAATCCAGAAAGATTGCCTCAGTTCGGTCTCCGGAATATTGGGTATCTGTAATTAAACCGGGTCGCATAATTTATGAACTAGGTGGAGTACCAGACGAGGTAGCCGAGTCTGCTATGACACTGGACCTCTCCTCTAGGTACTACTATAATAATATAGAACTGAAATCTGGAAAAAAAAGGTTCCTTTTTATAAATGAGGGGACAATGCAACAGAAAAATCAGGATATTAATTTAGAAGAAATGATGGTCAGCAGGCAGTTTAGAAGGTTAACCTATTCGGGAATCTTCGGATCTATACTTATTTTCGGCTCCCCGAAGCTACTTGGGTTGGAGCGTGAGCTAGCTGTACTTTCGGCTACTGGACTATCACCATCTGGGGTTAAAAAAGAGTGGTTAAAATATTTGATAGAAACAGAGGCGCCTGGGGTGGGTTTTTGAGGCTAAGTCCTGCTTAAAAAAAAAGAATGAGGAAAAAGGGTCAACCAGTGAGACGGTGGGGGATAAGCTTCATCGTCGAGAGGATGTTCTGACTTCCCTGTTGAACACTTTACAAAACTTTCTATGTTACAAAGTGTTTTCTCACGGAGCCCAAAGCGAAGTAAGCAGTGGGAAAAAGTAGTAGGCCAGACCAACCCACAAAAACAAAACGATCTCTTCTCAAGACAAGCCCTTGTGGAATAAAAGCGATCTGTTTGGATGAAATATTAGGAATAAGATCTTTACCAATGAAACTAGAAAACCTGACGAAATTTGGAGTAATTGGCTAGATTGTTTTCCTAAGTACAATTTATCATCAAAGTTGTAGGCAGACGATTTGGATGATCTAAAGTAACCGCGAATCCTTGACCAATGTATTTTGCGGCCTATGAATCCACTCCCCCCCCCGAAAAACCACACATGAAAATTTCAGTTCGTATGGCTGGATATGAACCGATACCTAGTATTGGCAAGAACAAACAAATCAAAATAAATAATTCTCTTGGACCAAGATCGATTAAATAAGAATTTGATTGGTTAACTAACCTATAACCATAAAACCGGAGATTGTCGGGATGAAAAACCCTCTTGACAGACGCAAATTGTTGGGAACGAAGAAATTGCCATGTTGAACTTTGTGCAAAGTTTCCCCCAGTAATGTGATTTATTGTTCCTTGATCGCTTATACTTCCCCATACATCCGATTGCATTTTCCAACTAAAGTGAAATTGTTTCGTTAGTACCTTTAATCGTTTCAGTACCCATGATGCTCTTGGGGTTGTTTACAAGTTCTATACAAGCCTTAATCTCTGCTTCTACGTTAAGTAAACGATTAAGCGTTTACCTAAAGGCTAAAGCGTAAACGCTTCTACGTTGACTAACATAAACGCTTAAACGAAAACAACACGTAAACGCGGAGCACGTTGACTAACTAGTGGGTTTGTCAGTTTTGTTACGGGTGGAGTCTTGCTCATTGTGATTTGGTAGAAGTGGGTAAATAGCAAGAGAAATGTCTCCTTGTACATTATGGATTCAAGATATTCATGAATTGAATACTAATCGTTGGAGCTTTGGGTATTGGTGCTGATCGATCGGCTTTATTTCACCTTATAACACATGCCTATTCCAAAGCTTTGTTATTTCTTGGGGCTGGTTTACATTACCTGTAGGAGTTCCACAACTTTTATGTATAAGATCTTTCCTCATAGGAGGAAACCTGAGCGGTCGATAACTTTGAAACGATAATCTTCCTAATTTTTCCTTAATTTTGGCTGGAATGCGGTCGGGGGGAGCTAATTTAAAATCTATTCATTGACTCATATTTCGGTAGCAAAAAAAGCTTTCTCATTCTTCAGTTTTAAATTACTTCTGGAGCTAAACTATGTATGTTATTACCTCCGATACAAACTGCTGGATGGGTTTTCCGCGAGTGCCACTTCGTTTGGAAAAGCAAGGATGGAGTAAACGGAGGATGGAAACCTATAGTGACTCCGCCGTAGCTTCGCTCCTTCACGTATTTCCAGCTTCCAGACTCTTCCTCTGAAGTTTGGAACTTCTTAGAAGTCAATGGATTGGACGACTTTTCCAAATCATTGAAAAACCTCGGTGCTTTAGTTTTTGCCGGATTAATGTTTTTTGCCGGTTGGTTTCATTATCACAAGGCTGCTCCAAAATTGGCTTGGTTCCTAGGAATCAAGCCAAACTGTTTGAAAAACGGCCTAACACATGCAAGTCGGACGGGAAGCATCCTCGTGGTGTTTCCAGTGGCGGAAGGAAACTTAAGCCCTAAAGGCGGCTTAAGCTTTGACCAGGCCCGAAGGGGGCGATTCAGTCAAGAAGCAAAACCATTCAGTCAAGAAGCTGTTTTTTCGGGGTGAGATACTCTTTCCTTCAAAAACAACACGTATTAGCAAGTTTATCAAGAAAAGAATTTTTGTGGCATTTCCATAGTGAATTGTTCTCATCAATCAGATAATCATTATGTCAAAGGATCAATTATCTTAAAACTTGGATTCATTTCTCGCTTCAAACACTCACTCGTAGCGTACCAGGTTTCAATTACTTCATGGTAATAGCTTCGCCCGATAGGTGTTGGTCAAGCTTCTTAACTTCATGGTTTTGCTTCGTCCCGAACGGGCTTGCCTCCCTTTTTTTCGTTTCAACTAATTGGATTTACCCCAAATAATTTTGGGAAAATAACTATGAAATAGAAAAAAATTGTTGGTAGCTGCTTGACATTTCACGAATAATGACGCCATTTCCACCACAATTACTGCAATAAGAAATGCAAATACAAAAAAAAAAGCTATGATAAGAATACCTGCTACTAAAATGACTAAAAATATCGTACAAATTTTACTTGCAGAAGGTTTTCTAAAAAGTGTTACGGAGCATAGAGGTCTGGCCCAATATTCATCAGTTTGTGCTCAAGAGATAGCCAAGTAGCCATTGACACTGCATTAAATAATACGGATTTCAGCAATTCTTTTGGAAATTTAAAAGAATTTATTTTTAGTCCACGCTTATTCCTTGCTGCATCGGCTGACGAATTTCTTGTGGTATTAAAAAATCTCCTTTTCAAAATTGGCCAGAGCTCTATTTATTTATTTTATGATTTTGTTACACTACATAAACAATTGAACCAGAAGCCTAAACCGAAGAAATCATTCTACAAGTTTGTTTATGTAGTGTAACTTTAGCACCAATAGGACACTAAAGTGTCCTATTGGTGCTAAAGTTGACCTTTAGGGAAACGGTTTCGGACACGCTGTAGCCTTAAGGGAAACGGCTAAAGAAATGGTATTCCTATTTGTTTTTCTAATTTTGGAGCTATACCTTCTAAGTCCATCTTTATTATTTCCGTCGTACAGGTAACCGACCGAGTATCTGGTTAGGGATATCTAACCAGATACTCGGAGTTTCCATTACAATTTTTAGAATGAAATGAATGGTTTCAATTATTCATCGAGCAGTAGGTGAATAAACTTTCATTTCATTGAATCAATCTTCTTAGTATTAATTGATTTCAAACTTCCATCTCTTAAATGTTTTAGAATTATGCTGCATAACGTAATCTAACTGAGAGTTAAATATTTTTACCATACGACTAGGTGTGAAAAAAATCATTTGAATTATGTTAGTTCGTTTGAATTTGACTGATATACATAATAATATTTTCAGCTTTTCTACAGAATTTATTTCCGTGAATGAAAAGTTGTAATGAAAAAAAATTTCATGTTTTTTCTGCTCTGTATCTGAAACTCAATAGTTAAGCTTTTTATTCAGTTGGGAATATTGAAGAAGCCGCTGCAAAGTCCGCGGCTTTGCAAGCGGAGGGTCAATAAAAGATATGGTATTAAGTCTTCGTGTAATGGCCCCTAATCGAATAGTTTGGAATTCCGAGGTCGGGTAAAGGGTGCAATAAAAGCGGGTATCTTTTCAATTTTGAAAAATCTGCCACTAATGAAACAGATAGCTTTATTAAAAGATTGGAAAACCAATTGGATAATATGTTGTTACGTGAGCAATTTTTAGAGTTGGGAATCTCTGGCGACTCATCTATTAATGAGTATGAAACACATTGTGATCGAATTAATGAAACGACTCGACTCTTCGGGAGGCGCTTCATCTGGGACCCCATGCTTCTGTTCCAATGGGCAGATGAATGAACCACCAGGAGCTCGTATGAGAGTTGGCTTAACAGCTCTAACAATGGTAGAATATTTTAGGGATATTAATAAGCAAGATGTACTCCTATTTATTCGTCCAAGCAGGCTCGGAGGTCTCAGCATTACTTGGTAGAATGCCTTCAGCTGTACGTTACCAACCGACCCTTGGTACTGAAATGGGATCACTTCAGGAAAGAATTACTTCTACCAAAGAAGGATCAATAACTTCCATTCAAGCTGTCTACGTACCCGCGGATGACTTGACTGACCCAGCTCCCGCCACGACGTTCGCACATTTAGATGCTACAACTGTGCTTTCAAGAGGTTTAGCAGCAAAAGGTATTTATCCGGCTGTGGATCCGTTGGGCCCAGACTCCTACGGGAGGAAGCAGTGGGGAATCTTCCGCAATGGGCAAAAGCCTGACGGAGCAATGCCGCATGGAGGCAGAAGGCCCACGGGTCGTAAACTCCTTTTCTCGGAGAAGAAGAACTGGGGAAGCATCCTCATGGTGTTTCCAGTGGCAGAACCGATTAGAATGGGATTTGGTATCTCTGAAACGTTATTTAACCTGGCTGTAGAGGAGGCACCGGGCTACCCGCTAACTCTTTTGAAGATAATGAAATCTTGCAGATACCTATCCCCACGAACCACTCGAATCTTTTCAGTTTCATCTTTCAAACTATCCCTGCCAAATACCAAAAGAACAGGTACCAGTATTTGCACCCGTTATTTAATGAAAAACATTTTCTTCTCTTTCTAATCCAACATCTTTTTCTTCAACCAAAGGTTCTGTGAATTGATATTGTTTACCGATGAATCAGAATTCGACTTCCTTATCTGTATCTTCAATTTTTGGAAAATTTGGTGATCATTTATCTCTTGTATCCAAAAAAGGGGTTTTTATGGGTTTGCCTTGGTATCGCGTTCACACCGTCGTATTAAATGATCCTGGTCGGTTAATTTCCGTGCACGTTCCATTAGTTAGTGGGAAGGGTCGGAGGGGACCAACTACTTGGTATTGAAACTAAAATCGAGTAAGAGAAGGAAGAGAAAAACGAAAAAGCGCCAATTGTTTTCCAATCTAAATTCCGTAAATATATAAAATTGCCAACATTTATACTTTTCAAAACTATTATACGTTTTTTACTTCGTTGCGAGTATCAAGAAAACAAAGTAGGTTAATAGAGTGAGCATAAATCTGAATACCAAGTTATCTAAGTGGAGTCCAGAATTGGCTTCCGCATGCGAAATATGGAAAGCAATCAATCGCTGTAGCCTACATGGTCTTGTTTTACGCTAAAGTTTTGGAGCTAAAGAAAACGCTTACTAAAAGGTTAAGCGAAAACCTTAAGCGTTTACCAAACCGGGTAAGCTAATTCGCGCGTATTAGCTACACCTAAGACGTATTGGAAACAGTGAAACTTATTACTTATTTATTAGGTACCGACTCAACATTATTTTAGTAGTTTCGGTCAGCAATTTTTTCCATTCCTCGATGTAAATAGCCCAAGATTGGTTTGCAATCAATAACATTTTCACCCTGTGGAACGACAACCTGCCACATAGAGATGGATTACCTAAAATCAGTTGAATTCTTAAATTATGAAAGGAACCCGGAAAAGAGGAGGAAGAGTCAGGTCCTAAGATCAGGCCGAGAGGCGTAGTCGATGGGCAACGGGGGTCCGGTAGGATTAAGCGAAAACTAAGCGCGTAAAACAAGAACATGTTGGTCTTATTTAGCGCCTAACCGGTATTAGCTTAAGCAAGACAAGACAAGACCAGAATGGTGTAGCTTCTTGACTGAATCGCTTCTCCTTTCTTCGATGGATGTCACGGACGCTTTGAGCGAGGGAAAGAAACCAAAGAATCCACGAGAGGGAAACACGTCTCGTTATCGAGGACCCCGTTTGAAATTAATGCGTCGCTTAAATAATTTGCCAGGTCTTGTAGGTACTTTAACTTCCATAAAGGAGCCGAATGGGCCAAAATGCCCAAGTTCGGTTCTGAATTAGCGGTACCTTTGACAACTTTTTTGATTTGTTTTGTTGGTATCGACTATAACCTTTAGCATGCTAGCCAGAGCGTGAGTCAACGAGTCCCGTAACAGGCTCCCCTCCGCCGCCGCCGCCGCCTGGGCATGCACGGGGTCTTAGATTGTCAATCTGAATTAATTTACAAATTTTATTTCATTGCAAATAATAACTATAAAAACCTAGAAAAGCTTTATCCCAAAATTCCCATTTTAAACGTAATTAATATCTTGTCAAAACCAAGTTTCGATATTATTGAATATTTAACAGACCCAATGCGCGTCGGAATCTTACGTTAGTAACGTAAGCATCAGAGTTTTTGGTAGTACCGGCGAACTAGATAACCGCGGATTCGGGAATCTGGGACGGGGGACTCGTAGTATCTATCTAGATCCGCCGCCGTAAGCAAAAGCCAAACACCTTACCCGACCGGCAAAAGATACAATTTTCTGTTGTACTAATCCATTTACGCACATTTAATTGAACATTTAGAAACTCATCAATTCGAGAGTTTGGGGAGAATAATTAAAATCAATTTCATCTGATTGACTGGCACGAAAATCTCCTTCAAAAGTCAATAAATGGATACGAAACATATAAAACGCCGTAAGAGCCGCAGTTCCAGAAGCTACGAGTCCAAGGTAAGAAGAAGATAACCAAAGTTTGGTAATAATTCAAAACCGTTTACGTTTACTGTTAGGCGCTAAAGTTTACCGGGTGTTAAAGAAAACCTAAAGGCTTAAGCTAATACCAAAACCTAAATGCGAAAACTTTCGCTTAAGTAATGGTGTAGCTGTAGCAGGTTTGCCTAGAAGCAGCCACCCTTGAAAGAGTGCGTAATAGCTCACTGATCAAGCGCTCGCTGCCCCAGTTGGCGGATCCCTGGGGAAGAGAATTGAACTGGCCCTTGCAAACAGTTTGATGAACTATCTCCTTCCTTGCCAATTTTTGGAGGGAAGGTCCCTATCTAACTACAATTATTTTAATCATATATATTTAGGTTCTTCGCGTTGCATCGAATTAAACCACATGCTCCACCGCTTGTGCGGGCCCCCATCAATTCCTTTGAGTTTCATTCTTGCGAACGTACTCCCCAGGCGGGACGCAATTTCTTCATTCCCAACAATTTGCGTCTGTCAAGAAGGTTTTTCATCCCGGCAATCTCCGGTGATCAAAAGAGTATCCGAAATACAAACGGGCGTTTGTGGATTGCTCGGATTAATGCAGTAGCAAGGAGATATGGAAGTACTCACAGTGGACGGAGATATGGAAGTACTCACAGTGGATTGATTCACGATTTCTATAAGAACCGGCTAGAAAAAAAATAGAAAACAACTTTCATTCAACTTTTCTGCGTTTAAAGAAGCTATAAGTGATAAAACTACTAATCTCATGGAGAGTTTGATCCTGGCTCAAGAATAAAAAAAAATTATCTATATATCTATATATAATTTTCAATTAATCGTTTTACAATCTCCACAAACAAAAAAGGGAAAGCAACGGCAAACCTATTACGATTAGTTAGAGTATGTCAAAATTTGTACCGATTAAGAGGTTAATTGTACCAGGGCTTGACATGCTGTGAATCCTATCGAAAGATAGGAGTGCCTTCGGGAACGCAAGGTTGAAACAAAACAAGAAATTAGATATTTATTAGGAATCAAGCCAAACTGTTTGAAAAACGATAGAATATATCAGAATCAAAAGTAGCTTTAGTATATGGGCAGATGAATGAACCACCGGGAGCTCGTATGAGAGTTGGCTTAACAACTCTAACAATGGTGTTTTTTTTACACATCTTGAACTACGTTGTAACTGGCATGTCCAGGTGCGGGTAGTCCGCATCTTCACAGACATGTCTATTTCACTGAGTCTTTCTCCGAGACAGCGCCCAGATCGTTACGCCTTTCGTGCGGGTCGGAACTTACCCATCCGTCTTGTCAAAATAGAGATAAATAAAAACAAATAAGATTTGGATAATGTAGTAAAGATATCTAGAACTGGTTTCAACACATCGAAGGACTGATGCGGGTTCGATTCCCGCTACCCGTTAACTCTTTTGAAGATAATGAAACTGTAGCGACCCTTCAGTCAAAAAAAAAAAGAGGGTTAGAAATCTCCTAAATTCAAGTTTTTCTCTCCTGAGAAGAGGAAAGTAAGACGGACCCAAGCATGAAAAAAAAATGCCAAAGAAAACAGAAATTCGCGGTATTTGACCCGGCCAGCCCCTACTTGGAATAGCCAAGTAGCCCTCAATTTCATGTGCCGCCAACTCTCATACGAGCTCCCGGTGGTTCATTCATCTGCCCATATACTAAAGCTACTTTTGATTCTGATATATTAGGATGTTAGATATTCGACCAAGAGTATTTTGACCAACTGGGACACTAAGAGGGGCTCCTGTATCAACAGCACCCATACCTCTCATTAAGCCATCGGTGGCTTGCCCCAGGTGGCGAAGAGCCGACATCGAGGTGCCAAACCTTCCCGTCGATGTCATTGCCCTCAGCAAAGAGATGTAACAAGGGGACACTTGGAGAGCGCAGTACGACGGGGAGTTGTATGCTGCGTTCGGGAAGGATGAGTAGCGTTTTCTTTAGCCTATCGTATAGGTTTTTGCTTAACCGTTTAGGTTTTCTACCCTAATCGGGTATGGAGCGTTAGTTTACCTATACCTTATGGTAGGAGCTAATACCTTTAGGTATAGGTATTAGCCAACTACGTTTACCTAAATATTAGCAAGTTTTCCAGATTGATTTGATTTGGAGAAAAAAAAATCATCTCCGAACTGTTTGTTGGTAGAAGCATTTTATTGGGTGTTGCCAGAACTATCCCTCCGAGATTGAGAGCTTTCAATCTCAAGAGTTAACTTTGTAGAAATATTTACACGAGGCTACAAATATGTATGTCGTGAACTACGTGCGAATAAAACACCTTTCAACAATATTAGTACAGTAACATGAATTGTGCGACCCCATAGACTTGCACTTTCGCGTCTTTCTAATGTTGCGGTCATGGTAATTTTTGGTTTTCGAAAAGGAGTTAGTGATTCCCCAGGCTTGAAAAAAGAACTTTCTTTATTTGACTTTTATGACTAATCCTAGCCTAGATTTATCTTTCTGCATTTTTATTCTATCGTTGACTCTGTAATAGCTCTGGCGAGCCTCCGGAATAACTAGTGAATTACAGCTTTATTGCGTTTAATTGACCTGAAATGTCTCCCTCTTCTAATTCTGCCATAGCGTACCGAGGTTCTGCAAAAATCATGACTCCAAGAGCATTTTATAAAAAATAACCACAAGTTTTTGTGCCTATTACTAGAAAAAAACTATCTTCAATTTTTTGATATAACCAAGAAAGGGAAGGAAAACTACTTGTTCCATATGTGCAGGTGGCGTTCAAAACTCCCCTTTGGGGTAGTCCTAGCCGTAAACGATGGATATTAATCGCTGCGCGTATCGGCCCGTGCAGTGCAGCAGAAGGGAAAATACGAGGTACTTTATTGTTAAGTTTGGCCTTCATGGAAGTTAACGGGAAACCCGAAAACAACACGTGCTAAAGAAAACTGAAAACGTTTACTTACCCGAAGCCGATGCTACCCAAAATCTACAAAGTGACGTAGATATCACATACGGATTTTTAGATCTAGTTCCTATTTTGACTCACTGACTGAATGCTTGTAACTTCATTCAATCTTTTGGATAGAAGAAGTTGGAAGTACATTCTCGGCCAGACTACTACTAAGTCTGTCTTCTTTTCTCAGAAATTTAGAAGAGCAACTTGTAGAGGTTACTCCTAAGCAATACTTGGGTTCTCCAATAGGGAAGGGAATAGTACAAAATTTAACTGATTTTGTTCGAAGTGGAGATATACAAAATTTTTCTGTCAGACAAGATGTTATTAGACTTTTGCGATACTTTCGGGCTACGGATCCTCTTTTTTTTGACAATTCGGAATGGACAATGACTTTTGAAGAAAAAATTAATTTCGCTCGACGAGCCCAGGCAAAGGGTTTTGTTAATATATGCCAGGCGGGGAGGTCAACGAGTTGGAGAAATGGAAGTTTGGGCTTCGGAAGGTTTTGGTGTATCGTATACATTGCAGGAAATGCTTACAACTAAGTCAGATCATATTCAGGCTCGTTACAAAGTATCTAGTATTTTTTTTTTTAAGGATCTCGTTGATATTTATTATTTTGACATTGGTTCAAATTAGTTTTGTTAATGGACTTTGTTTTTCTGTCCTGCAAAAAAACAAAATTCTACGAAACAAAATATTCTAATTCTAATTACATTAGTTTTGCAAACTGAAAACCCCTTTTCTAGAGTTTCTACTTTTTTTTTGGAAAGGTGGCCGAGCGGTTTAAGGCGTAGCACCGGAAATGCTACGTAGATTTCTAACTACCGAGGGTTCGAATCCCTCCCTTTCCTATTGATATTCTAAATAAATATCTCTGTATATATTTTTACTATTTCTGAAAAAGTCATTTTAGTACTGGCTCTGATACCACTGTTGACGATCGTATCCCGCAGAGCACACACGCAGCAAATCGACAAGAGACAAGAGAGAGAAAAGATGACACAAGATTGGTTCAATCTCCTCCCACATGCTCTCCTGGACATCCTCCCACATGCTCTCCTGGACAACGCCTGGACGTCCACAAAGCATGATTTCTTCTGCGCTCTGTAAGGAGATCTGTTCCGCGTTCGTCATCGTTCTGTAAAGAACGGGAGCAATAGAAGGCGGCAATTTTTCGTCAATTTTTCTGGACTCTGGAGTGAAGCAACGCGCTGTCAATTTTTCGGACACCACATCTCGTGAGGGATCTGCGGAGAGACATGCGTTTACAGAAGCGTCCAGCAGTCCGATAATTGAGAGCAACGCCTGCGTCATACAGATAAGCCGCTTTTACTCTTATTCTAGTATTAATAATAATGCTCGTTCCTCATCCCGGCCGTGAGCGGTGGGAGTGATGACAGAGGAAGAGCATCCCTGCGTTTTTCCTCAGATTTCAGCCAAGAGTAATGCAGCACTGATATGTAGGAGAACATCGGTTTTCTGAATATGTGATATTTAGAAATATTCGCAGGGTAGCTGCTCCCGCGTATATATATATGTCCATTCAGGTTTTACATCGCATGTGGGATAATATCTGGGCGTGCGCACACTGCAAGAGAATTGGAGAACCATGTAACAGCCATTCGTTTGCATGTTGTATATGGGATATTCCATCTCTCTGTCGAATCGTGAACACGAGGAGCAACAGCCGCATAAGATTATTCGAGCAGAAGCCGCAGCAGATGTCACATCCGGTGCGCCTACCAGTTCCAGTTCTTTCCCAAGCAAATTTTTTTTTTTTTTTGGTGTTGAAACCACGACGTTGAAGAAGGTTATTCCGTTAGAGATTATATCCTTTATAAAGACTTGGGTGAATTTGCCTATGAAGATCGGTTTTATGCTGATCTACACCAAGCTTTCCAACGTTCTGTCCAAGGAGGCGAAGACATGTGTTCTTATATCTAGCAGATCATCTCTGTGCGGAAGGAGAAGTCTTGCGCGAAAGTGAAGGATTTGTTACTTTGGCCCCGTTCCGTTTGCGAGTCCCTCAACTTCCCATGCGTCGTCAGACGCTGCTGGAGAGTTTTTTTTTATTTGTCTTAATTGGTTTAACATAGATTGTGTAATCTCGCAATTTCATGGGGTTCCTAATACCTATGCGCAGATCACATGCTTGTTTCTGTTTTCTAAATTTTCAACAGATGCCGTATTCTCTGGCAGAATAGCTCAACGTTTTTCTAACGCTTCTGTGTGATGGAAGTTGGAGTATAACATCCGATCTACTATTATTCTTCTGGTAATCATATGACCTGCACCTCACGGACGGAAGGAGCATTTGTTCGCTTAAACTTTGGAAGGACTTGAACCATACATAAATTCGGATCTTACACCGCAACTCTCTGATTATTTCATAAGTTTTTGTTTTACCAATTTCGTATCTGACAGCGCGCAAAATTTTATGGGTCAACATCTTATTCTGATAACTACTAGAGGATTCTGAGACGAACCGGAGTGTATCATCACTCTGACGTACAACAAGAAAGACCAATTTTCACGGAAGATTTTTTAAGAGAAGTTTTGATGACGGTGGCAATTATTTGGCACAGTATATCTTGATGTGATAACCCCGTCAAATCAACGGATAGGAGATAATAGCAAAACCCAATCCATGTTTTAATCTGTTCGAGTAATCAAGTCCGGTCTTCTGTGTTTCGGGGATGCACAATCGTAACCAAATATAACTCCTATGACACAAGCTCTGCCAACGACGACGACCGTAAGGAGATAGATTATTTATTTGTGCATATGTGCTCTGCAAACAAGCTCCGTATGTGATTTTGATAAGGACTTCCTTTATATATAGCAGATTCTTCGCTTAACCGCAGCATGTGGGATAAAACATACGGTTTTGCTCGGAGAATTTCGCAACCAGCATCATATATGGCACATCTTTTTTGCAATGCAACATATGGGATTACATGGATGCACGTGCACACTTTCAACTCATGAAGACTTCTTAAACATGACTTTCAAGTTTGTTGGAGAACCATAATCGAAAACTTTTTCCATAGAGTACTGCAGGCTATACTTTGGCTTTGATTATCATCATCAAAAGGCTATACTTTGGCTTTGATTATCATCATCTTTTGAGTATGGAGTTTGGCCATTCATCTTCAACAACCCTATTCAAATTTTGTTTTGATGCATTGACTCTTGGAGGAGTATTGGCAAGCTATTTCGACCAAGTATGGGCCATCTTCAGCACCTGCACACATCGGTAAATTATTATTATTATTATTTTTTTTTTTAACCTCCAGATAAGTATCTTGTCAATTTACATGCATCGTTGTCTTCTTTTTGCGTCAAATTATATTTTATGCATGCAAGTTTTGCATCATACCTAGAGCATGGACATAGTTTAGACATGGTTTCTCTTGTATGGTGCATGGATTTTTATTGCAGGGACAGGTACACATATTTTCTTGCAGGTTTGCGAGGAGAAAATATAGACATTTGTCAGGGTGTGTAATCCTCTTTGGTCTCTTTGTGCATAGATTGTGCCTATTGGCTCTCTATCATTGAAATTGTTTATCGAAATTTTTCCGGTTTTCAAAATCACGCCGTTATGCTGCCGAAATTTTTACAAAATTCGTATGCACATGTATTCAAGTATAAATTCATGATTAATACATCGACTATTATTTTATCACATCGCGATATTCATTTTTTTATCGTCACTTTTGGATTGCATTTTGACTTAAACCCTGCTAATCATTCATATTCACATTAAATTCCAGTTTTTCAGTTCCATGCATGTTTTTTTTTACATGGCACATGCCTATGATTGTTCAGTGATGCGACATGTGATTTGGCCATCCATGTCTATTTTATTCTTATCAACTGAGGTCAGTTGCTCGACAACTGGGGGGCATGTTATACTTTATGGAATATTTGGAATGAAGGTTTAATGCCTTGAGAATTTTAATGTGTTGTGTTTTGATTTAGCAGGTGGAGATCCATGAGGGTATGAACAAGTTCAAGTGTGAACGAGTGTGAACGCAAGAGGATTTATTCACATACTTTTTGGAGATATTTTTAGAGAATAAGTTATTAGTTATTTTTAGCCATTTTTAGCTATTTTTATAAATAAAGCAAAAGCACACTATTTTTAGTGTGGCTCTCATGTATCTTCCATCAAGGACATAATATGAATTGCCTATAAATATGCATGCTCTGATACCACTGTTGACGATCGTATCCCGCAGAGCATATACACACAAAATAAACAAGAGAGAGAAAAGAGACGACACAAGATTGGGTGCAATCTCCCCCCGCATGCTCTCATGGAAAGCTTGGTGTAGATCAGCATAAAACCGATCTTCATAGGCAAATTCACCCAAGTCTTTATAAAGCATATAATCTCTAACGGAATAATCTTCTTCAACGTCGTGGTTTCAACACCAAAAAAAAAAAAAAAATTGCTTGGGAAAGAACTGGAACTGGTAGGCGCACCGGATGTGACATCTGCTGCCGCTTCTGCTCGAATAATCTTATGTGGCTGCTGCTCCTCGTGTTCACGATTCGACAGAGAGATGGAATATCCCATATACAACATGCAAACGAATGGCTGTTACATGGTTCTCCAATTCTGTTGCAGTGTGCGCACGCCCAGATATTATCCCACATGCGATGTAAAGCCTGAATGGACATACGCGGGAGGAGAGAGTCTGCGAATACTTCAAAATCTCACGTACTCAGAAATCCGATGTTTTCCTACATATCAGTGCTGCATTACTCTTGGCTGAAATATATATATATATATATATATATATATATATATATATATATATGTGTGTGTGTGTCTCTGTGTCTATGGGCTTTGTTGGCAGCCAAAGATGGAGAGAGGACAAGGCTAGAGAATTTACTCTCTCTCTTCCTCAAGTGTCTCAAAGTAAAAAGCATGAGAAAAGTAAAGGTCAAAGAGTATCTGAAAAAACATTTAGAAAAATATAATGTTTGATAAAACTCGTATTTGTAGAGAGGAAAGGCTTTTCATCAAAGAAGGTTTTTATTCCAATATATTAATTTGATGACTTCTTCCGAATTTGCACGTATGGACACATTGACATTCTCCTTTCTTTTTTTTTTTTTTTTTTTTTTTTTTTTTTTTTATATATAAAGGAAGTTCGGCAATAGCCTACTCTCCCGGACTTGAATTAAATTAAGAAACAAAGGTACAAAAGAAGGGGACTAGCGCCCACGGGACCCCCCAAATCCCACAAAGCAGGGGAAGCTTGTATGAGTTCTAGGTTGCATTACATAGCAGGTTGATTACCCTTTCATCGCCCTCGTGTGGGGCCCACTTGGGTTTGAGCTTGTTGTTGAACAAAGTGAGGACTTTGTGGTGCCTGAAGGGGGGGGATTTCTTACAGTTAACAATCCTTTTGCCAAGGAGGAATAGTGATTTCTCAATCGACCATTCCTTGGGGGTATCGCCGAAGTTGAGCGCACACCTCTCCCGCCATATTTTCCACAAGACTTCCCCTCTGATGGCGTTCCAGAGTTGTGCGGAGCAGCCGATCGCTTCCCCCAAAAGGACTTGTTTAAAATTAAGCTGTTTTTGAAGCCTGATTTTCTTTTCAACCGTCTGCCAGATTCTGAAGGAGCTGGGGCAGGAAAGGAAGATGTGTGCGACATCTTCAATAGCCCGGTGACAGCGTTTGCACCAAGGAGGGGCCCCGCAAATTTTGCTAGCCTTGTGGTTAGTCCAAATTCCACGGTGCAGAATTTGCCAAAGGAGGACAGACTTCTTAACCTCGATCAGAGGGTGCCAGATACCCATGAACTTCATGTCCCATCGGAGCCGCGTCCAAGACACGCACCACTTCTTGTTGAGACTGATCTGGTGGTCAGTCGTCTCTTTGATGTTCGGGATTTTGAGTAGATTATTTCCATTGTGCCATTTGAGACCAAGCGAGTTCGGTGCATCGTGTCCCATGAGAAGGCGAATCTTGTTCCGATCCCATGCGAGGCATCTACTTTGCAAAATGTTCCACTCTTCGTAGGAGATGTTCTTGCAGGGATCAATATCCTCGAAATTGATCCAGTCGTTGGTGTCCTGTTTCCAGAGGTGTTTCCATTTTTTGAATCCTTTGTGCCATAATCTCTTGGCATTTCGAATGTTCCACGATTCCACCCTCCGGATGCCATGTATTGGGAACCAGATAGAGTCGTTTTGTCTGATTCCGGCCGCCCACTTCCAGTCCTCACTAATTCTTGTGAGGCTTTTGACTTTATTCCAGCCCTTCCAAAGGGAGCACACGAGATTGGAGCCTTTCGGGAAGACAGGGATCGGGGAGAATAGCAGGGTCATGATGTCGAGATCCTTCCAGTTTGGGAACCCCTTGAGAGTCAACTCATTCTTGTTTCTGAAGATCAGCTTGGCCCACGAGGTCTCCCTGTTGCACCAGGCCTTAATCATCCATTTGGCAGCCAGTTTGTTGGCCATACTCCCAATATCCAGGATACCAAGTCCCCCGCATTCTCTGGGGCTAGTGCAGATGTCCCATTTGATTTTAGGCACCCCCCTTCTGTTGTGATCGCCCGTCCAAAGAAAATTTCTACAGGTACTACTCAATTTGGACAAGCCTTGCTCGTTCGGTCTCCAGCAAGAAAGGAAATAAATGGTAGAAGAGAGGAGGAACGTTGTCGTCGAGTTCATGGGAAAGAAGGGAGAGAATGTTCAAATAGATCTAGCACATAGAGTGCCTCAAAAGCACGAGTACGCAAAACTTGATGCATCGTGAATCTTTCTAAATTAACATGATTGTTCATCCATTGACTCTAATCCCATTCGCATAATTTTTATCTTTGGTTTTAGGACAAGTCAACACTCAAGATTTACATTCCAATGGTTCATATCTGTTCATGAGAAGTTATACTCTAATTCATAGCCTACGTTAAACCTCGTGAATAATAAATTAGCTCAACGATTATCAGTCGTTCATGGGACATTTGTACTTTATGTTTCACTTTGCATAAAGGCAAATAACAATCATATGAGAAAATACCATCAACCAAACTCAAGAAACACCTTTACATCAAAGTGCCACTGATTACATAAATTAATCGAAGGCTTCACTCATATATATCACTTTATTCGGCTGAAAATGCATATATACCTGTGCAATCGTACTTTTCCTCCCAATACAATACATATAACAGCCTTCTTCCTTTCTTAATGGATGGGTTTGTACCTACGCATAAAGTATAGTAATCGACTTATAATCTTCTCCAAAAGATCTGTTAAATGAGTACTCCTCAGAAATTTAGCCTTCAAGATTCTGAACAGTTTGCAGGATCTCAACGTTTCAGGCTCTGTGCAAGTCTACTACTGCTAAAGAGCTTTTAGACATGCAATAATTTGAAGACTTCACATTATAAACAATTAAGATTTAAATTCATCTTCAAATGTAATATAACGTTAGAAAGTAGAGAACTGTTATATATGCAAAAATTGAAAAAGCATTAGATAATAGATCAAACTTTGGCTTTCGACTAAATGTATTTCGTATCAATTTTGATCTGACTTATTATTATCTAAGGGCAATAACAAATCTATCAGTTTGTATTCAAATCAGTCTTTAAAAGGCTTCTCACAAAAGTGAACGGAAATTTCTACTCAAAAGATGTTCAAAATAAACACTTGTCAAACACGTCTCCATAACTGATTCACTGCGTCTTTTCTTTAACAAACATTGCCTTGTAAAGGAATCGTGTGAGCTATTGTTAAGCAATCAAAGTACATCGCAAAATCTCTCAGACTTTAAGATTCGAACTATTCATACCATTATTATACAATAATGTTATAATGGAAAAACAAAATGTTTCGCATGACGTTCTCAATGCAGAGTAAAGTATATAAACAAAATTGCAATGCATGCTATTGAAAAGCATAGAAATATTGTACGAGAATACATGCCAGAAATCCATCCACGAGCGCCATATTGATAGTAGCTATAGCTTGCTTCTCTTAAATCGAAATGTTTGAACTGGTAAGCGAATCATGTGCGCGGATTGCTCAGGAAAAAAAACTGAAACAATTCCATAGTAGATCTTCCTTCTTTGGATGTGCCTTTATTCGATGCTCGTACCAAATGTAGGCATCTGTCAAAACTATCCTCTCTGAACTCTGATCAACAGTGTCTCCCTTTCTGTGGCTTTCTGCAGCAAACATTCTCCACAAGCATATCTCAGAGACTCTTCACAGAAGTGCGCTCCCTCCTCGTGTGTAGTTGACAGAGAAGATTCATCAGAGATCCTCTCTTTTCGTATGTGCCCGTCTTCTCCCCTCTGCTGCCACTCTTTCAGAAAACTTATTCCGCGTTCAAAGTTGTCCCCTCGCCTCCTTCAGAATAGCCAAAATCAGCGCCTGCAGACAGATGCCGGCTTGATTCCCAACAATACTACGTCTCCTCTGCAGCAAATGTTTTCCTTTCTCATGCACCACGTTGATTCACCATTCTCCCCGAACGCACTGCTTTTGCTCCCACTGTTAGGTCTTCGCCGATTAAGCTTAAGAACAATGATGGAAATATACCAGAGGTGTCTCTGGTTTTTTTTTTTTCTTGTAACACTCTAACTTCAAGTCAACACTGAGGCTATCTTTCGCGACCCGCGTTCTGAGCACTTTGGCTATTGCTTCAAGACGGTCTCCAACAAGAGCAGGCTCCTTGAACCTCAAATTTTTGGACTCGGTAACGGATCAAATCGAGAAGAAATAAGGGATGAGAAGAGTGTGGCACAAAGCATGCCATGGACAACACACGCAGAGAAACCATGAGCGGCCGCAGCAGAAGGGACGGTATGAATGGGATTGGAATCTCCTGAAAGAATTGAATAAGCGGATAGTTCTTCCTGTGCAAAGATGTGCTCCTTCTTCAGCACCTCGCCTTCGGCCTGCGAAACCGATGCAGCTACTGCTACCTCCGATTCCGTTGTCGACGTCCACGAGGCAAATAATGAGCGCTCATGGGGAGAACGCAGATGCCTTGCTCTCCTTAGTGGCCTCCTTCCAGTCCACCTGCGTACCAGATGGATTTACCTTCCTTATTCGAAGAATACGGCCATCCTCCACTTGTATCCTCTGCATGCGTGAAAAAAACCGCCAGCAGCCGCCTTCTCTCCCCGTTGCCAGGATACAAGTAATTCCTTTTTTTGCTACAGTACAATAGGAATGCCCTCTTGCGAAGGATTTTTTCTCCCTTTGAAGTGACACGTTAACACCTTCTTTTCTGAGCGTGTGCCGATGTGCCATCCCTCCTTGTTTCGAAACTGGAAATCAAAAACCCATATGAAAACAAAAATAATGTTGTTCTTTGATGTGCACTATGCTCTTTCCTTTGAGATTTTCCATGCCCTTAAATTGTAAGCTTGGAATTCAGATCGCGACCACATCCACCCCCTCTGAACCTGTGCATCCTCCGGATGCACCACCATCGATCTCGGTATCTGCAAATCATTATGAAAATTCAAGTGCATGGGTTAAAACAAATGTGCCTATGCACGGCCATGTAATGAGCCCTACATATGCATACTCTAAGTGCATAAAAAACAGCATGGTGCAAATAGAGGAGGTATTAGGAATTCGGTGTTGAGGATGTACACTCAAATTGAACTCACATTTTCATCATGGATATACAATTCAATACAAGTGCAATCACTCGTGCAACTATGGGTTTTAACCAAAATATCACTCGTGCTCTTTACATTTCATTTATGCATGCGTTAGGTGCATGAAGAAAAAACAAAATGGTGCGAAAATCAAAGTTTCATGGTATCTAAGCAAGGAAGCTCACATCACTCTCAACTCCACTCTCTTACAGATGCAATCACTCTCCCTTACTGAGAATTATCCTCTCTTATCACTCAAAACTTGCTTTTTTATTTTTCAATGATATTTACCTATCTAATTGTGCAGATGGACGTGCTTCTACGGAATTTCAAAGACGTGTTTCTATATATTTTTACATGCATATTTGGCATGCAATGCATCTCAAAGATGGTGCAAAGAAAAGATCAGGGTTAAAGCACGATAGCTAATGAAAAAGATTTTCACGAATTTGTTCTTGAGTCATCATCTCCGTTGGCTTCGCTTGATCATTCCTGCACTCATAGAAACTAAATAAATCATGAGAAACATCAAATCACATGACACAATATATACATGCAATCCATGAAAGAACTTCGGGAAACCATTTGCAGTAAACCATAAAGATGTAATTTGAAAGTGGTTGCCTCCTGCACAATCCATCAAACTTCTAGATCTCCAATTAGCTCCATATCAACACCTGTTCTTATAAACTCAGAAAACACATTAGTAGCATCATATTCAAAAAGTTTATTTTGAAAAATTTTCATTTTCTTGAGAGCTAGATGCATTTTCTTGCTCTATTTATTTATGCAATTATTTGTTTATTTATTTATTTATTTATTTATTTATTTTTATATTTACTTTTATCCATCTCAAAAAATCAAAACATAATTATTAAGTATTTACATACTTATATTTACAAAAGTCACTTTTGAATTTCTTGTGAATACAAGAAATTCCTTTCCAATACATTTTCACAAATAAATTCTCCAAAGAAGGTATGTTTAAAAACAAGCCATCTTTGAATTGCACCAATCAGCGTTGCATTCATAAATACAGTAAATATGTATACAAGCCACCTTTTTTGCTTGTCTACCTCTTGGCAGCTTGTTTGGTCTTTGTAACTCTCAGAGAATTTGGATATCCATATTTCAATTATCTGAGCATAAGTATCTTTATTTATGATTCTTTCAAATTCATCATGTGCAGAGTCATGAATACATGTATATGAAGTTTGAAATTTGCATATGTTTGATTCATAATTGAAATTTTCTTGTAAGCATGTATTTTCTTTTATTTCATGCTTGAGATCATTTATAGGAGTTTCATCCCTTTCAATATCTTCTATCATGTCTCCATCACCGTTAAGATGAGGTTTTTGAATAGAATCATTTGAATCCCACTTCAAATGGAAGTGTTTATCATACTCAGACATCAAGACACAGTCATCTTTATTTTCCATGGCAAAATCATTCCTTTCTGACTGAGTTTCGGAAATTATGAAGTCTGCTTCTTTCTCCAATCTTTCCAGGAACTCTTCATCATTGTCTTTTTCCAGATTCACTTGCCCATTTTCATGAAGAGACTCAATATCACTGAATCCAAGAAAGTCTTCATCTTCAATATCACTAGAGACTTTCTTATCAAGATCAAACTCATCATAATTTTTACACCTTATAGGACAGTGCATGTAGATTGACGGGAACTCAACTTCTTTATTCAAGATCCCATCATAGAATTCTTCATATCTCTCAATCATTTCTTGCTCATTCTCTTCAGAGGATGTACTTAGTCCACCTTCTTCAAGCATTGATTCTTCAATCACTGATTCTTGCTCAAGAATCTCATCATGTATGAGAATCTCAACATACGCATCCAAATCAACTTGAGCTTCATCGTTGCAATTGTTTGACTCAATAGTTTTACATTGGATATCCTTCAATGCTATACACGCATCTGATTTATCATATGTCACAATAAACATTTCATCTGCCACTTTATGCTCAATTTCTTCAACGTGTGAACTCAACTCAACATGATTATTTTTGACATACATATCAGTATTTAGAGAAATGATCAATGGTATTTTCTCATCCTCCTCATGTTCATTCATATTTCTCTCTTCATAGAATGTAGCTTCATTTACATACATATCATTATTTTGAACTCCATCCAACTTATCCTCTTTTTTATGTGTGGGATCTTTGTCCAATGTGACATCACTCAAAAGAATATCAGTATCTTGATCTTGATCTAGACTATCGGTAGGATTAGGATCATGCTTATCACCATCGCCATACACATCACTATCTAGAGGACTTATCATTTGTACATCCTCTAGATTAGCATTATACTCATCTTCGTCATCACACATTTCAACCTCTGGAGGACTCATTATTTGCATGTCCTGCTTCATATAAGTAAGTTCGTTTTCTTGCATCTCTGTATGCATGTATAATGCGGATTCCTGCATATCCATTTTCTTACCCATCGGATCTTCTATTGACAGGTCCTTAGATTCAACATCATGTTCCATGGGAGTTCCTTCATGTAATTCAGTCATTAGATCAGAAGTTCTATCCGAATCTTGTGTTAGAAAAGGATCATCACCATCAAGTGACATCCAATCATACTCCACATCTTGCCCGATGTCATCATGTAAGGATGCATCTCGAGCTCGATCTTCAGGCATATTTATTAGGTTCTCTATTTGTATCTCATCTTTTATCTCTATTTGGTCACCTATGAGCCTTCTAGATATCTCTATCTCTTTGTTTGCATCTTGATATGTTTCTTGATTTGTTTGGTTATCTTTTATTCGATGTGAGGAATTTATCGGAGTAGAGGAAGCTTCATCTTGATTTCTTGTTAGGTTTTGTTGGTTTTTGTTTTGTTTTATGTTTGTTGTTTGTTTGGTTTGATTTTGATTTAGTTTGGTTTGATTTTGATTTAGTTTGGTTTGATTTTGATTAGCTTCCACTTGCTCTTTTGATCCTCCCATTTTCGTGCTTTGTCCACTTATGGCACCTAAAGATATAATCATTGTAAAGAAGTCTAGGGGCTCTTGGCACCTTGTAACCTTTGAGGTTACATCAATCGCACTTTTAGAAGTTTCTTCATATTTCTCATCATCACTATGAATATTAAGCCCATGCATATCTACTTCATGCCCAAATGGGGTCTCTACAACCTCATGGACTTGAACATTATCCACGATTGGTAAAATACTTGGAACATGATTATAATTTTCATCTGTTTGAAGATCTGTTCTCCAATCATTTAAAAATTTCTCTATTGTTTGTTGTTTCTTTACGTATTTCATCACAGCTTCATGGACGAGCATCCAATCCTCTGTGAGTCCTGAGTCGGAGTCTATATCTTGAAGAAGTGGAATTAACTCCTCTCGGGCATTAACATCGATTGTTCGAAGAAACAACGAAACCCTTTCATGACTTATGCACCTCTTATCGTGCTCAGAAAGATCATCATATTGTCGCTCAAACTCTTCTTTGATCTCAAGAATTGGTTGGTCTTTGGGCATATGAACCCACCTCAGAAAAGATCTACGAGTTACTTTATCAAGATCCTCTAGCATAAACTGCTTGAGGAGTGTCGCTTTGTATTGGGACCATGTCGTTTGATTTATTCGCATTATTTGGTCTCGCACGTCGTAATCTGACACATAGATAAAGTTTTCGCATAGTTCTTTTTCCGTCATCGGACTTAGTCCGACACCTAGATATTTGGCCTCGAGTTCATATTCTTTGCAGAACTTTGAGACATTCTTTCCATTGAAAAAGCCACACCGATTAACTAGGCGTTCATGAAGTGATTGGATGGCTTTTTGACGCCTATCCTCTTCTTGAAATCGTAGGAATTGAGCTAGGATCTCTTCCATTTTGATTATGCTAATCTTTGTGGCTCTATAACTCACTCACCCCCTCCTTTCACGTCGGGTTCACCAGGTTGTCGTCGAGTTCATGGGAAAGAAGGGAGAGAATGTTCAAATAGATCTAGCACATAGAGTGCCTCAAAAGCACGAGTACGCAAAACTTGATGCATCGTGAATCTTTCTAAATTAACATGATTGTTCATCCATTGACTCTAATCCCATTCGCATAATTTTTATCTTTGGTTTTAGGACAAGTCAACACTCAAGATTTACATTCCAATGGTTCATATCTGTTCATGAGAAGTTATACTCTAATTCATAGCCTACGTTAAACCTCGTGAATAATAAATTAGCTCAACGATTATCAGTCGTTCATGGGACATTTGTACTTTATGTTTCACTTTGCATAAAGGCAAATAACAATCATATGAGAAAATACCATCAACCAAACTCAAGAAACACCTTTACATCAAAGTGCCACTGATTACATAAATTAATCGAAGGCTTCACTCATATATATCACTTTATTCGGCTGAAAATGCATATATACCTGTGCAATCGTACTTTTCCTCCCAATACAATACATATAACAGCCTTCTTCCTTTCTTAATGGATGGGTTTGTACCTACGCATAAAGTATAGTAATCGACTTATAATCTTCTCCAAAAGATCTGTTAAATGAGTACTCCTCAGAAATTTAGCCTTCAAGATTCTGAACAGTTTGCAGGATCTCAACGTTTCAGGCTCTGTGCAAGTCTACTACTGCTAAAGAGCTTTTAGACATGCAATAATTTGAAGACTTCACATTATAAACAATTAAGATTTAAATTCATCTTCAAATGTAATATAACGTTAGAAAGTAGAGAATTGTTATATATGCAAAAATTGAAAAAGCATTAGATAATAGATCAAACTTTGGCTTTCGACTAAATGTATTTCGTATCAATTTTGATCTGACTTATTATTATCTAAGGGCAATAACAAATCTATCAGTTTGTATTCAAATCAGTCTTTAAAAGGCTTCTCACAAAAGTGAACGGAAATTTCTACTCAAAAGATGTTCAAAATAAACACTTGTCAAACACGTCTCCATAACTGATTCACTGCGTCTTTTCTTTAACAAACATTGCCTTGTAAAGGAATCGTGTGAGCTATTGTTAAGCAATCAAAGTACATCGCAAAATCTCTCAGACTTTAAGATTCGAACTATTCATACCATTATTATACAATAATGTTATAATGGAAAAACAAAATGTTTCGCATGACGTTCTCAATGCAGAGTAAAGTATATAAACAAAATTGCAATGCATGCTATTGAAAAGCATAGAAATATTGTACGAGAATACATGCCAGAAATCCATCCACGAGCGCCATATTGATAGTAGCTATAGCTTGCTTCTCTTAAATCGAAATGTTTGAACTGGTAAGCGAATCATGTGCGCGGATTGCTCAGGAAAAAAAACTGAAACAATTCCATAGTAGATCTTCCTTCTTTGGATGTGCCTTTATTCGATGCTCGTACCAAATGTAGGCATCTGTCAAAACTATCCTCTCTGAACTCTGATCAACAGTGTCTCCCTTTCTGTGGCTTTCTGCAGCAAACATTCTCCACAAGCATATCTCAGAGACTCTTCACAGAAGTGCGCTCCCTCCTCGTGTGTAGTTGACAGAGAAGATTCATCAGAGATCCTCTCTTTTCGTATGTGCCCGTCTTCTCCCCTCTGCTGCCACTCTTTCAGAAAACTTATTCCGCGTTCAAAGTTGTCCCCTCGCCTCCTTCAGAATAGCCAAAATCAGCGCCTGCAGACAGATGCCGGCTTGATTCCCAACAATACTACGTCTCCTCTGCAGCAAATGTTTTCCTTTCTCATGCACCACGTTGATTCACCATTCTCCCCGAACGCACTGCTTTTGCTCCCACTGTTAGGTCTTCGCCGATTAAGCTTAAGAACAATGATGGAAATATACCAGAGGTGTCTCTGGTTTTTTTTTTTTCTTGTAACACTCTAACTTCAAGTCAACACTGAGGCTATCTTTCGCGACCCGCGTTCTGAGCACTTTGGCTATTGCTTCAAGACGGTCTCCAACAAGAGCAGGCTCCTTGAACCTCAAATTTTTGGACTCGGTAACGGATCAAATCGAGAAGAAATAAGGGATGAGAAGAGTGTGGCACAAAGCATGCCATGGACAACACACGCAGAGAAACCATGAGCGGCCGCAGCAGAAGGGACGGTATGAATGGGATTGGAATCTCCTGAAAGAATTGAATAAGCGGATAGTTCTTCCTGTGCAAAGATGTGCTCCTTCTTCAGCACCTCGCCTTCGGCCTGCGAAACCGATGCAGCTACTGCTACCTCCGATTCCGTTGTCGACGTCCACGAGGCAAATAATGAGCGCTCATGGGGAGAACGCAGACGCCTTGCTCTCCTTAGTGGCCTCCTTCCAGTCCACCTGCGTACCAGATGGATTTACCTTCCTTATTCGAAGAATACGGCCATCCTCCACTTGTATCCTCTGCATGCGTGAAAAAAACCGCCAGCAGCCGCCTTCTCTCCCCGTTGCCAGGATACAAGTAATTCCTTTTTTTGCTGCAGTACAATAGGAATGCCCTCTTGCGAAGGATTTTTTCTCCCTTTGAAGTGACACGTTAACACCTTCTTTTCTGAGCGTGTGCCGATGTGCCATCCCTCCTTGTTTCGAAACTGGAAATCAAAAACCCATATGAAAACAAAAATAATGTTGTTCTTTGATGTGCACTATGCTCTTTCCTTTGAGATTTTCCATGCCCTTAAATTGTAAGCTTGGAATTCAGATCGCGACCACAACGTGTTGATAACCATCGCCCGCCCAGCAAGGTTGATTTGCATACCTTCCCAATAGTTAAGCTTAGTTTCAAGTTTGGCCAACACCCAACTCCAACGCTGCTCCATAGAGACGTCAAACCCCAAAGGAATTCCCAGAAGACGAAAAATTTGGCCCTGGGGAATGATTTGGCAGCCATGCTCCGTGAGAAGGCCCGGATGATGTCCCACAATGGCCCTAAAGGCGGTCTTAGAGTGGTTGATCTTGGATCCAGAGGCCTCACAATAGGTAGCAAGACACCTCCAGAAAGTCTCCAGGCTGGTATTATCATTGTGAACAAACGCGTTCATATCATCGGCAAAAAGTCTCATGGTGATTTGACTGTGGTCGTGTGGCAGTCGGAGGCCTTTGATATTGCCAGTCTCCACATGATGCGCGACCAGTCTGCTCAGCCCCTCAGTGGCAATAGCAAAAAGAAGGGGGGCCAGAGGGCATCCTTGTCTAATGGATCTTCTAAGATGGATCGCCTTCGAAAGTTTGCCGTTCACATTAATTTGGGTCGTTGCGTTTCCAAGAAGGGTCGCGATCATCTTGGTGAATTTCTGACTACATCCGAGATCTTGAAGCGACTGCAGAAGAAAGTCCCATTCCAGTCTGTCGTAGGCTTTGTCAAAGTCGATCTTAATGAAAACCACATCTTGTTTAGACTCATTTGCGAATTGAATACCTTCCCAAATATCCATAATGGTTTCCAGAATAGACCTGCCTTTGATGAAGCCTTTTTGGTCCTCGCTAAGCCAGTATCTCAAGTGGCACGAGAGTCTGTTGGCAATGACTTTTGCGATGATCTTGTATCCTGTTTGGAGCATCGTGATATGTCGCCAGTTCTCGATTCTGTTCTTTTCCCCCTTCTTGTGTATCAGCTTGATAATTCCATTGTTTAGACAAGACGGAAGAGCGCCAAACTTTAGCGCTGGAGGTTGCCACCCTTCAAGCTGGAGGTTGCCACCCCTCTTCGGTTGGTTTGGCAAGACATTCTCCTTTCTTCTCTTCTAGATTGATTCAATCATTCTATTATCCATTCTATTTTTAATTTCTTTTTCCCTTTTTATTTTACTAAGGGTCAATGGATATATCAATTTACATTCATGCATATACAATGGGTTTTCATACACACACAAGGGTCTTAGGGTTAGCAAATAGTTTTTTGAGGTTCCAACATAGGGTTTTCAATAGAAACATTTAGGGGTTTCCATGACTAAGGTTACCAAACACATTTAAAAAGGGTATGTATAAACATTTATGGGTTCTAAACACACATAGGGTTTAGGGTTAATACATCTACATGAGGTATCATTCTCACTCTCGCATCTTGGGTTCATATAAATACATATTAGGGTTTTGAGTGGCGAGAGTTTGTTATGCTCAAGGGTTTTGAAATATTTAGATAGAAGGTTTTTAGGGCTTCTATATAGGGTTTTTAGGACATACTTAGGTTTTGAAGGTTTAATTAACATAGGAGTTGAACGGTCAAAGGACATAGGGTTTTATACAAGCAAGGTTACAGGTACTAGGGTTTATAGGAAATTAAGGTTTCCATTCAAATCTATATAATTGGAAGTTCTCATCGTAAACTCATTAGAGACATTCAAGCATTGAACATATATACAACTTTGGATCATAAAATCATCCGTTGCACCATCAAATCACAATCACTATAGAGAGGAATGACCAAAAGAGATTAATCTTGAATTGTTTTGATCCACCATCCACAAGGATTTCATATCGACACTGCAAACCTCAAACTCCAATATGTTTCTCAACAATGATAGGTTTAGGGGTTGTTATTCATGTTAGTAAGTATTAACTATTTTCAATTTAACAACCCCTAAATTATGGACTCATTTATTTATGATCGTAATTGAGACTCTCACCCAATAAGGATGGAAATTTTAATTGAAACTCATCTAAAGTGAAATAATCACAAACTGGGCATAGGTTCTAATGCATAAGTCATCTTGAAAGAAATAGTTGTGATGGTAAAAACATTTCGCCCCTCTGAAAAATGTCATCCCAATGTTTAACCTCCCAACTTGAATACATTAGATAACCATTCACCATGTTTTAGCCTTGACATCATCCATAAGTAGCTAGTTATCTTGAGGACTTCCCATTCTCTAGCTTTAAAAACCTCTCTTTGTAAACATCGGAAGGAGATGAATTAGAGAAAGGTATGATGATGCATGTTTTGTGTGAATAAGTTGTCTTTCCTTCCCTATGTGTCATAATATAATAGAAGTATGTCCACCATTTAAAGAAATTTATGCTTATCCCTTTGTCTCTCCCAATGTAGATATCATTCTTTTGAAAAGGCATAGGCTAATTATTTCTTGCTCCATTTATGCTAAGTCTATCGAAGAACCTTGCATTAATTCCCAATAATTGTTTAACCATGTTCTTGAAAGATCTATTTTATACATAAAAACATTTGTCTGATTACAAAATCCTTTTACCTAAGGCCTTCCTATTTGCAGAATAACATTTTACTAGTCTAAGAAGCATATGTTTCCTACTATCTTTTTGTAAATCAGCTATGCAATCATGGTCTTTAGCTAAGATGTTTTTGAATGCACCTCTATTGTATTCTTATTATGTATTTTAAAAGATAAATCCATCCCATTAGTATAGGTGCATATTTATATCAATAATCATGTTTTTGGGTTTCGGTCTATTTTGGCTCGGTACTAGTTAAGCATTACAAAACGTTATACACATTTCTTAGGATACTAGATTGAAAAAAGTGTGTAGTCCAATATGTTCATAGTCGACTCTAATAATGTTGAGAAGAAAAATTGATCATAGAACATTCTCACGTATATACCTAGAGCTAGGCTTATCTACTCCCCTTACTAAGGGGTTACATCTTATTTTCTATTCACATGCAATGTACTATTGGTTTGCATTGGGGAAATTTTAAGGTTAATTTATTATGCACATTCATTAGGGCCAAAAATGATGAGGAATGGGCCCTATAATGAATCTCATTATTTGTAAATTTAACAAGATTTACCAGCTAATCTCATTATCCATTAGGGATCTATAATGAATCTCATACCATTGTGGAGTATGAAAAAATTGAAGGTATTTTGCCATTTGACATAGGAAAAAAAAACATTTTTCATATGATAAAGTCAACAATATATGTATCGATGAAAAACGTTTTCAGGTCGTTATAGTTGAATACTATGGAATAAATGTATCCGATTGTGATGGTGTTCTAAAATATGTTTTGAAACTTGGTGGAGCTGAAATTCAAAAGAAGAAAAAATGGAGAGTATGATTATTGGATTAATGAATAGATTTCTGGACTTTATTCTAGGTAAAATTGACTCTCCTATCTTCAAAGTACAATAAAAAATGGAGTTGTGGTGAGTGGGGCATGCTCACGTTCCATCAGAAAGCCACAAAAAATTGAAATGTTTGTTTACTCACACTGACATTTCAGATATTATAGAAAAACAACATTTTGGCTAACTATTATCTGTGGAAGATTATGGCCAATTAAAATTTGAGTGTCGTGTGGGCGAGGATATAAAAATCCTTAAATGCATGTTTGGTATAAGTGGAGGTTGAAATTGTAATATCCTTGTCTACACCCTATGGAGTCTATGTACAAAAGGTTGGACAATTAAAAATGATATTAGGAAACATCCTTCAAGGCAAAAAGTGAATGTCTCAAACTATTTGTCTTCATTCATGATTTCGGAGCCCATGTTACTAGTTCAATTGTCTAATATGCATATATGTACATTACATGCAGAACCTAGGATTTAAGATCAAATCTTGCAAATGAATGTATACTAAAAATTTGAAGCTTTTCTCTCACAAATGGGATTCTATGGTGGAGATGTTCATCTTATAAAAGATCTTAAACTTTCACAGAGTATCAATGATTTTATTTGATGTGTCTATGAGAGTTTCAAGTGTGAGAATATTTCTTAATAACAATGATGGTAAAAAAAATGAATGCAATGTGGGACTTTGGAAATAAGTTTCTAAGGTGACTAATAATAACAAGAGTAACCCAAAATTAGAAAACAAGAGAATAGAGGTTTGGATAAGACGATCAATTTTTCAAAATTATGAGAATGTAGTTACGGGGCTTGTAACTTCTATCATAGAATCTTGGGGGTAAAAGACATAACATATTACTTGGTGAGAATTCTTTTTTAATTCGTTTCCAAAATCATGAATAAATCCATCGATCTGTTGATTTAATGTGTACCTTTTTGCAACATATTCTACAGATTCATGGTCCATATTTTGCAAAAAAGTGAACCGTTTGCTACATGGAACACAGTAGGGATGGGAAAATCTTATTATGAGTCATGCAATGGATTCTTTAGATGTACATAAAAAGGGAGGTGGAAAGATAAAAATCAAATTTCTCAAAGAGTTATTTTAATGGTTTTACAAAAGAAAACTTCAAAGAATGAAATTTTCGACAATTTAGTACAAGCAATGATCAAAGAGGAGCATGAAGGACACAAATCAGTGAAAGAAGGAGAGATGCACACCATCAATTCAATTGTGTGGATGTTTGCTATGTAAATAAGAACCTTTAACATCATCAAATCATTTTTATTTGAGTTTATGAGGACGTCTTTTTCATGTATCATCTCAGAAAATGATATATCTTTTAAGCATCTTCATTAGTAGATACATTTTTATTTGAGCTTCCTAGAAAAGATGATGTTCGCTTTTAAGCGCTCATGGGATGGTTCTTATACACTTTGTGATGCTCTTTGAACATACTTTTGTTTACTCAAAGCCAAAGCTTTAAATTGAAAACAAAGATGAACAAGAGAGATGCAAAGAGTTACATGCTTCTGACTTCATAAAGAATAATCTTAAATTTTGATAATCCTCATAAACCACTCTTATCGCCAACACATCCACACATCGGACCCCCCTTTTTTGGTCCTATGGTTGTGTTGACCATGAGATTAATTGATGTACATATAATTATGAAGGTAAGCATTCAAGCATGAAATGGCCAGAGTGAGCAACACATTGGACATGGTACAAAAAGAAATGATAGGGAGAGATAGACACTTCCAAGTTATCAAGGCAAGCATTTGAGCATTGAATGACTAGTGCAAGTAGCCTGTTGGATATTGTGCAAAGATAAGTGACAAAGAAATATGTTGGTGCTATTAGCAAGCCTAAGTGTTTGGCTAATTATTCAAGACTACACATTAGTTCATGTACCTCAAATGAAGGATCACATTTGAATATTCGTTTATCAATTTGGTTGTATTCACCTTGGATAAAATTAAAATCCAAGAAATCAAGGAATCTCATGAAGTTAGGGAGCTGAACACATGACTAATGTGGTAGGAAGAGTCAATTCAAATCATCCCGAAAGTGTAGGATCATTTTTAGGTGAGGGAAAATTCAACAAAGAGATCGATGGAGTTCTTTCTGAATTTCCAATTCAAACTCAAATGATGAGTATAAATAGACATGCTTTTAGTCGTGGTATAGTATGAGCCAATCAGAGAGACCTTGAGCTACATCAGTGGGCACACCTTGAGCTCGCCTCATGTATTGCTAGTCCACTACACTTCCCATTTATCATATGTTCATTATCATATACAGTTTGATACGTTTCTTCAAGTATATCTCTGTCTATTGTTCTCTGCTGCATCTTCATCATTACAGTGATTTGTGGAATCCATTTTTTTGCACATACTCACTCATTTGCAATAATTTGACTTATCTTAGTTAGATTGAAATGTCAAATACTTTCATATCAATTTTCATAATGTTTGGTTTAGAGGAACTCGAGATATGAATCATGGAAGGTGAATGTGTCTACACACCTTATAGATCCTAAAAAGTCGATATGACCCCCTTGACTTGTTAGATTCATTTCTCAATGTATGGTCTAGCTAAACTGATGGAAAAACTTGCTTTAGTTAGCTACACACTCCAGTTAGATGTGTGTAGAATCTCTTTGGTCAATTCATACCAGGTTATGATCTTTTAGTAAAAGAGAGAACACTTCTATTCTCAAAATAGAAGGTTTCTTCACACTCCTTGCATATTCAAGTTATTTGTTTTGATGCAAACTTTTGGGAATGATTTTCCAAAGCAATTGGTGGTTCTAAATGCATTAATGTTGAGCTAAAAGAGTATATTAAGCATACTTGGAGTTAACTTGGAAGTTTTATAGCAAGTTTTGTGCAACACCAACTCATCTATGGAGCATACATATCTATCTCCAAATAATGGTATCAGAGCAATAACAAATCAACATGGCAGATATTTCCTTCATCCATAGAAAAATTGGATCGAGCTAATTACTCAGCTTGGACACTTTGAATGGAAGCTTATCTTCAAGGGAAAAACCTCTATGGTTACATTTTTGGAGATGAGATGATGCCAATCCTCAGAAGCTAAGGACAACCAACTCAAGAAGAACAAGAGAGGTTAACCACATGGTGCTCAAAGGATGCTCCAGCAAGGTCATATATTCTAAACTCAATCTCTGATTTTTTACTCCCACACATCAAGAGTTACAAGACTTCACAAGAGGCTTGGAATGCTCTTGAAGCATTCTTCTCATCAAATACTAAGGCAAGGAAGAATCAACTATGGATGGGGTTCACCACACTCAAGAAGATGCCCAAGAAAAATGTGACTAATTTTGTCACCAAAATGAAGGACATATCAGATCAACTTGGTAGCATTGGAGAACTTATTGATGAAAAGCAGATAAAAAGACAAGTGATCAATGGAATAAAGGCTGATGACAAATGGGAAGCCTTCATACCAGGACAAAACATATTGAAGTTCACTACCATTAAGTCAGGGAAAAGATCATGAGTAAGGAGATACAACTCTCATATGTATCTACAAATCAACAATGTGCAGATATGATGACAAAAGCATTGGATGGAAGCAAAATGAATAGCTTCAAATCAATGATTGGATTACAAGAAATCATGAAGGACAGAAGACTCAAGCATCTTAGCCTTGACGGGGAGTTGTTGGTGCAATAGATCCTAAAAAGTCCGGATGACCTCCTGACTTGTTAGATTCATTTCTCAGTGTATGGTATAGATAAATTGATGAAATAACTTTATTTAGTTAGCTACACACTCCAGTTAGATGTATTCAAAAGCTCTCGGGGTTTTTTCATACCAGATTGTGAGCTCTAAGCAAAAGACTGAGCATTTCTATTCATAGATAGAAGGTTTCTTCACACTCCTTGCATATGCAAGTTATCTATTTTGATGCAAGCTTTTGGGAAGAATGTTCCAAATCACTTGGTGGTTCTAAATGCATTAATGTGAAGCAAAAAGAGTCTATTAAGCATCCTTGGAGTTGACTTGGTACTTATAGAGCAACTTTTGTGCAATACCAGTTCATGTCTGGAGCATACATATCCATCTCCAAACAAGATACACACATCTTACTTATGAAGACAAGCATCTATGCATGAAACGGCTATAGAGAGAAGCACATTGAAAATGATGTAAAGTTAAGTGAAAAAAAGATAAATATTTCTCAAAGAATGGTATTTCTTTTTATATTTCTCTTGGATCATTCTTACGAACAATACAACCACACAATGCGAAATGTGCAAGGGGGATAGATTTTTCAGACCCCCTCTTTTCACATCATGCTATTGTATTGGCCATGAGAGTGATAAACAAATATTCAAACATGTAGGAAAGAATGACCATTAAATGGATAGTGGCAAATGGTTAATGACATAGCTCATCATTTCTCTCTTCAAAGTATGCCATCATAAAAAAAAGGGGCAAGAAACAAAAAGAAGGCCATTGGATTTGGAATAAAGATTAGGGAATGGGAAAGAGATATATACTTCATTAGCATGACTATACAATATAAATAAAGAGGTTTTTACATAATTACTTCATATTTATTTGGTTTTCTTGGGATATTTACCTCTTGCATGCCTCCTCTATACCTAGGAAACTCCTTAGTTCTATGATCCTTTATCTTTTCTATATTTACACCTTTTAGGTGCTAGAGCATAGGTTGAATAGCACAAGAAATAGCCTAGTTTGGAGGTTTGAAATCCTAGTGCATAACTAGATATTCTAAGATAATCTCCTTTCTCTAAGAAGAAAATTTTATTAGATAGAAGGGAATAATAACCCATGAATTTTGATAAATGCTTTATACGAAATTTGGAAAAGTAGGATCTTCATAATATTGCCCATGTAAAGCAAAAAATACATTTCTATTTAGATTTGGTAGGTAGTGAATAAGGGCATGATTTAGAATTGCCTGGATGTCCCTACTTCAACTATCATTCTTTACCTTTTTGCTTTGCCCAAAGAGTTGAATTCATACAAAAGTTGAGTATGTATTCTTAAAAAGGTATGACTAAAATATGTATTTTAAATGCATATAGCAAAAACTAATAAGACCAATCAACAAATCTTTGTGATCTTACCTTCAAATAATTCTTCTCTAATAATATTGATAGCTCCTTTGTCATTATCTACATGTTGACGTTTGTACCCTCTCCTAAATTGATCTATCACCAAATCTACAAACTTGGCTTCAAAGTGTTTGCTTTCAATGAGGGTTTATCTTCAAGGACCCCATTGTAACATAGAGAGAGGGCTTGGGAAGGCTTATTGAAGCTATCATTGGATAACTTGAGGTCAATACATAAAATTTTTGTTGGAAACAATGTCCACACTAGTCCAAAAGCCCTCACTAAGAATAAACATGAGTAGCTTTGGTCCCTTCTTTTTCAAGAAAACGGCGCTAGGCCTCGTGGCTAGAACAAAAGCCTCTCAAATCAATGACATGGGTTCAATTCCGGATCGACACAACACAGCGAAATAGATTTTTTGGAAGTTTGTCAAGCTTTTTAGATAAATCAAAACTGTCATATTTATTCGCAATGCGGCAACGATTCAGCGACGGGCAATTTACGATGAAGATGTCTTGTAAATCGTGCTTTATTGTTATGCTTTTAGAGTGCTTTTGGAAGAGACACAAATACTATATAAGAAGCCATTGGTTCATTGTTGATTCATCCTTCACCTAGTTCAACACAAGCTTTGAAATCTTGGTCCCTCAATAGAGGTGGTGCTTCTTAGCACATGGGGTAGCCATGGTGCTATCTTGGAGCATGTTGAGGAGCGGCTATGGAGTTCTTCTTGAAGAAGAAGAGTGTGCTCACACTCTTGCTTATGGAGAGGATTTACCCCGCAGTAGCTTGGTGGTGTGGATCATCCATTCACATTATTAGGGTCTTCCATAGCCTAAGGTTAGATGAGGGTTTGTTGATTATCAGTTTTAGACTGATCCTTCCTCTTTCTGTCACTCATATTCACTCTTCTACAACCTATTATGTCACAGATCTCATGTATATTCAGATTTCTGTCCATACATCTGAATATGTTTGTTACATTTGTACATACACTCTTCCATCTATTTCTGTTCACATAGAGTGGTTGAGAGTTTAGCTCCCATGTTGTAATTTGAACATTTGTATATATGATAGTGTGAGTAAGCAGTAGCTTACATAACACTTTACACATGTCGTCTAATCTTTCTTTATCTTTGTCTCATCATTTGTATGATTAAGTGTTTTATGTTCATGTTTTGTCAATTTTGGAAGATTGCTAGATTCTATGTTGTATATGCTGGACCTATGGAACCTAGGGCCTATCGTATTAGTAATGCGCCTACTAAATTTCCAACATTTGGTATCAAAGCTTAAGGGCTTAGGTATCAGAGCATCCACGCTCTCAAATATCCAGATTCCCAAGTTCCTAGACTTCCATGTCTACAACATATGATATAAGAGCATCTTCTAACATTTGACATTTAACATACACACTTAATCTAGATGAGTAGAGATTTGAGAATTAGACAGTTTAGTCACATGTTTATTCATCAGTATGGAAATATGAAGTTGATGATCTATTAGCAGTCAAATACTTTTGGAAGAGTATGAAAATACTTTACAGAAAGTATTGTTTGAAGACAAAGACTTGATGAAGAGAAGGCTACTTCAAATTCAAGAAAGAACAGTGGTTTGGAGAAGATGAAGGAATCAGATCAACATCAAATCACAAGTATCAGTCTTTACTATCAGATTATCATTTGCAGGTCATATCTTAGAAGAGCAGTTATGAAGAGATTTGAAGGATTCAAGGAGTGCTTTTATACACTTTCATTTTTTGAAAGCTAAAGCATTAGCTACATCAAAACAGGTATCTAGAGGTTTTTCTAGAGAGTTTTGAGAGATCTCTTTCATGGCAAGAAAGTTCATCTAAGAAGACAAATGTGGAGAGCATCAGTTTTGTTTTCAGCCAATTTTGTGTTGTATTTTGGTTGGAAGTTTTGCTCACATTTTATCTAGAGAGATAACTCTAGAAAGGTAATTCATCATTCAAAAAAAAGGTTGGTGAATTCAGTCATATCAGTCACATTTGAAGTAGAGTTTTGATTCAGAGATATGAGGATATGGTGGAAGAAAGATGCAGAAAAAGAAGGTCCAACAATTCCAAAGGGAAAGTAACACTTCCTTTTCTCATATATTTTCCATATACTTTCCTATTTTTATCCTCTACACCCAAAGACAAGTCTACGATAACATCTTGTGTAAAGAGAGTTTGAAGAAGAAGCAATTTCTTATTTTGCATGATAGTTGGTCATGATTTAGTAGATTTGACAAAGAATTGCATTGAGAGAAAGAAAAGTAGCAGATTTTGAAGACAACTTGTATGTTTTGACTCTTGTGTATGAGTTATATATAAGTTGAAGATATTAAGCAGGCAGTTGATATGTTCTCTCAAAGAATTCTTGGAGTGTCAATGCAGAGCTACTTGGTATATGACAAGTTGCATATTTCTTCTTTATCTAACTCTTGAGCTAAAAGAGTTTTTGTAGAAGATGTTGAAGACTTGGGTTGAGATTTTATGTTTGGGAAGGTTACCTCATATTCAGTATTTTCATAAAACTTCAAAAAATTCATATTTTTGATGTACTAGTCAGTTGAAGAATCTACTTTCTATGATTGTCTTGTTTTTTGGATACATGCTTGTATTCAAAAAGTTGTTCCATTAGATACTATCACTTGATTGAGAAGTGGAGTTAGCCAAAAGAAATTCAAGCAGATACTGTCACATTTCACCCGAGTAGAATATGAAGACATGAAGTATCAACTTGCAACTTTTGGAGTTCTCAAGGTGAGAAGTTTGACCACTTATGTTTCAAGTAGGAGTTGCAGATTCTTGGGAAGGATTTGTTTAAAGAAAAGTTTTACAACTTTGTGAGAAGCATGGACACTTACAGACATTCAGGTAGCAAATCAAACATTCAGTCATGAAGGTTTGATAAGAGTAGATTCTACACAGGTATTTTGTTGGAAAGATCTTGTATGATCTTGGATGATCTTGAAGATTGTGAGTATTTATGAGTCAGTTGTCTATCCTTTGTTTGTGAAAGTTCTTAGCATTGGAAGAAGTAAGTCAAAGATTCAGGTTCTATCATATTAGTGTTGCAGAGGAATAGAAAAAAGATACTTGTTATGTTGTAGAAGGTTATGAATCCTAAAATGCTTTCAACAAGGTTTTGTTATGTTAGGATCACCTAACCTTATTTTGCAATATGAGAAGCTGAAAAGTTACACTGAAAGCTATTGGCAATTGTAGTGCTAATAAAAGGGTTCAGATATTTTGTTTCAAGACACAGGTATTGATGATATGGTAGCAATGCTAAATCATGGAAGATCAGATTTATTGAAAGAAGGAAGACCTTCCCGATTTCATAAAGTCTGATATAATTTGAAGAATTATGGATACTAGTATTAAATCATCCAGGGGGTGATGAAGCATGAAGACTTATTTTTATCCATATGTGAAAGAATGTAGAGTCATATCTATAGGTATTCCTATTTCAGGTATTCCTATATTTCCTTTGTCAATTTCTCTTTATGTTCCAGCTTTGAAAGAAGAAGGAAGAAGGAGAATGTCTGGAGAAAGTTCCTGTTAGGGTGTTCCTGTTCAGGAGAAGGTTCTAGAATTCTATTGAAGAGAAGCTTGATATTTTAGAGAGGTATGTTTTAGAGGTGCACACATATATGTTTATACCAGATTTTGAAGGAAAGAGGTATGAAGGATTTACAGATTGAACAAGGATGAAGACATGATGACATCATAGATTTTTTTGATGAGACTCATGAGTTGATTTCAGTTGTTTTTTTGATTTCAGTTGACTTGACTTGACTTGACTTGAGTACAGTCAGAGATGAACCAGCAGTGTTCATAATACACTAAGTTGTGAGTTGTGAGTTGTCAGTCACAGGTTCCAGGATTCAATTCTTGATTTTGTTTAGTGTATTTACATGACACAACAAAAGTATGTTGAGAAAACTTGGTATATGCAAATATGTGGATCCTAGTGGATGTTTTCACGTTTGTGAAGAAAAGAGATAGTAGGTTCAGAGTCAGTACACGCTATATTTGTTGTCAAGAAGATGATTGCTTAATGTGTACACTATTGGATATCTAGATTGCATATGTTCTCAAAGTATTATGGTTCATATTCAGCAAGTTCAGGTTTTTTGAAGGAAAAGTCAAAATTCAATTTTGAGGAAGACTTTTGAAGAAAAGTTTTAAAGATAAATTCACGAGTACAAGCTTCAAGCTTGTGATAGTTTGCAACTTATGATAGTTTGCAGATGAATGAAGTTGAATATCTAGTCCAGTTTGTACCATTGTGACATTGAAGGGGGGATTGTTGGAAACAATGTCCACACTAGTCCAAAAGCCCTCACTAAGTACAACATGACTAGCCTTGGTTTTACTCCTTCTACAAGAAAACGACGCTAGGCATCGTGGCTAGAACAAAAGCCTCTCAAACCAGCGACATGTGTTCAATTCCCGATCAACACAACACAGTGAAATAGGTTTTTTGGAAGTTTTTCAAGCTTTTTAAATAAATCAAAACTGTCATACTTATTCGCAATGCGGCAACGATTCAGCGATGGGAAACTTACGATCAAGATGTTTCATAAATTGTGCTTTATTGTTATCGTTTTAGAGTGCTTTTGGAAGAGACACAAATACTATATAAGAAGCCATTGGTTCATTGTTGATTCATCCTTTACCTAGTTCAACACAAGCTTTGAAATCTTGGTCCCTCAATAGAGGTGGTGCTTCTTAGCACATGGGGTAGCCATTGTGCTATCTTGGAGCATGTTGAGGAGCGGCTATGGAGTTCTTCTTGAAGAAGAAGAGTGTGCTCACACTCTTCCTTATGGAGAGGATTTACCCCGCAACAGCTTGGTGGTGTGGATCATCCATTCACATGATGTATTTGAAGATTTTCTTCTACATGAAGATTTCGGTTTACTTCAAAGATATTGGATGGTGGTTAACATAAGATTTACATCTTATGTTAAAAATTCAGGTACATATTCTCTTTATGCACACAGGTACTACTTGGAGTTTATGTAGCATCCATATCAGGAGGAGTCCTATTCGGCATAGGTACAAGAGAATCAGTACATGTATGCTTTATGCATATTTGGATGAGGTGTTTGAGAAGGTATGGTCATATGAGTTTGAGGATTTATGGCAGCAAACTTGTTAGCATTCTTTGCTGCTTTTGTAAGTATGTGATCTTTTCACACACGTGTCTAATTTAGGGCCTTCCATAGCCTTAGGTTAGATGATGTTTTGTTGATTATCAATTGTAGACTAATCCTTCCTCTTTCTATCACTCATATTCACTCTTCTACAACCTATTAGGCCACACATCTCATGTATATTCAGATTTCTGTCCATACATCTGAATATGTTTGTTACATTTGTACATACACTCTTCCATCTATTCTGTTCACATAGAGTGGTTGAGAGTTTAGCTCCCACGTTGTAATTTGAACATTTGTATATATGATAGTGTGAGTAAGCAGTAGCTTATGTAACACTTTACACATGTTGTCTAATCTTTCTTTATCTTTGTCTCATCATTTGTATGATTAAGTGTGGTATGTTCATGTTTTGTCAATATTGGAAGATTGCTAGATTATATGTTGTATATGCTGGACCTATGGAACCTAGGACCTCTCGTATTAGTAATGGGCCCACTAAGTTTCCAACATTTGGTATTAGAGCTTTATGGCTTTGGTATCAGATCATCCAAGCTCTCAAACATCTAGATTCCCAGGTTCCAGACTTCGAGGTTTACAACATATGATATAAGAGCATCTTCTAACATTTGACATTTAACATACACATTTAATCTAGATGAGTAGAGATTTGAGAATTAGACAATTCAGTCACATGTTTATTCATCAGTATGGAAATATGAAGTTGATGATCTCTTAGCGGTCAAATACTTTTGGAAGAATATGAAAATACTTTATAGAAAGTATTGTTTGAAGACCAAGACTTGATGAAGAGAAGGCTACTTCAAATTCAAGGAAGAACAATGGTTTGGAGAAGATGAAGGAATCAGATCAACATCAAATCACTAGTATCAGTTTTTACTATCAGAATATCATTTGCAAGTCATATCTTAGAAGAGCAGTTATGAAGACATTTGAAGGATTCAAGGAGTGCTTTTATACACTTTCATTTTTTGAAAGTTAAAGCATTAGCTACATCAAAACAGGTATCTAGAGGTTTTTCTAGAGAGTTTTGAGAGATCTCTTTCATGGTAAGAAAGTTCATCTAAGAAGACAAATGTGGAGAGCATCAGTTTTGTTTTCAACCAATTTTCTGTTGTTAGTTGGTTGGAAGTTTTTGCTCACATTTTATCTAGAGAGATAACTCTAGAAAGGTAATTCATCATTCAGAAAAAAGGTTGGTGCATTCAGACATATCAGTCACATTTGAAGCACAGTTTTGATTCAGAGATATGAGGATATGGTGGAAGAAAGATGCAGAAAAAGAAGGTCCAACAATTCCAAAGGGAAAGTAAGACTTCCTTTTCTCATATATTTTCCATATACTTTCCTACTTTTATCCTCTACACCCAAAGACAAGTCTACGAGAACATCTTGTGTAAAGATAGTTTAAAGAAGAAGCAGTTTCTTTTTTTGCATGATACTTGGTCATGATTTAGTAGATTTGACAAAGAATTGCATTGAGAGAAAGAAAAGTAGCAGATTTTGAAGACAACTTGTATGTTTTGACTCATATGTATGAGTTATATATAAGTAGAAGATTTTAAGCAGGCAGCTGATATGTTCCCTCAAAGAATTCTTGGAGTGTCAATACAGAGCTACTTGGTATATGACAAGTTGCATAGAAGTATATTTCTTCTTTATCTAACTCTTGAGGTAAAAGAGTTTTTGTAGGAGATGTTGAAGACTTGGGTTGAGGTTTTATGTTTGGAAAGGTTAGCTCATATTCAATATTTTTAGAAAACTTCAGAAAATTCACATTTTTTATGTACTAGTGAGTTGAAGAATCTACTTTCTATGATTATCTTGTTTTTTGGATACATGCTTGTATTCAAAAAGGTGTTCCATCATATCCTATCACTTGATTGAGAAGTGGAGTTAGCCAAAAGAAAATCAAGTAGATACTGTTACATTTCACCTGGGTAGAATATGAAGACATGAAGTATCAACTTGCAACTTTTGGAGTTTTCAAGGTGAGAAGTTTGACCACTTATGTTTCAAGTAGGAGTTGCAGATTCTTGGGAAGGATTTGTTTAAAGAAAAGTTTTACAACTTTGTGAGAAGCATGGACACTTACAGACATTCAGGTAGCAAATCAAACATTCAGTCATGAAGGTTTGATAAGAGTAGATTCTACACAGGTATTTTGTTGGAAAGATCTTGTATGATCTTGGATGATCTTGAAGATCTTGAGTATTTATGAGTCAGTTGTTTATCCTTTGTTTGTGAAAGTTCTTAGTATTGGAAGAAGTAAGTCAAAGATTCAGGTTCTATCATATTAGTGTTGCAGAGGAATAGAAAAAAGATACTTGTTATCTTGCAGAAGGTTATCAATCCTAAAATGATTTCAGCAATGTTTTGTTATGTTAGGATCAGCTAACCTTATTATTCTACAATATGGGAAGCTGAAAAGTTATAGTGAAAGCTATTGGCAACTGTAGTGCTAATAAAAGGGTTCAGATATTTTGTTTCAAGACACAGGTATTGATGATATGGTAGCAATGCTAAATCATGGAAGATCAGATTTATTGAAAGAAGGAAGACGTTCCAGATTCAATAAAGTCTTATATAATTTGAAGAATTATGGATACTAGTATTAAATCATCGAGGGGGGTGATGAAACATGAAGACTTATTTTTAGCCATATGTGAAAGAATGCCGAGTCATATCTACAAGTATTCCTATTTCAGGTATTCCTATATTTCCTTTGTCAGTTTCTCTTTATGTTCCAGCTTTGAAAGAAGAAGGAAGAAGGAGAATGTTTGGAGAAAGTTCCTGTTCAGGAGAAGGTTCCAAAATTCTATTGAAGAGAAGCTTGATATTTCAGAGAGGTATGTTTTAGAGGTGCGCACATATATGTTTATACCAGATTTTGAAGGAAAGAGGTATGAAGGATTTACAGATTGAACAAGGATGAAGACATGATGACATCATAGATTTTTTTGATGAGACTCATGAGTTGATTTCAGTTGTTTTCAGTTGATTTCAGTTGACTTGACTTGACTTGACTTGAGTACAGTCAGAGATGAACCAGCAGTGTTCATAATACACTAAGTTGTGAGTTGTGAGTTGTGAGTTGTCAATCACAGGTTCCAGGATTCAATTCTTGATTTTGTTTAGTGTATTTACATGACACAACAAAAGTATGTTGAGAAAACTTGGTATATGCAAATATGTGGATCCTAGTGGATGTTTTCACGTTTGTGAAGAAAAGAGATAGTAGGTTCAGAGTCAGTACATGCTATATTTGTTGTCAAGAAGATGATTGCTTAATGTGTACACTATTGGATATCTAGATTGCATATGTTCTCAAAGTATTATGGTTCATATTTAGCAAGTTCAGGTTTTTTGAAGGAAAAGTCAAAAATCAATTTTGAGGAAGACTTTTGAGGAAAAGTTTTAAAGATAAATTCACGAGTACAAGCTTCAAGCTTGTGATAGTTTGCAACTTATGATAGTTTGTAGATGAATGAAGTTGCATATCTAGTCCAGTTTGTGCCATTGTGACATTGAAGGGGGGATTGTTGGAAACAATGTCCACACTAGTCCAAAAGCCCTCACTAAGTACAACATGACTAGCCTTGGTTTTACTCCTTCTACAAGAAAACGACGCTAGGCATCATGGCTAGAACAAAAGCCTCTCAAACCAGCGACATGTGTTCAATTCCCGATCAACACAACACAGCAAAATAGGTTTTTTGGAAGTTTTTCAAGCTTTTTAAATAAATCAAAACTGTCATACTTATTCGCAATGCGGCAACGATTCAGCGATGGGAAACTTACGATCAAGATGTTTCATAAATTGTGCTTTATTGTTATCGTTTTAGAGTGCTTTTGGAAGAGACACAAATACTATATAAGAAGCCATTGGTTCATTGTTGATTCATCCTTTACCTAGTTCAACACAAGCTTTGAAATCTTGGTCCCTCAATAGAGGTGGTGCTTCTTAGCACATGGGGTAGCCATGGTGCTATCTTGGAGCATGTTGAGGAGCGGCTATGGAGTTCTTCTTGAAGAAGAAGAGTGTGCTCACACTCTTCCTTATGGAGAGGATTTACCCCGCAACAGCTTGGTGGTGTGGATCATCCATTCACATGATGTATTTGAAGATTTTCTTCTACATGAAGATTTCGGTTTACTTCAAAGATATTGGATGGTGGTTAACATAAGATTTACATCTTATGTTAAGAATTCAGGTACATATTCTCTTTATGCACACAGGCACTACTTGGAGTTTATGTAGCATCCATATCAGGAGGAGTCCTATTCGGCATAGGTACAAGAGAATCAGTACATGTATGCTTTATGCATATTTGGATGAGGTGTTTGAGAAGGTATGGTCATATGAGTTTGAGGATTTCTGGCAGCAAACTTGTTAGCATTCTTTGCTGCTTTTGTAAGTATGTGATCTTTTCACACACGTGTCTAATTTAGGGCCTTCCATAGCCTTAGGTTAGATGATGTTTTGTTGATTATCAATTGTAGACTAATCCTTCCTCTTTCTATCACTCATATTCACTCTTCTACAACCTATTAGGCCACACATCTTATGTATATTCAGATTTCTGTCCATACATCTGGATATGTTTGTTACATTTGTACATACACTCTTCCATCTATTCTGTTCACATAGAGTGGTTGAGAGTTTAGCTCCCACGTTGTAATTTGAACATTTGTATATATGATAGTGTGAGTAAGCAGTAGCTTATGTAACACTTTACACATGTTGTCTAATCTTTCTTTATCTTTGTCTCATCATTTGTATGATTAAGTGTGGTATGTTCATGTTTTGTCAATATTGGAAGATTGCTAGATTATATGTTGTATATGCTGGACCTATGGAACCTAGGACCTCTCGTATTAGTAATGGGCCCACTAAGTTTCCAACATTTGGTATTAGAGCTTTATGGCTTTGGTATCAGATCATCCAGGCTCTCAAACATCTAGATTCCCAGGTTCCAGACTTCGAGGTTTACAACATATGATATAAGAGCATCTTCTAACATTTGACATTTAACATACACATTTAATCTAGATGAGTAGAGATTTGAGAATTAGACAATTCAGTCACATGTTTATTCATCAGTATGGAAATATGAAGTTGATGATCTCTTAGCGGTCAAATACTTTTGGAAGAATATGAAAATACTTTATAGAAAGTATTGTTTGAAGACCAAGACTTGATGAAGAGAAGGCTACTTCAAATTCAAGGAAGAACAATGGTTTGGAGAAGATGAAGGAATCAGATCAACATCAAATCACTAGTATCAGGTTTTACTATCAGGATATCATTTGCAGGTCATATCTTAGAAGAGCAGTTATGAAGACATTTGAAGGATTCAAGGAGTGCTTTTATACACTTTCATTTTTTGAAAGTTAAAGCATTAGCTACATCAAAACAGGTATCTAGAGGTTTTTCTAGAGAGTTTTGAGAGATCTCTTTCATGGTAAGAAAGTTCATCTAAGAAGACAAATGTGGAGAGCATCAGTTTTGTTTTCAACCAATTTTCTGTTGTAAGTTGGTTGGAAGTTTTTGCTCACATTTTATCTAGAGAGATAACTCTAGAAAGGTAATTCATCATTCAGAAAAAAGGTTGGTGCATTCAGAGATATCAGTCACATTTGAAGCACAGTTTTGATTCAGAGATATGAGGATATGGTGGAAGAAAGATGCAGAAAAAGAAGGTCCAACAATTCCAAAGGGAAAGTAAGACTTCCTTTTCTCATATATTTTCCATATACTTTCCTACTTTTATCCTCTACACCCAAAGACAAGTCTACGAGAACATCTTGTGTAAAGATAGTTTAAAGAAGAAGCAGTTTCTTTTTTTGCATGATACTTGGTCATGATTTAGTAGATTTGACAAAGAATTGCATTGAGAGAAAGAAAAGTAGTAGATTTTGAAGACAACTTGTATGTTTTGACTCATATGTATGAGTTATATATAAGTAGAAGATTTTAAGCAGGCAGCTGATATGTTCCCTCAAAGAATTCTTGGAGTGTCAATACAGAGCTACTTGGTATATGACAAGTTGCATAGAAGTATATTTCTTCTTTATCTAACTCTTGAGGTAAAAGAGTTTTTGTAGGAGATGTTGAAGACTTGGGTTGAGGTTTTATGTTTGGAAAGGTTAGCTCATATTCAATATTTTTAGAAAACTTCAGAAAATTCACATTTTTTATGTACTAGTGAGTTGAAGAATCTACTTTCTATGATTATCTTGTTTTTTGGATACATGCTTGTATTCAAAAAGGTGTTCCATCATATCCTATCACTTGATTGAGAAGTGGAGTTAGCCAAAAGAAAATCAAGTAGATACTGTTACATTTCACCTGGGTAGAATATGAAGACATGAAGTATCAACTTGCAACTTTTGGAGTTCTCAAGGTGAGAAGTTTGACCACTTATGTTTCAAGTAGGAGTTGCAGATTCTTGGGAAGGATTTGTTTAAAGAAAAGTTTTACAACTTTGTGAGAAGCATGGACACTTACAGACATTCAGGTAGCAAATCAAACATTCAGTCATGAAGGTTTGATAAGAGTAGATTCTACACAGGTATTTTGTTGGAAAGATCTTGTATGATCTTGGATGATCTTGAAGATCTTGAGTATTTATGAGTCAGTTGTTTATCCTTTGTTTGTGAAAGTTCTTAGTATTGGAAGAAGTAAGTCAAAGATTCAGGTTCTATCATATTAGTGTTGCAGAGGAATAGAAAAAAGATACTTGTTATCTTGCAGAAGGTTATCAATCCTAAAATGATTTCAGCAAGGTTTTGTTATGTTAGGATCAGCTAACCTTATCATTGTACAATATGGGAAGCTGAAAAGTTATAGTGAAAGCTATTGGCAACTGTAGTGCTAATAAAAGGGTTCAGATATTTTGTTTCAAGACACAGGTATTGATGATATGGTAGCAATGCTAAATCATGGAAGATCAGATTTATTGAAAGAAGGAAGACGTTCCAGAATTCATAAAGTCTTATATAATTTGAAGAATTATGGATACTAGTATTAAATCATCGAGGGGGGTGATGAAACATGAAGACTTATTTTTAGCCATATGTGAAAGAATGCCGAGTCATATCTACAAGTATTCCTATTTCAGGTATTCCTATATTTCCTTTGTCAGTTTCTCTTTATGTTCCAGCTTTGAAAGAAGAAGGAAGAAGGAGAATGTTTGGAGAAAGTTCCTGTTAGGGTGTTCCTGTTCAGGAGAAGGTTCCAAAATTCTATTGAAGAGAAGCTTGATATTTCAGAGAGGTATGTTTTAGAGGTGCGCACATATATGTTTATATCAGATTTTGAAGGAAAGAGGTATGAAGGATTTACAGATTGAACAAGGATGAAGACATGATGACATCATAGATTTTTTTGATGAGACTCATGAGTTGATTTCAGTTGATTTCAGTTGACTTGACTTGACTTGACTTGAGTACAGTCAGAGATGAACCAGCAGTGTTCATAATACACTAAGTTGTGAGTTGTGAGTTGTCAGTCACAGGTTCCAGGATTCAATTCTTGATTTTGTTTAGTGCATTTACATGACACAACAAAAGTATGTTGAGAAAACTTGGTATATGCAAATATGTGGATCCTAGTGGATGTTTTCACGTTTGTGAAGAAAAGAGATAGTAGGTTCAGAGTCAGTACATGCTATATTTGTTGTCAAGAAGATGATTGCTTAATGTGTACACTATTGGATATCTAGATTGCATATGTTCTCAAAGTATTATGGTTCATATTCAGCAAGTTCAGGTTTTTTGAAGGAAAAGTCAAAATTCAATTTTGAGGAAGACTTTTGAAGAAAAGTTTTAAAGATAAATTCACGAGTACAAGCTTCAAGCTTGTGATAGTTTGCAACTTATGATAGTTTGTAGATGAATGAAGTTGCATATCTAGTCCAGTTTGTACCATTGTGACATTGAAGGGGGGATTGTTGGAAACAATGTCCACACTAGTCCAAAAGCCCTCACTAAGTACAACATGACTTGCCTTGGTTTTACTCCTTCTACAAGAAAACCACGCTAGGCATCGTGGCTAGAACAAAAGCCTCTCAAACCAGCGACATGTGTTCAATTCCCGATCAACACAACACAGCGAAATAGGTTTTTTGGAAGTTTTTCAAGCTTTTTAAATAAATCAAAACTGTCATACTTATTCGCAATGCGGCAACGATTCAGCGATGGGAAACTTACGATCAAGATGTTTCATAAATTGTGCTTTATTGTTATCGTTTTAGAGTGCTTTTGGAAGAGACACAAATACTATATAAGAAGCCATTGGTTCATTGTTGATTCATCCTTTACCTAGTTCAACACAAGCTTTGAAATCTTGGTCCCTCAATAGAGGTGGTGCTTCTTAGCACATGGGGTAGCCATGGTGCTATCTTGGAGCATGTTGAGGAGCGGCTATGGAGTTCTTCTTGAAGAAGAAGAGTGTGCTCACACTCTTCCTTATGGAGAGGATTTACCCCGCAACAGCTTGGTGATGTGGATCATCCATTCACATGATGTATTTGAAGATTTTCTTCTACATGAAGATTTCGGTATACTTCAAAGATATTGGATGGTGGTTAACATAAGATTTACATCTTATGTTAAGAATTCAGGTACATATTCTCTTTATGCACACAGGTACTACTTGGAGTTTATGTAGCATCCATATCAGGAGGAGTCCTATTCGGCATAGGTACAAGAGAATCAGTACATGTATGCTTTATGCATATTTGGATGAGGTGTTTGAGAAGGTATGGTCATATGAGTTTGAGGATTTCTGGCAGCAAACTTGTTAGCATTCTTTGCTGCTTCTGTAAGTATGTGATCTTTTCACACACGTGTATAATTTAGGGCCTTCCATAGCCTTAGGTTAGATGATGTTTTGTTGATTATCAATTGTAGACTAATCCTTCCTCTTTCTATCACTCATATTCACTCTTCTACAACCTATTAGGCCACACATCTCATGTATATTCAGATTTCTGTCCATACATCTGAATATGTTTGTTACATTTGTACATACACTCTTCCATCTATTCTGTTCACATAGAGTGGTTGAGAGTTTAGCTCCCACGTTGTAATTTGAACATTTGTATATATGATAGTGTGAGTTAGCAGTAGCTTATGTAACACTTTACACATGTTGTCTAATCTTTCTTTATCTTTGTCTCATCATTTGTATGATTAAGTGTGGTATGTTCATGTTTTGTCAATATTGGAAGATTGCTAGATTATATGTTGTATATGCTGGACCTATGGAACCTAGGACCTCTCGTATTAGTAATGGGCCCACTAAGTTTCCAACATTTGGTATTAGAGCTTTATGGCTTTGGTATCAGATCATCCAGGCTCTCAAACATCTAGATTCCCAGGTTCCAGACTTCGAGGTTTACAACATATGATATAAGAGCATCTTCTAACATTTGACATTTAACATACACATTTAATCTAGATGAGTAGAGATTTGAGAATTAGACAATTCAGTCACATGTTTATTCATCAGTATGGAAATATGAAGTTGATGATCTCTTAGCGGTCAAATACTTTTGGAAGAATATGAAAATACTTTATAGAAAGTATTGTTTGAAGACCAAGACTTGATGAAGAGAAGGCTACTTCAAATTCAAGGAAGAACAATGGTTTGGAGAAGATGAAGGAATCAGATCAACATCAAATCACTAGTATCAGGTTTTACTATCAGAATATCATTTGCAGGTCATATCTTAGAAGAGCAGTTATGAAGACATTTGAAGGATTCAAGGAGTGCTTTTATACACTTTCATTTTTTGAAAGTTAAAGCATTAGCTACATCAAAACAGGTATCTAGAGGTTTTTCTAGAGAGTTTTGAGAGATCTCTTTCATGGTAAGAAAGTTCATCTAAGAAGACAAATGTGGAGAGCATCAGTTTTGTTTTCAACCAATTTTCTGTTGTAAGTTGGTTGGAAGTTTTTGCTCACATTTTATCTAGAGAGATAACTCTAGAAAGGTAATTCATCATTCAGAAAAAAGGTTGGTGCATTCAGACATATCAGTCACATTTGAAGCACAGTTTTGATTCAGAGATATGAGGATATGGTGGAAGAAAGATGCAGAAAAAGAAGGTCCAACAATTCCAAAGGGAAAGTAAGACTTCCTTTTCTCATATATTTTCCATATACTTTCCTACTTTTATCCTCTACACCCAAAGACAAGTCTACGAGAACATCTTGTGTAAAGATAGTTTAAAGAAGAAGCAGTTTCTTTTTTTGCATGATACTTGGTCATGATTTAGTAGATTTGACAAAGAATTGCATTGAGAGAAAGAAAAGTAGCAGATTTTGAAGACAACTTGTATGTTTTGACTCATATGTATGAGTTATATATAAGTAGAAGATTTTAAGCAGGCAGCTGATATGTTCCCTCAAAGAATTCTTGGAGTGTCAATACAGAGCTACTTGGTATATGACAAGTTGCATAGAAGTATATTTCTTCTTTATCTACTCTTGAGGTAAAAGAGTTTTTGTAGGAGATGTTGAAGACTTGGGTTGAGGTTTTATGTTTGGAAAGGTTAGCTCATATTCAATATTTTTAGAAAACTTCAGAAAATTCACATTTTTTATGTACTAGTGAGTTGAAGAATCTACTTTCTATGATTATCTTGTTTTTTGGATACATGCTTGTATTCAAAAAGGTGTTCCATCATATCCTATCACTTGATTGAGAAGTGGAGTTAGCCAAAAGAAAATCAAGTAGATACTGTTACATTTCACCTGGGTAGAATATGAAGACATGAAGTATCAACTTGCAACTTTTGGAGTTCTCAAGGTGAGAAGTTTGACCACTTATGTTTCAAGTAGGAGTTGCAGATTCTTGGGAAGGATTTGTTTAAAGAAAAGTTTTACAACTTTGTGAGAAGCATGGACACTTACAGACATTCAGGTAGCAAATCAAACATTCAGTCATGAAGGTTTGATAAGAGTAGATTCTACACAGGTATTTTGTTGGAAAGATCTTGTATGATCTTGGATGATCTTGAAGATCTTGAGTATTTATGAGTCAGTTGTTTATCCTTTGTTTGTGAAAGTTCTTAGTATTGGAAGAAGTAAGTCAAAGATTCAGGTTCTATCATATTAGTGTTGCAGAGGAATAGAAAAAAGATACTTGTTATCTTGCAGAAGGTTATCAATCCTAAAATGATTTCAGCAAGGTTTTGTTATGTTAGGATCAGCTAACCTTATTATTCTACAATATGGGAAGCTGAAAAGTTATAGTGAAAGCTATTGGCAACTGTAGTGCTAATAAAAGGGTTCAGATATTTTGTTTCAAGACACAGGTATTGATGATATGGTAGCAATGCTAAATCATGGAAGATCAGATTTATTGAAAGAAGGAAGACGTTCCAGATTTCATAAAGTTTTATATAATTTGAAGAATTATGGATACTAGTATTAAATCATCGAGGGGGGTGATGAAACATGAAGACTTATTTTTAGCCATATGTGAAAGAATGCCGAGTCATATCTACAAGTATTCCTATTTCAGGTATTCCTATATTTCCTTTGTCAGTTTCTCTTTATGTTCCAGCTTTGAAAGAAGAAGGAAGAAGGAGAATGTTTGGAGAAAGTTCCTGTTAGGGTGTTCCTGTTCAGGAGAAGGTTCCAAAATTCTATTGAAGAGAAGCTTGATATTTCAGAGAGGTATGTTTTAGAGGTGCGCACATATATGTTTATACCAGATTTTGAAGGAAAGAGGTATGAAGGATTTACAGATTGAACAAGGATGAAGACATGATGACATCATAGATTTTTTTTTATGAGACTCATGAGTTGATTTCAGTTGATTTCAGTTGTTTTCAATTGATTTAGTTGAGTTGAGTTGACTTGACTTGAGTACAATCAGAGATGAACGAACAGTGTTCATAGTACACTAAGTTGTGAGTTTTCAGTCACAGGTTCCAGGATTCAGTTCTGGATTTTGTTTAGTGTATCTACATGACACATTAAAACTACGTTGAGAAAACTTTCCTAAGCAAGTTCAAAGTCAGTACATGCTATATTTGTTGTCAAGCAAATGATTGCTTGATGTGTACACTATTGGATATCTAGATTGCATATTTTTGCAAAGTATTATGGTTCATATTCAGCAAGTTGAAGTTTTTTTAATGAAAGTCAAAATTCAGTTTTGAAGAAGACTTTTGAAGAAAAGGTTTAAAGATAAATTCAGGAGTACAATCTTGTGATAGTTTGCAACTTAGTATAGTTTGCAGATGAATGAAGTTGCATATTCAGTTGAGTTTGTACCATTGTGACATTGAAAGGGGGATTGTTGGAAACAATGTCCACACTAGTCCAAAAGCCCTCACTAAGTAAAACATGAGTAGCTTTGGTTTTACTCCTTCTACAAGAAAACGGTACTAGGCCTCATGGCTAGAACAAAAGCCTCTCAAACTAGCGACATGGATTCAATTCCCGATCGGCATAGCACAACGAAATAGATTTTTTGGAAGCTTGTCAAGCTTTTTAAATAAATCAAAACTCTCATATTTATTCGCGATGCGGCAACGATTCAGCGACGGGAAATTTACGATGAAGATGTTTCGTAAATTGTGCTTTATTGTTATGCTTTTAGAGTGCTTTTGGAAGAGACACAAACAATATATAAGAAGCAATTAGTTCATTGTTGATTCATCCTTCACCTAGTTCAACACAAGCTTTGAAAGCTTGGTCCCTCAATAGAGGTGGTGCTTCTTAGCACATGGGGCAGCCATGGTGCTATCTTGGAGCATGTTGAGGAGGGGCTATGGAGTTCCTCTTGAAGAAGAAGAGTGTGCTCACACTCTTGCTTATGGAGAGGATTTACCCTGCAGCAGCTTGGTGGTGTGGATCATCCATTCACATGATGTATTTGAACATTGTCTTCTACATGAAGATTTCGGTTTACTTCAAAGGCATTGGATGGTGGTTAACATAAGATTTACAACTTATGTTAAGAATTCAAGTACATATTCTCTTTATGCACACAGGTACTACTTGGAGTTTATGGAGGCAGTGGCATCCATATCAGGAGGATTCCTATTCGGCATAGGTACAAGAGAATGAGTACATGTATGCTTTATGCATATTTGGATGAGATGTTTGAAAAGGTATGGTCATATGAGTTTGAGGATTTTTGGCAGCAAAATTGTTAGCATTCTTTGCTACTTTTGTAATCAATTTTAGACCTATCCTTCCTCTTTCTGTCACTCATATTCACTCTTCTACAACCTATTAGGTCACACATCTCATGTATATTCAGATTTGTGTCCATACATCTGAATATGTTTGTTACATTTGTACATACACTCTTCCATCTATTTATGTTCACATTGAGTGGTTGAGAGTTTTGCTCCCACGTTGTAATTTGAACATTTGTATATATGATAGTGTGAGTAAGCAGTAGCTTACGTAACAATTTACACATGTTTTCTAATCTTTCTTTATCTTTGTCTCATCATTTTTATGATTAAGTGTGGTATGGTCATGTTTTGTCAATATTGGAAGATTGCTAGATTCTATGTTGTATATGTTGGACCTATGGAACCTAGGACCTGTTGTATTAGTAATGGGCCTTCTAAATTTCCAACAATTTCCTCTTTTCTTTCTTCTTCAACATCAATGAATGAATCAACTACACGACATGCTTCAATAATTGTTTCAATGTAGTACTCTCTAATGCTGAAAAAAAGTTGAATTAAATTTAAAGAAATGAATTCCTTCCCTTTAATGTGATAGTATGGTAGGGATGGAAAGAAATTTTTAATTGTGACCTTTACTTTGTAAATAGGAGCATCAATAGGTGTTTCTTCTTTGAAGATTTCCATTCCAAAATGTGCAAAGTGTCTTTACTCATATTCAAAAGCAATATCTTCTTCTTGATCTTGTATGCCCTCATAATGGGATATGGTGTCAATGTGATTATTCAAAGTTAAATATGTTCTTTCCTCCTCAAAGGATGTGTTTGATGAAATGTGATTAAGATAAAGTAGAAAACATAATTCAATAGGAAACACATTTCCTACACTTTCTTGCTATCTTTGCCCTTTCCAAAGGGTTCTCTTTAAACATAGGTGGATGAAAAAAATCAAGGCCATTGAGGGTCAAAATGTGGCTCTCAATAATCTTCAAAACTTTTGATCAGTCTTGAGTCAAGAACTACTTGGACCCTTTAACAAACGCATGATAATCAATAGAAGGATTGAAATATCATCTAGCAAGATGGATGCATCACCAGCTTCTTGAATGATGCTATCCAAAGGTCCCTATACTCAATTGTTTATCTTTCTCCATTACTTTCCTAAGTCTTCAATGTATTGCCCTTATCATAAAATTAGCCACATGAGTAGTAGTCCCAAATACTAAAAACCATCCTATCCACATGTGATGTGTAGATAAAACAAAGAAAGTTGCATAGCGTAATTAGTGGCTAATTCAGGATAAGGTACCCCCATAAAAAGCCATCATCATGCAACCTCTCAAGTGCCTTCTTATCTAATAGAAATATGACTAAGGGGAATGTGACTAAGAGTGAGTCAACAAATATGTACCACCCTGTCTGAACTCACCCTGAGATCTAGAAAAAGTATGGAAGAAACGGTTAACCTTGCTAGATACAAAATGTATTGAAAGAGATAACAAAACAACAAAAAATCACTTCACACACCAAAAGCTTGTGAATTAAAAAGGTGGAAAATGAGGGGATGGATCTTAAATAAGTGGAATATTGGCCATTGGAAATTGTAACAAGTATGACACATTTCAAAAGACATTGGCACTTGCAACAATCATAGCTAAATCTAGTGAGGAATTCACATATGGCATAAAACATTGGGAGTAGCAATGCTCATAACATAAATCTAGTGATATGATGACACACGGTATGAATGGTCACATTCCTTAGATGGCGTATAGAAGGGAATCTCACTCTCTAGAGGGGAGTTTATAAATTTTTGCTCCCTTAGCTTCACATGATGGTCTTCTCTTGCAACCACCTCTTTTTCTCCACCCTCCCTCGTTTACCCATCTCAATTATTTAACATCTTCATTTATCAAATTCCTCATAGTCTTCAAGGGCCCTATTTGCATGGTGTGGTCATGTTGGCCCTTGAAGGCTACAAGGGGGTTTCAAGCTGATTTGGGGCATTCAAAAGAAGTTGATCAAAAGAAAAATAAGGACGAAAATTTAACAAAAGAATATTATTTGCTTTAGGAACTTTAAAGATTATCGGAAATGAATTTAATTGCACTCAAAGAGGCCATTGTAAAAATATACCTATGCGTGTGTGTGTGTGTGAAATAAAAATTATTGAATTGGTCCTAAAGACTCAATTTAATTAGAAATCCACAATTTCACATGCATAAATATTGGATTTCTTATAAAATTGGTTCCAACCATTGTCTCAAATATTGAACTCTCTATTAATGACATAATGTACGTAGATAACAATTGAGCATGGTTTTTGTACCCTCTCACCCCTCGTGACCTATTAGTTCTCACTAATCTATGTGTTCGGGTTGGTCGGGAGGTACATCAAAACAATGCTCTTCACCTTGGCCAATTTTAGACACTCAAAGAACTTTAACAATGAAGATCAACTATTTTGTTCTTCATCGAAATGACATATTCTTTATTGTTTCTGTACACCATGTAATCTCAAATCTAATTTGAAAAATAATTTGTATACAAAAATACAAGTGCCGCACTTTTTAGTTTTTTACTTTTCATTTTTAAATCTTTATTTATGGTTATGTTAGAATTTCTATTTTGAAAACCTCACTCAATCTTATAAGTTTTCATATATATGAATTTGATATGGTATCAAATTTATATTGAAGGGTTGAGCATCCTAACATGAATAAATACATGTATACATACATGTATACATACATACATACATACATATAAAAATACATACATACATACATACTTAAGATATACTATTGAGCTTATAAAATTTCCATGGTGTGATTGGGATAATGATTGAGCATGGTTGTTGTACCCTCTCACCCCTGTTGTTCTATTAGTTCTTGCTAATGTGTGTTTAGGTTGATTGGCGGTACATCAAAACAATGCTCTTAGGCTCAAAGAAATTCTAACAATGAAGATCAACTATTTTGTTCTTCTTCAAAATGAAATATGCTTTATTGTTCCTATACACCACGAAAATGTAAGAAATAACAACACAAGAGAATAGACGAGTAGAGAGAGTTGAGCAAAAATGCTGACAAATAGATACATAGATTGAGAGATAGAGAACTCAAATTCTCAAATTGCAAAGAGCAATGCAGCTACAAAGATGGTGTTGTCCACCCGTGTGCTCCCAATGTGGAGTTTAGATGGCAATCTAGGCAAACTCTAGATGAAGGGCTTACTAGTGTGCAATGCTATACAAAGCTACACATGGTCCATGGATTTTACAAAAGGAGTCGGCATAGATAAACATAGTTGGAAGAGACAAAATAGTTAGAAAAATATAGAATCTGACAATATCCGACAAGCCCCCATCAATACTCCCCCCATTAAGTTTATATGAGGAGATTGTGCAGCAGCACAAGCCCTTTATTGAGTGGCAACCCAATGGCCCAGAAGTTTATACCCTACCTAACCTAATGGCTAGGCGCACAAAGATCATCTATTACCATCAACCGTCACACATAGACCTCCTCTAACTTGGAAGTTAGGGTTCCACAAATGTTTGGGCTCTCACAATGGATTCTCCTCATAATGGGGGCCTTACAAAGTAGAGAACCATGGATCATTTGTGGTCACTTGAGGGTGGAGTCTTAAGTATATCTAACACCCCCCCTCAATTTCCACGTTGTCTAAACTACCTCCTTCATCCAATCCCAAGCTTGGAAAGTGTCGATGAAGTTGTTCTCTCCCAAGAGCCTTGGTGAAGATGTCTACTCCATTTTCTTAAATTTGACAATAGTTTATCTCCATGACCCCTTCCTGGATCAACGCATGCACATAGTGATATTGAATTACAATTTTCTTTGATGTATGTTATTACATAATTCAAGGTTTACCCCCATAAAAACCATTTATTAATATAATGGCCTAGTTTAAGTAAGATTTATTGGGTAAAATTATTCAACCTAGTAAATAATTACCATACAAACATAATTACCATACAAAAAGCTTCCATAAAGAAAAAAAACTTCCACAAACAACGTCCATGAATATACTATTTTAAGCTTTATGTATTATCATGAATCATGTTTAGACATAATGCCTTTTTCCAGCACTTGTACTATTGCATCTTTCTGAGCATAGTTTTATCAATGATTTTGGGTTTACATTACTTCAAAATTCTATTGAAATACTATGAAAATCATGATCCAAGGTAAATTGTTCCCATATGTTGTCTTGATTACTAAAAGAGGTATTTATTTTTTAAGAATAGCATCGATGTCTGATACAAACATATTGATATACACATGGTTTGTTACTCCAAAGTTCTTATGCAGTGAATAAGGTTTCCCATATTTCTACATTGAAGTCTAGATAATTCTATTTTTCAATTCCTCTAATAAACATCGATGCTTTTTTGGTCTTCTCATATACTTACATATTCGTTTCACAAGCATATCATGTTTGATGGGGTTAAAATACTTTAACAGCTTTATAATTAACATAGTTACACAAGGTTGTACTTATGCACTAGTATTTATGCTTTTATATTTATGCATATTGAGTTATCTAGATATTGGTAAGGATACAAGAATACATATTTCTACTTTAACATAGCCCTTGAACTATGGGCTTTAATTCATATATCTACACACACACACACACACACACACACACACACATATATATATATATATATATATATATATATATATATATATATATATATATATATATATATATATATATATATATATATATATATATATATATATATATATATATATATATATATATAATGTGTGTGTGTGTGTGAAATAAAAATTATCCAATTGGGACTAAAGACTCGATTTTATTAGAAATCCATAATTTCACATGCATAAATATTGGATTTGGTATAAAATTGGTTCCAAACATTGTCTCAAATATTGAACTCTATTAATGACCTAGTGTACTTCACTTAAGCGGATAAAAATTGGGCATGGTTGTGGTACCCACTCACCATTCTTGTCCTATTAGTTCTCACTAATTTGTGTGTTTGGGTTGGTTGGGAGATACATCAAAATAGTGCTCTTGACCTTGGTGATTTTTAGAAGCTCAAGGAAATTTCACACATACATACACACATAGGGGTCCATTGTTCTTCATTCACTGTGATGTCCATCGTAGCTAAGATTTCTACCCAACCATGAGGTTCAAATTCCTCATCCGAAAATACTATATGTGCATAGGCTAGGTCTTGAAGAGTTTGTGGATGTCGTTCAGAACCTAATGTCTTGGATGCTAACCGTTCTTCCTCTTTTTTGGCCACTTTACACATCCATAGATGAGTATCCTCGTGCAACCATGAGAATTCCAATGAGTGTACTGACTCTGTTTCTTCCTATGTCTTATGGATGGTGTTCCATTGTATTGGGGGTACATCACGATGGGAATAATCTTTAAGATTGACTTTGGTTGTCACTCCTAAATGTTGCAAGTACAAAGAATTAGTTCCCCAATTTTGTATGATTTGCAATTGATGCATGAAGGGTCATCCTAAAATCATTTCATAAACATGATTTCTTCCAAAATCACAAATGGCAAAAGTATGTACAAAATCTACACCACAAATGGTGAGAGATATGCCTTCTAGTAGGCCTAATGGCTTCTCAATGTGTCTGTCAACCATTTGTAGCTTCATCCTTGTGGGTCTTAATGCTGGCTTACCCCAAGCTTTGCATAAAGCAGTGGTAGCCATGGCCACTCCAGCTCCTGAGTCTAGGATGGCTTTGGTAGTGTAGCCCTTGTGAGTTATTGGAAGATAGGTATTACCTTCCTCTCCCTCGCTCACATCTCCAATTCTTTCTATGGGTATCTTTGGTACCTTCTTGTGTGATCCTATCTGGGAGGGAGTAGTAGCAAGCTTGGGGAATTGGTTTGCTACATTCTTTCACAATTATATCTGGCCGAGTAATGCTTAAGTAAATCAAGCATCCAACAGCCTGCTGATAGAGAACAACATCAAATGCATCTCCAGCATCATGAAGACTCAATCGTAAACCTGTCTCCATAGGAGTGGCAATAGGCTTACAGTCTTCAAGGCCAAAACGCTGCAATAATGTGTCAATATATTTCGTTTGACACAAAGCCATTCCACCATCAATGTGCATAAACTGAATGCACAAATAGTGATGCAAATGCCCCAAATCAGACATCTCAAATGAGGCATGCAAATCAGCCTTAAAATCAGCAATATGTGTCTCAATAGGACCACTGAGCAGCATGTCATCAACATAGACAACAATGATCAGAAGCACATCATTAGCACGTTTAACATATAAGGTGCTTTCAGTTGGACTGTTCTCAAAACCATGTGCAATTAGATAGGCATGTATCTTCTCATACCAAGCACGTGGTGCTTGCTTTAAACCATATAATGCCTTCTTTAACCTGCAAACCTGGTTTTCATGCCCTTTCTGCACAAAGCCACGGGGCTGAAAAACATACACTTCTTCATGCAAGTCATCATTCAGAAATGCTGTTTTAATGTCCAACTGATGTACATTCCAACCATGATGGGCTGCAAGTGCACAAATGCTCTGAACAGTAGTCATACGGCATGTACGTGCAAAGGTCTCATCAAAATCAATGCCTCTTTCCTGTGCATAACCCTTTGCAACAAGCCTAGCCTTATACCTGTCAACTCTACCATCAGGTTTACGCTTCAGCTTGTATACCCACTTAGTGCCAATGTCCTTCTTGCCAGGAGGCAAGTCACATAAAGACCATGTACCATTCTTCATTCTAACATCATATTCAGATTGCATAGTAGCCATCCAATTTTCTGAATTTTGTGCTTCATCAAAAGAAACAGGTTCATTCTCATCACAGAGACTAGATGCAGCCATAGCATAGCAATCTGATGCAAAGGAGGCACTATGAGAGCTTGAACGAGTACGATATGACAAAGGTGCATCTAATTTGTTGTCACGCAAAGTCTGCACCAGCCATTTTAGCATAGTTTTTGCCTGCTCAAAATCAGCTCTCTCATCAACAAGTGCATCATGTAAATCTGCATCAGAAATGGAATGATCTGCATCATCATATGAAACCTGCAAAGGCTGAGAAGTTGCCTCATTAGGACAAGCACTAGCCTGTCCACCTGTAAAAAGAGGCATCAAAGTATCATACATGTCTTTGGAGCTAACAGATGTCTCCTTAGTACATGAAAGCAATAGCTGAATAGCATCTTCCACAAAGACAATATCACGGCTAACCAGAATGCGTTTGGTCTATGGATGATACAGACGATAGCCTTTACTTTTAGAACTATACCCAACAAAAATACATTTTACTACCTTATCATCCAATTTTCTGCGATGTTGTTCAGGCACTAATGCATATCCCAAACAACCAAAAACACGAAGATGAGCAACAGATGGCTTACGGTCATGCCAAGCCTCATATGGAGTGATAGACTGCAACGCTTTAGTGGGACACCTGTTCAGTACATATCCTGCACACATGACAGCCTCAAGCCAGAAACTATGTGGTAAAGCCTGACTTTTGACCATGCACCTCGCCATCTCCATGAGTGATCTGTTCTTTCGTTCAGCAACTCCATTCTGTTGAGGTGTAAACGGCACTGTACACTGGTGTTTTATCCCACGTTCAGCCAGAAATGCATTAAAATCTGAAGACATATATTCCCCCCCTCGATCAGAACGAAGGGTGCCCATTTTACATGCTGACAGATTTTCAGCCAAAACCAAAAACTGTTTGAAGCACATGAACACTTCGAACTTTGCTTTGAGTGGATATACCCATGCATGCCTGGAAAAATCATCAATGAAAGTCACGAAGTAAAGGTAATTTCCAAAAGAGGGTGTCTGCATAGGACCACAAACATAACTATGTACAAGCTGCAATTTCTACGTAGCCCGAACTGAACCATCTTTTGGAAAGGAAGAACGCTGCATTTTTCCCAAAATACAGCCTTCACAAACATGTTTTCCAGGTGCCTCAAGTTTGGGCAAAGAGGACACCATTTCAGATTTCTGCAGGCGTAACAAACTAGCAAAATTCAGATGACCAAAGCGTGCATGCCAAAGATTTGCATCTGACATAGCCTGAGAATCATGAACTGCACATGCCGAATCATTCAAAGATCTTTCATAGTCTATGAGCTTATACAGCCCACGACATAAAATGCCAGAAGCAATAATCACATCGCCATTTGAGAGATCATGGACTGTACACCTGTCATCAACGAATTTCACAACCAAGCCAATCTTGGCTAATGCAGAAACTGATAACAGGTTCTTTTTGATCCCTGGCACAAATAAAGCATCTGACAAAGTGAAAGAACTACCATCAGCAGTAGTCAGAATGATCTTACCAACTCCCATAACAGGATAAGAGGAGTTATTGGCGCATGTGACAGTATTCCCTGTAGGGGCAGGCTCGAGTGAAGAGAAGAAACTGCGCTGCGAGGTAATATGTTTGGTCGCCCCACTGTCAAAGTACCAAACATCTGAGTCTACTGCAGACATGCACTGATCATGAGAAGATGGGTCAAAACTGCAGACAATAGTAAACGCCCATTCTTCTTCCTGCACAAGATTTGTAGACTCTGTTTTTGGTGTAGAGGCCTCTACAACAACCATTCCAGCCTCTTTCTTCTTTGCCTCTTTAGCAGCTAGTTTTGGAGAGTTCTTTATAATATGATCATTTCCTTTACAGTACTTGCAGAACAATTTCTGCTTTTCTGATTTCTTCTCATCTTTATCCTGGTTCTTCGATTGTGCAGCATTTGCAGATTTCTGCTTACTAGTAGAAGGGCTCCATTTTTCTTTGCCCTTCTGACTAGCCAAGAAAGCTTGATCTGCAACACGCATAATGGACCTGTTCTGCCTGGACTGATCTTCCTGCAACAGAACAGAGACTAATTCCTCAAATGACAAGGCATTCGGATTGCCTTTCATCATCAACCGAAGAGTAGAGGCAAAACTCTGATATGAATCAGGAAGACCATTCAAAACGGTCTGCACAAGTGAGCTATCTGGTATAACCTCATCAGCAGAAATCAATTGTTCCTTCAGGTCTTTGATCTTTGTAAGAAAACTGTCCATAGAATCACCTTCATTCATGTGCTCACTCTCCAACTGTTTTTGGAGATAAGCAACACGAGCCTCATTCCTAGCATGGTACAAAGTGGTAAGTGTATCCCAAGCATCCTTTGCTGTTCTGCAAGAGCGAATGTGAGGAATAATGGCACGTTTGACAGACAAAGCTATCAATGCATGTGCCTGGGCATCTCTGCCATCCCAACGAATCTGCTCTGCAGTAGGTGCAACAGAAACAGCAGCACGAACAGGAATCTGCAGAATATCATCTTCGACACCATCTTCATCAGCTCCAACACCTAAATTTGCAGTACCTGTCGTTACAGGTGTAACAGGACGTCTTTCAACACCCTGCACAATGTTCCACAATCCTTTTGCAACCAGTACATGTCGCATCATATAAGCCCATAATGGGTAGTTGGTACCATCCAACTTATCCTCAACAGCCAACATACGGAATACATCACTGCTTTCAGCCATGGCCGGTGACTAAAATACCTTGATGCAAAAAATTGACTGTATCTCAAAAAGTTGAACAAAACTGCCTAGACGAGTTCTGCTAGACCTGTAGCAGACTTTGAGACGCTTAAACTGGCAAACAGAAACTGGTATATACCTTTGGCACAAAAGGACGAAATAGCCTGCACAAGCACTGCGATAGTGCATTCGGAGGTCAAAACGAGCTCAGATCGCGATTTCGGCACGACAGAGCGAAGCGGTTTTGATCTCGGAAACACCCTGAGTATGCTCACCAAATTTCGTGCGAATCTGAGACTGCAAACGGAGGAGTGTCGACGGTGCCCTAGAAGAAGCGACGACCTGCTCTGATACCAATTGTTGGAGATAGACGTCTGTGGAAGCACGTGAACAGCACAAGGAAGAAGAAGAAGCTTGGAGCACAAACACACAATACTGAATGTATTACTAGAGAATGTTCAAAGATAAGTAGCATATTAGGGCAATAGGCGTATGTACAAGCCGGGGGAAAAAAACCTCCTAAAGAGGGAAAAAAGTGCCCCGGCGGTCCTAGAGTGTTCACACACATCACTACCTAAATATATCAACAGTCTCGATTGTCTTAACTAGGGTCGTGGGTTAGGGTTCGCATACATGACATCGGCATAGCCGGGCTCCCAACTGGGTTCCAATGGTGGACTATCATATTGATATGTTTCCATATATTCTAGCGACTCTATATAATATGCAGGTGGACTATCTACATGGGTAGAGTTGAAACTATTAGGATTGGGATCACCTTCTATGATCATGGGTGAAGAAGGCACTAAAGCCCTATTGAGGTTCTCTTCTACAGTAGTGTACTTGACTAAGATTACATTCGTTGGTGGGGGTGACTGCTGAGCTAAAACGGGTTTTGGCTTCTATTAAGCCTGATAAGGATAGTTCTGTGGAGGCCTATAGTAATGAGACTGAGCATTGTATTGACCTTGATACCTACTTGGTTGGGGATATGCTTGAGGGTAGTTATGTCGTACTACTTGTTTGTTGTATGGGCAATCTTGTGCCGTGTGATTCGTGTATCCTCTCTCGATTGTACAGTATTGGCCACTAGGTTTGGCTTGAGGTTTTGTCACATTGGGACACACATTCGCCATATGTTCACCACCACAGGTGTAACAAAGTTTGTTGTTAACCTAGGCATCTGTTTGCTAGAGACTCCTAGTTTATGGGCCACTTTTTTTGCTAGGTCCTCTATCGAGCTAGAAATCTTTGAGGATGATTGAGATGCACTATCTAAGTCTTTATAGACCTTTGAGAGTTCCAATTCATCTCCTAGATTGTCCTCAATGTCTATACAATTTTGTACACATTGTTCTAGTGTTTTGGGTTCCTTTAAGTATACATAGGAGTGTAGTTTAGAGCTCAAGAGGCCATCTAAAAACAATGACACTTGCTTGGCCTGTGAGGGTAGCTCCTGCATTGGAAATCTCTCAACACATTGTCTAAACCTACATCCTGTAAGTCTGAATGTTTTCTTGAGGGGTCTGTTTGAAGCTGTGAATTTACGAAGAAGTATCATGTCTGATTCCAGTTTTAGAGAATTCCATGATGAATGACTCTAACAAGTGATGAATATCTCTAAATTGCCTTTGTTGCAATGGTTGGAACCAAATTAAAGCCGTGTTCTTTAATGTTAGTCCAAATGCATTGTATTGCATGAACATGTCTTCTACTTGCTCTGCTCGTAGCACTTGCTTAAATTCTGCAACATGGTCATAGGGATCTCTTGTCCCATCAAAGTAATTTTTCATTGACTTTACTAGTTGAGTGGGTCTTAGTATCCTTGGATGTTCACGTGGTCTAGGTAGAGGAAAATCATCTCTACCACCTGGTATTCTTGGTTCCCATTGTCTTTCCAATCTATCGGTGTCCATGGTTGGTCTATCTCTCCCTATGGGATGCGTGAAACTTACTTCTGGTCTTTCTTTGTTCTTCTCTCTTTGAGTACCATGGGAAGAGGATGTCCCAACCCCATGCTGAATAGCATTTACATTTGTTCTTGATGGTTGGAATACTAACTCACCTCTCCATGGGTAGGCATGTCTTGCATGATCCGGCACTACAAATATTCTTTCTGAAGTATTGTCCAAACATACTACTTTTCCAGGTGTATCTAGGTCCTTAATTCATAAATCGTAATGAAGCCTACTTCACTAGATTGTTCCGTTCTGTACCTCGAAAATGCTTCATCTGTGTCCTTATTCAAGAACAATTCTATGCTTCTATTATCTTGAGGGATCCAATCTGGGTTTAGTACTCTTGTCAGTTCTTGAGCCCATAAAAATCATATTGGTCAAAGTCAACCACCATCAAAGTCAAAGGATCAAAGTCAAAGTGGTCAAAGTCAACATGTTCAAGGTCAAAGTCAACATGGGTCAAGTCAAAGCATTCAAAGTTCGGGTGTCAAGGTGCATAGGTAGTGCACAGTTAATTGTTCACAAAGGGTATATTTGCATAAAGTTGGTTGCAGGTTGCAGAGGGTCTTTCTGTAATTTCTCTAAGGTTCAAAGTTTTTTCAAAGTGTTTGGAAGGTTTAGGGGAACCCTCTCTTAGAGCACATTTGAAGAATTAAAAGGCAAAAACTGAAGGTACGTGAAGCGAAAGTGTACATAGAAGTGAAAATATGGCCCCCCAATTAAAATTGTTGTTTAGTCTGAAGTCATTACAGGACAAAACAGGGATTCGTTGGCTGCCCACTTTTGGAGACAATCTCGGGACATCAAAGTGAGCACCAAGATACTCTAGCACTTAAGAGCGTACGTGAACCGACACTCAAATCAAGGCAAGGCATTATTCTTGGTTAGACTAGCAAGGTGAGCATAGTCTAGAATAAGAGGGGAGTAAGAGACATACAGGGGGGTGTGCCGCAGAGAAGAGAAGTGCAAGGTGTACAAGATGAGTGTCTAAGAAGTGATATCCATGCAACCAAAGGTCACAAGATCCCATTGAAGCTGTGCACGCATCGACAGAGGTGTCCATCCCTCCCCCTATTGGGAGCTTGAGTGCAAGGTGTGCACAAGTGCAAGCTTGGAGAAGGTGGAGATCTGGTGCAGAGATGGTCAGTGATAGCAAGAACCTTGGGTATTTTGTAACTTTTTTGATTGTCCACTCTTTGGAATTTTGCACAGAGAGCATTTGGATTGTATTGTACATCACCATTGTACTTTTCTCCTTATAATCAATCTACAGAAACTTCTAGTGTCTTATCTTTCTCCCTTCTCCTACAAACACTAAAATCCCTTTCTGCATAAAAATCCCCCAACAAAATGTGGCACGAGTGGTGGGACTCCAAGGACATTTGAGCATAGGAGAAGCAAATTGCAAAGTGTAGAAGAGTTCAAGGGTACCGATAGTAGTGTACTAACTTAAGAGGTTTAGCATTATGTAAAACCAGGGGTTTGATGGGAAGAGAGGATGCATTTCTCATTCTTTTCCCTGCAACATTAGAAGGGCTAGCAGACAAATGGTTTAGTCAGTTTGCTGACAACCATTTCACCACACGGGACTTGATGAAGGAAGCATTTAGGAAACAATTCCAACAAGGGAACACAATTGAGAACATTATTGAAGAATTAGAAAATTTAAGACTAGGTCCTGGGGAGACCTTCCCAGAATTTGTTACCAAAGCTAAGGCATTAATGGCCAAACTTCCAGACCCTCCCCATGATTTTTTTATCAAGAAGTGGCTGGCTAAACCACTTCCCATATCAACACAATGTAAAATAAAGGAGTTAGTTTTATCGACAGCAACAATAGAAGAATTTATCGATATAGCTACAAGATTGGAACAAATTAGACAGCAGTATGGGGCAAGCTCTTCCAATTTGTCATACCCTACAGAACCTGAAGACCCACTAATTCAGCTAAGGAAAGAGCTTGAGAGCTTAAAAAGGAATAAGCCCCATAAAGAGAAGGAGAGTGCTTTGACTCAATTGAGGAGGGAAATTGAAGCACTGAAGCTACAAAAGGAAGAGGAAGCCCAAGCAAAAGAACTGGCGCAGCTTTGACAGGAGTTGCAGGAACTCAAAGGGGGTGGCATCAAAAATGGGCTATAGTGTACCATGTGCAGCAAGCAGGGTCATGTGGTAAGTGAATGTCCATTGTTAAGTGTAACTTGCCAGCTATGTAGGAAAGCTGGCCATGAGGCCTATGAATGTCAATCAAGAGGGATGCCTGCACAACCTTATTGGGCACAAGGAGGTGCTCAATTCTCAACCAATGTAATGGTGGCAGCCCCCAGCCAAGGTAACAACTATAATCAAAGACCTAAAGGTAATTATGGAAATGATCCTAGAAGGCCAATTATCTATTTCAAGTGTGGAGAGTGTGGACATTATCAAAGTAAATGCACCCTGCCAAAGAATGCACCCCCCTTACAGGAATTGCCCAGATGCCAAGGATCATTATACAAATTGTTGCCCACAAACAAAGCATCTACATCTAGGCCCCATCTCCAAATGATCTCAATAGATAATCATGGAGCAACAGAAGGAGCCAATGTTGTACAATCACCATCCACTAGAGTGGTACAATTAGAATAAATCGACTCCATGGTCATGCAGACAAGAAACAAAGGGAAAATTATAGAAGAACTAAATGAGGGATCAAATATAGTATTCTTGAGTTGATAACATGGATGCAAAATTCAGGTCTGAAGTACTATAGATTACTGATGAGGCTTCCTCATCCACCTTGGTGGCCAAGACTACTGCCTTAGACCAAGGGAAGGGTGTAGAAAGAGCACCTCTCACTGACTATAAGAATCCCATACTGACAGTTACAATTAAAGGATTAAAGCTACAAGGAGTCATTGTGGATGGTGTGCCTAGCATAAATTTGATGCCTGAGCATACCATGGAGAAGCTTGGCCTATGTCCATCCAGACTAGCCCACTTCACCATTACTTTGGCATATCAAAGCAAACTAAGGCCAATGGGGGTGATCCCAAAAGTCCCACTGGAAGTACAAGGTAATCCCTTCATTTTGGATTTTTGGTATGAAGACTACCCCAAGTAGAGGGGGGATTTCCCCTCTTGGTTAGAAGACCAAGGCTGAGGCATGCAAGTGTCATCCATGACTGGGGTAAAGACACTATGTGGGTACAAAAGAAGGGGCAGGAGCTTACACAGATATATTTAGAGGAGCGTTTAGATCATCAAGGGAACACCAACATGATGCAATCAGTTGGAATTTGCATGGAACAAGAAATGGAGGTCCAACCACAACTAGAGTTAGAGGAGGAAGAAGACATTCTGAATTGGCTACAAGTAGGAAACTCTTCCTCTTGTTTTGGAGTTTTTCTAAATAATTCTTGCAAAGATGAATGTTATGATGAAAATGAGGATAAAGTTCAGGTTGATGGATTGGGAGAACCCATCACAGATCACAGAAGTGGGAGGAAGACACCCCTCAAGCACAACTTGGAGGAGGATGCAACAACAACAGAGAAGGAAGTTACTAAAGTTAAAGACAAGGTAAATCATACTAGTGAGGAATGTTCTTTGCCAATTAAAGAAATCCCTACAAGATGGATGGAGGACAAAGAGGAATACATTGAGATCCAGAACACTCCTACTTATGCAACAATGGAGGAAAAACTATTGGAGGAGAACAGAGTTGGAGATGAGCATGTAGATACCATGGTAGATAGAAACCCATTCAAAGAAGTACAATTAGGCACTCAGGAAAATAATCGTCCAGTTTGGGTGGCCACTTGGTTGTGGAGCCACCTTGAGCTATTTGAAAAGGTAAAATCTTTCTTGACACACTATGTAGATGTTTTTGTGTGGCATTATAAAGACTTAGAAGGAGTACCTGCCAATTATGGAGAGCACAAAATCCCTCTTGTTGATGGAGCCAAACCAATAAGAGGAAAGAGTTATAGACTTAACCCAAAATATGCTAAAGTTGTTTATTTGGAAATACAGAAGATGGAGGATGCAGGAATCATCATTCCTATGGAACACTCAGAATGGCTTTCACCAATGGTTATAGTACCAAAGAAGAATACCAACAAAATCAGGATTTGTGGTGACTTTAGAGCACTCAACAAGGTAACCATTCCAGATGGATTCCCCATGCCTTTTGCAAAGTAGGTCATTGAATAAGTGGTTGGACATGCATTATATAGCTTTATGGATGGCTTTAGTGGCTATAACCAAATATCCATCCACCTAGAGGATCGTGAAAAGACTACTTTTATCGCACTGTGGGGCACATGTGTGTATGTAAAAATATCATTTGGACTCAGAAATGCTCCAACGACCTTTAACAGGATTGTCAACCTCATTTTTGGACCCTTATTACTAGAAACACTTAGAATTTTCATGGATGACTTTTCTTCATTTTCAGAATCTCACAAAGAGACCCCTTTGGATTGCTTGGATAATCACTTAAGACAATTGCAGAATGTTTTAAAAGATGCAGGGAGACTAAAATAAAGTTAAACCCAAATAAATGTCATTTCCTCATGACAAAAGGAACCCTCTTGGGACATGTGGTATCTGCTAAAGGTATGGCTCCGGACCCTAATAAAATTATTTCTATACTAAAGTTACCTAAACCCAAATCTCCTAAAGAGATTCAAAGCTTCTTGGGACATACTCGCAGAAGGTTTATCAAAATGTATGCAGAGATAGCCAGGCCACATGCTACACTTATAGGTAAAGAAGTACCCTTTAAATGGGAAGAAGAAGAAGAGAATGCTTATCAGACATTAAGGTCCAAATTGGTGGCTGCACCAATTCTTTCACATTAGATTGGTCAAAACCTTTTTATGTACATGTAGATGCTAGTGCATATGATGTGGGTGCAATTTTGACTCAACACAATCAAGAATACAAACTTGATAGACCTATTCAGTATGCTAGTCAAATTTTGACTAAGGCTGAAAAAAATTATAGCGCCACAGAAAGGGAGGCCCTCGCAATGGTTTTCATTGTACAAAAGGTTCATCATTATTTACTAGGTGTGAAATTTGTTATCATCACTCATCATCACCGACTATTACAAGCTCAAAATAGCTCAAAGCTCACACTAACCAACCTCAAAAATGAGCTCTCTAGCTCTTTTTATAGATTCTAGACTATTTTTGACCGCTTTCACATCTAGTGTCCGTCATAGGTAAAAAATAGGTTCTATGCACTATTTGGAGGTCTAAACGAGATGTAAAAATTGCCAAAATTGGTATGCTTGTTCTACCTAAGCTCCTCAAGCTTGAGGACTCCTCAGCTTGCACAAAATAGAGCTACTAATTACAAAAGTGTGTGCTTCTATGATACATATGGTAGAAGAGTGATGAAAATCATTGCTGGAGGTTTTGAGAAAGTAATATAAAACATGTTTCTCGGAAAAAATAGATTGCATGGCTCCCCACGACTTCTTTGTAGTCCGCCTTCACATGCTTCCTCTTCATCTGTGCCTTTGGCTACTGCCAACAACATCCGAAGAACCTTGAAGAGCTTTAGACCTTCCTAGTTTTCTTGGGTTTCAATCGAAGTTTCATATAGCGATTCTTTGCAGGTAAGATTTTGTTCACTTTTGGAATAAGAAAGTTGGTGAGCAAAAGGAATAGGTAAGGTTAAGTTGTGGCCAACGTAAATTTTAAGAAAAGATTGAAAGTCCATGAACTTTTTAAGGAAAATGCTAAAAAACGTGATTTTTTGCACACTATAAATATAGTATTTTATGAGTTATGGTTCACTGAGTGATTGTGTGTGTGTGTGTGTGAGAGAGAGAGAGAGAAGAAATTGTGATTTTGAGTAGCCTATAAGATTGAATTTTCACTTTCAAAATCATGCAAGAAATCAGATAACAGAAAGTCGCAATTTTGAGGAATGAAAAAAAGGGACTACAAAATAATTGCTTTGAATAAAATTTTTATTGCATGCTTATATTCTGATAAGGTGCCCATGTGAAATCGGTTGAATTGTTAAAAGAGTGAAGTAAAAAAATTTAATGAAAATTTGCAAATCATGAATGTGAGAAATCACAATTGTCTATTGAAAATCATGATTTTGAAAATAAAAAGATGGTTTTAAACTAGAAACATGATTGTCAATAGAAAAGTGACTTTCGCTAAAAATCGTGATTGTGTAGGCGTTTAGAATCTCATGATTCTATCCCTCAGAATTGTTAGGAGACATGATTTTCATAGCAAATACGATTTTCAATCAAATAAAGTTTTTTGGGAAAACAAAATTGTGTTCACAATTGCAAATAAAATACAATTATGAGAGAAATAGAGCATTGCAATTTTCTCTTCACTGAGAAACGTGATTGTCTCTTGGGAATCACAATTTTGTCAAAGCATCATGATTCTCCACAAAGATTGTGATTGTGGAGACAATCATGGTTTTTAGGTGATAATTGTGATTCTCATCTCAAAATCAATGTATTGATGTCTTGTACCTGTCCTCTAAATGTATATGTTCTCTTTTATGAACCCAAATCTTAATGTCATCAGTTGCATATAGATTTTTTGAATGTTTTATGATTCTTTTATATTTTTCTTGCTTCTCCAAGTTTGTTTAGATCTATCTGTATAGTCTTTCCTTTAGCTCATCTTGAGCTACTAATTGCTCCTTGATTTTCACTTGTTTTGACTCACTTCTCTTCATTCGTCTTGAAAAATTAGGGTTTTATGCTTCTCAATTCTACAAAATTATTTTGTGAGTTCTAACTCAACCACAAGATTAATCAATCCCTTTACAACCCATTTTGATAATGAGTCTGCAAAGATTTCCCTAAAATTTGAGTTTTCTGAAAAATCATGATTCTCTTATCAAAATCACGATTTTGACAAACAATCATGATTGTCAACCACTTACGATCAAATTAATATCTTGGTACATGTAATAAAGTGATAGGTAGGAGATAGTTCAACCATCTCCCAAGGGGGGAAGAATGTAATAAAGTGATAGGTAGGAGATGGTTGAACCACACCCTTGATAGATAGGAGATGGTTGAACTACACCCTAAGAGAGAGGATTAGGAAGTAATCCTCAACCGTGGCTATTGGGGCAAGTGGTTATCCCATCCCATTCCTAACCAAGAGGTTGTGAGTTCAATCCCTTATAGTATCTCAGTTTTCACCATAGTGTTTTGGACATTTAGTGAAATTACCTTCCTTCAAAATCATAGAGAAATTGTAGTTTTCAACACAAAATCGTATTATGTAATTAATTTTAAAAAAAACCATGATTTCCAACAACGAATTGCAATTTCCACAATCTCACAAAAAAAATTGCAAGTGTGAAAACTCAACCTTTCAATATGATGCATGTGACACAATTCAAAGATGGTAGATATGAGGATAGGCAAGGATGAATTTACATTTCTTTCAAATAATTTTGGTGATACTAATGACTTGTGTTAGTGTGCCAATTAGGCTAATTGGGATCAAAACCTAGAAAACTCTAATGAAACTCATAATTTGCAAAAGGATAACACTTCTCATAGGCAACATAATCTTATTGAGAAACCAAGGGAAAGACTACATCATCCTTCACCTAATCCCTTCTATAGGGAAGAAGAGTCTATGGAAGAGTTCCCTATCATGATAACAAATGTTCACTACAATCAGGGCAAAAGACTTAGACCATCACAAGTGGCTAAATGTATAAAAAATCAATATGATGGATGCATTGATCCACATGATCATATAGTTGAGTACACGAATATTGAGAGCAAAAGAAGTTAATGCATTTTGAAGCTTTCGATCTGATCCTAAAAGGATAAGGATTTTCTTGGTTTCAACCTCTAAGAAAGGAGATGTTTCTAGATATAGAGATATTTTTGGAGGAATTCATAGGTGAATTCTCCAAGATAGGATTCAGGCATAGCATAGCTACGTTGATCAATATCTTGAAGCAAAAAGTTGATGAGAGTGTGAGAATTGTTGCTAGGAGATTCAAGAAATATTCAAAAAAATGTCCTAATATTAAGAATCCATCCATGCCAAAGAGGGTATCACTCTTTATTGACAGGCTAGCAAATGCTTAGTTAAGAACTATCGTGTATTGCATAGGATGTAATGACCTAGATTCTTGCATAAGAGGAGCCATTGACCTAGAAGATAATAGAGGAATACATTTCATGGTGCATGAGCAAAGTTCCAGTGGAGATAGTAAAATTCCTCAAGCTATAGCTAAGCTCTTGGGAACATATGTAAAACAAGGAAATTAAATCCCTAGGATGAAACTGTTGGAGTTAGACTTCTGCGGAAGCACGCGAACAGCACAAGGAAGAAGAAGAAGCTTGGAGCACAACACACAATACTGAATGTATTACTAGAGAATGTACAAAGATAAGTAGCCCATTAGGGCAATAGGCATATATACAAGCCGAGGGAAAAAAACCTCCTAAAGAGGGAAAGAAGTGCCCCGGCGGTCCTAGTGTGTACACACACATCACTACCTAAATATATCAACAAATCCCCCCCAGGGAGTGATGCGGTGAACAAGGAGCTGGCACTCATGTATAAGGAAGTGCCAAGCTATGTGGAAATCACTCCACAAAAGGAAGTAAGCCCAAAGCTTTGCGGAAAGCTTCAAACTTCTCCCTAGGAAGAGCCTTCGTGAAAAGGTCTGCTATGTTCTCCTGCGTAGGCACATATGCCAAGATGATCTCCCCAACAGAGAACCTCTCCCTGACATAGTGATAATGCACCTCAATGTGCTTAGTGCAAGCATGGAACACAGGGTTCCTCGCAACTGCTAATGCGCTCTGACTGTCAGTGAAGATGGTGGTGGCAGAAGACTCGCCGACACCCAAATCAGCCATAAGGCGTCTGAGCCACACACACTCAAAAGTCGCTCTGAAAGCTGCCCTATACTCAGCCTCACAACTGGAAGTGGCCACAGTAGGCTGCTTCTTGCTCAACCAAGATATACATGAGCTACCAAGCATGAATCAAAAACCACTGGTGGACACACGAGTGCCATAGCAACCAGCCCAATCTGAGTTAGAAAAATCATGCAAATCTGGCGGTAGTGATCCCCCCTTGGGATAAAACAACCCAAGTAGTCGAGTACCACTCAAGTAGCGAAAGATGCTGTTAGAAGAAGTATTTTTGATGAAAAATAATTGTAAAATGCCAAGAAATTGTAAAAATATTTATGTAAATGATGTAAAAATAAGGAAGAGTCTTCCTCATGTAGATTAGAATCATATGTATTTTTTCTAGAATTTTTGGAAACTCCTAGATAGCATATTTTTAGATTAAAAGGGGAAAGGACCAAGATTCAAGTGTGAAAAGGGACACTTGAAAATGTATAAAAGACAATTTCCTCTATTATGAGAGGGTTGGTTATTTGTATTACATGCTATCCAAGTAAAGAGAGAGTTTCCTGCAGAAAATCGTGTTTTCTTCCTTTTGTGTGATTTCTTTGATTGGTTGAGTCTATTCTATGTGTATCCATGGAGATTCGCAAGCTTCTATTGTGTATTTCTGATGAATGTGTATGAAGAGAGTTAAATACTGATGTGTTGAGTGAGAAATTGATGAATAATGGTGCTCGAGATGAAAATCACCTAATTTTACAGAATCGCAATTGTCTCGTCTGAAGGTTACAGGTATCATTTTTGAGTTTTGACTTTATGATTGTGTTTTGCTGAGAAAATAACATGCTTTAGACACCAAGATTATTGAAAATGATGGAGTATTGCTCAAGATAATCCAAACCCTAGAAATTCATCTTCATCTTCATTAATTCTCAGAAATCCAACCAGTTTTCTCTTATTTCTTGGATTCTATCATCTAGAAGGGGTTGTGCTCTCTTGTATACTTCTAGGATTGACAAAAATAAGATGTATTGTTGATTCTTTATGCTAAATGATTGGAGAGGACAACTCCAAAGGTTAACAACAAACATTTGTTGGCGTCGTTGCCGCGGATTCACTTTTTCATTAGAAAAAACACAGACATTACCAATACAAGTACTAAATGATCAAGCTTCATTTAATCAAAACCAGCAAAAAATTGAAGGAGCAAAAGAGAGTGAAGAGACAGAAGCAAGGTGGCAACTATGGCATAGTCGGAAACATCAAGACATCAGAACAAGAAGGATGTGGAAACAAAGTATATAAAAGCCCTGTTCATCAAAACAAAATTTCAGAACAAAATGGATATGGAAGCCAAAAAATTCTGAAACCAGCTTATCAGAAGGAGATGAATTTTTCCCTAAGATAGGGGCACCAAGGGTTAGATATTATTGGGTAAAAAAATCAGATTTGATTCAATGGAAAAAGACCATCTATATTTGATCAGTATTTAGAATTTTTTAAAGAAGAAATTCAGAATGTTACAGAAAAGAAATCATGACATATTGGAAATTATGACAAATAATTCTCCCTTTTCTTGTTTTTGAGAAAAGAAATAGGAGGGGAAGAAAGGAAGTGGAAAGGAAGTTGGAAAAATTATTTTTCTTTTTTAAGTAGAAAAAAAAAGAGAAGAGAAATAAAAGAAAAAAGAGAGAAAAATTACCCATTTCATTTTTCTCTTATGAAAAAAAAAAAGAGAAAAAAGAGAGAAAAATTACCCATTTCATTTTTCTCTTATGAAAAAAAAAAGAGAAAAAAGAGAGAAAAATTACCCATTTCATTTTTCTCTTATGAAAAAAAAAAAGAGAAAAAAGAGAGAAAAATTACCCATTTCATTTTTCTCTTATGAAAAAAAAAAGAGAAAAAAGAGAGAAAAATTACCCATTTCATTTTTCTCTTATGAAAAGAAAAAAAAAAAGAGAAGAGAAAACTATCCATTTTTCCTTTTATTAGATATATAGCACAAAGCAAGATATAGGTAGAAGGGTAGCAGGTTTCTATTTATTATTTTTTATGTTTATTTTTTATTTTTTATGATTTTTTATTTTTTATTCATTTTTTCTTTTTAAATATCTTCTTCGTGGATAGAAGTTGTCAAAAGAGAAGAGAGCACTAGACATCTTGCTACACATGTAATGATCACTTTAATTGAGTCTTTTAAGGAAGTCAGGATTTAACTGAGATTTTACTTTCATTCTTCTTTCATTCCATTTCAAAACAAATGTCAATTTCTATTTTTCTTATGACTCATGTGGGTGGAGTTTTTTCTTTTTTTGCGTGATGTTATATTTTCTCCAGAATGATGAATTCGAAGGAACTACCAATCCATGAGTTCAAAGCAGACTTAGTCACTCTGTCTGGAGGACATTGGTTCTTAGACAATGAAGCAACAACGGAGACAGTAGAATTAGAATCTGATGAAGAGCAGGAGATTCCAGAAGCAGAAAAGTTAGTCAAGGAACTCAAGGAAACTCTAGGTATTATTGGCTAGCACATATTTACAGTGGGAGTTGGAGGTTACAAGTACACTATGTTGTGTCAGGAGTTTTACAAATTCTAGAAAAGTGCAGTCAATTACAAAAGATGGAAAGCAATGGGATTACACAAGCTGCTGGATGAACCTATATTTTTCATAGATTTTGAAAGAGTGGCACAGGTGATGAACAGCTTGTTGGAGGTTGGAAGGTGCAATGAGGTGTATTTCAGGTGTACTGTCAAGAACAAAGAAAATCAGGAAGTGAACATCACAATAAAAGCAGAGCATATTAGGGCAGCCCTTCAGTTTTACCCAATGGGAACTAAGTTGGATAACAACTTTGTTAAGAAGAATAAGGAAACATATACAGGATATTCTAAGTTCCCTGATTTTAAGGGAAGAGAAATTGAGGAATATGCCATCAGAATGTTTTTGCAATATTTCTGTTTCCCAAAACTGCCTAGGTACACCATGCCACACAAATCAGTAGCAGTGATTATGTTCAATAATAAGGATAGAACTAAGCCCTTTGGAATAATGGATGTATCACCATACATACATGAGCAATTAAAGGAAGCAGCCAAACATTGGGAGCAAAAGAAGTATATGAATGGAGCCCAATTCTTAACAAGAATTATATATCATGTTCTAGGGCTGGAGGATCAATTACAACTGGCTCCAGCAGCCCAATATTTCAGAAATTTGATGGCAAGAATCAAAAGTCCTTCAAGGAAGATATCTGTAAGAGAATCAGAAGGCCAACCCAGCATGAGGGGAGAAGAAAGGAAAAGAAAGGTGATCTCGGAGGAAGTTGTTCCTGTAAAGAAAAGGAGATTGGATCCAAGAAAAGTTGAATTGGAGCACGTAGAATCAACTAAGGAAGAGCATGAAGCTTCTTTGAAGCAGGTACAGTCTTCAAATGACCCTCACCCACCTCAAACAAGCAAAGAACAGTTGTATACCTATTTGACTCAAGGTAATAATAAAAGGGCAGTATATGAAGCTCAATATCAAAAGATGTTGGAGGATTACTCTTGCAAAGCAACAGATTGGATTCAAGAGGAAGTAGAACATTATGAAGAGCTGCATGATCAGATGATGGCAGCTGAGACAGAGGAACTGTTTGTAAAAAAAGAAGTAGAACTGTTAGCATATTTCAAAGAGCTACAAGGACCTCCTGAAACAAGAACTATAGTTGTAGTGAAGAAAAAGGTCGAGAAGAAACCTATACAGAAGAGGAAGTTAACCAAGAAAAGTAAAGGAAAATCAGTAGCAGAACCTGTACAAAGAATGGAGACAGAAGCAGTGATAGTAGAAGAAAGGAACCAGAAGGAATCTACTGCTGTAGAAGAGTCAAAACTGGAAAAATCAGGAATAGTGGGCTCTTCACAATTTGCTTCAGACTCTGAAAGTGATATTGAAAATTTTTTGCTAAAAAGTTTGAATTTATCAGTACCTAGTACACCCAATGTGATAACACAGGTCACTGAAAAAAATAAAACACCAGAAGACTTGAGTAAGAAGCCCCAAGGGAAGCAAGACCAAGAAGAAGCAGTAAAACAGGTTAGTCTTGAAGAAGAAAGAAGATTAATAAAGGGAAGCAGTGATGATAGAAGAGGAGAGTGAAGTAAGAAAGGAATTCAGCTGTGGGTTAGTGGATTCAGGATTAAAATGGACAAAACTTTCACCACAAATCTATTTCAAATTGGATGAAGGAAGAGTAGGGACAGAAAAAGAAGCTCAGTTATGCAGTTTAGTACAAGAACAAAAAGAGACAAATCAAATCAAGGAAACAGAGGAAGTAGTGGTCAAGAAGAATGTTCAAGAAGTAGAAAAAGGAGTTACAGACAAAGAGATCAATCAAAGCATAGAAGATATCCTGTATGACTTGAATCATAATGAAGATTTACAACTACAAAAGATCAAGGACAAGAGGAGGAGCTGGATCTCATGGATATAGAGGAGCAAGAGGAAGGACAGAAAGAGCAGACAAGTAATGATCAGATGAAGTTTACTGAGGAAGTTGAATCAACCCTAATTCAGGAAAAGGTAGTACAGGTAAAGGAAAGACATCTCATTGATGAAGAACAAGTAATGGAGAATAAGAAGGCAGAAGAAACAAAGACAACTACAGGTATATCAGAACAATGGAATAAGGATGATCAGATATTGGAATATGAGAAAGATGTTGCAGACCAAGAAAAGATGGAAGCAGATAAGAGACATTAAGAACAAAAGACCCAAGTCATAGAGTATGAGGAAGAAGATGAAGAAGATAAGGAGTGTAAAGAAAAAAAGCTGATAGAAGTCAAACAAATGGAAATAGAAGTTGGGTTGGAAAGGATACCTAAAAATATAAGATCTGCTTGCAAGATCATTATGAGCAACATCGAGCAGTTCAGACCAGCAAGTAGAAACATGATTATATCAGGTATGGTAGCAGAATCTGAATTTGAAAAAGGCAGTAGTATCCTTAAGGAGCACAAGAGAGAAAAAGAACAACTGGCAGAACAATTGAGGATTGTAAAGGAGAAAAATGAGGAATTGACACACAGGATAATTTCTTTGGAAGAATTGGAGGTTCAGCAACAAAACAAAATCCAATATCTTGAAGAGAAGTGTGCAAAACAGACAGAGCATAATAGTAAGATGGAGATGGAGCTGAAGAAAATAGAAGGGAGATACAGAACCTTAGAAAGTTCTTATCAAATCATGGTCAAAGAAAATGAGGAAATAAACAAATTATTAATGGAAGAAGGCCACTTGAAGGAAGAAAGCAAGACTGTTCAGGTGACACAGGAAGAGAAGGAAGATTTGCACAAGGAAATCATGAGATTGCAAATAGAGTTGAAAGAAGCCAAGGAGTTGGAAAAACAAGCTAGTATACATGTTGCTACCTCAATGAGGGGGTACAATAAGTTACATATGGATATAGAAAAAGAGAGAAGTGATTGTCAGTTGAGTATGGAAAAGGAAAGAAATGAATGGAAATCAGAAAGAGAGTTGTGGACTTCCCAAAATAGAAGTTTAATGTTGAAAATAGAAGAACTACATAAAAAATTGGAAAAACCACAAACCCAGGTGGAAGAACAGGTAGAGACTATACAAGTAGGAGAATATGAAGTTGGAGATGATGACAGAACACAACAGGGTGGTGAACAGGAAAACAAAGCTCCAGAAGAAGAATATTCAGAAGAATTTGTTCAGAAACTTCTGACAGACAGAGAATCCAGAATGGAATTCATTAGAAAAATGCATGATGAATATGAGGAACAAATTGTTAATTTTGCTTTAAATAAAGGGATAAATCCGGATCAACATCATTGGGCTGCAGATGGCCTAGGAATACCCTTTTGCATGATTATGGAAAGCATTAAAAATTATCAATGGGCAAGGGTGGGATTACCTGCAAATAAGTATTTGGAATATGATGAAGACATCAATGTGACAAAGGAGTTATTTGAGAAAGCCAATCCTCAATGGAGAAATAAGTGGTTGGATGCTAATAAGGAATGCAGAAAAATATGGAAAGAAGCACCTATTCAGTTGAAGATCAATCCAACATACTGCCTAGTAGCAAGGAGAAGGGAGTGGACAGTCTTTTGGGAAAGAAGGAAAGAAGGAGAGATTCCTTCCAAATGGTTGAATTTTCCAAAGATAGCAGGTCCAAAGGCAGGAACATGGCCTACAAAGAAGTATATGGTGGACACAGCTAAGTCTGTTATATCCACATACAAAGATGTCAATGACCCAACATGTATTTTACTAATCAGAGTAATGAGACTCATATTGGCATGTATAGATACTTTTACAGATACAGATGTCAGAGTTCTCAATTACATTGGGTTCAATTCACCGACTGATGCTTTATTATTTGACCTCAGTGAAACCCCAGACAGGATATGTTTGATGGCTTATTACAGTAGAACAATATTTTTGGGTAGCCATTTTCTTCATATTTTTGAGGATGCATTTGATTATGGGTTTTTTGAAAGGGAATCAGAGATATTTGGAAATTTTTCAGTAGTAACAAAGTCTCGACTTACTGCTTATGAAGCTGCATATATAGAATATTTGAAGAAAGATGTAATAGATAAACCAGAGGCTGCTGTGCAATGGAGGAAAGCACTATTTGAGATGGTAAACAACTTGAATGTTACAGAAAGAAAAATCCATGACCTACTGTCACAGGTGTATCAAAGAAAAAACAAGTGAAGAAAGCTTTCATGGAATATCAGCAAGAATGTCTTTTGTCAGGAGCCAAAAGGTCTAGGAGGGGAAGAATGTTAGAAGAAGTATTTTTGAAGTATCTTTTATGAAAAATAATTGTAAAATGCCAAGAAATTGTAAAAATATTTATGTAAATGATGTAAAAATAAGGAAGAGTCTTCCTCATGTAGATTAGAATCATATGTATTTTTTCTAGAATTTTTGGAAACTCCTAGATAGCATATTTTTAGATTAAAAGGGGAAAGGACCAAGATTCAAGTGTGAAAAGGGACACTTGAAAATGTATAAAAGACAATTTCCTCTATTATGAGAGGGTTGGTTATTTGTATTACATGCTATCCAAGTAAAGAGAGAGTTTCCTGCTGAAAATCATGTTTTCTTCCTTTTGTGTGATTTCTTTGATTGGTTGAGTCTATTCTATGTGTATCCATGGAGATTTGCAAGCTTCTATTGTGTATTTCTGATGAATGTGTATGAAGAGAGTTGATTATTGATGTGTTGAGTGAGAAATTGATGAATAATGGTGCTGGAGATGAAAATCGTCTGATTTTACAAAATCGTGATTGTCTCGTCTGAAGGTTACAGGTATCATTTTTGAGTTTTGACTTTATGATTGTGTTCTGCTGAGAAACTAACATGCTTTAGACACCAAGATTATTGAAAATGATGGGGTATTGCTCAAGATAATCCAAACCCTAGAAATTCCTCTTCATCTTCATTAATTCTCAGAAATCCAACCAGTTTTCTCTTATTTCTTGGATTCTATCATCTAGAAGGGGCTATGGTCTCTTGTATACTTCTAGGATTGACAAAAATAAGATGTATTGTTGATTCTTTATGCTAAATGATTGGAGAGGACAACTCCAAAGGTGAACAACAAAGAGATGCGCTTAACCGCCTTCCAATGCGTGACTCCTGGGCAATGCATAAACCTGCTCATATGTGAGACAACAAACTGAATATCTGGCCGAGTAATGCATAAATAAATCAAGCATCCAATAGCCTGCTGATAGAGATTAGCATCAAATGCATCTCCACCATCATGAAGACTCAATCGTAAACCTATCGCCATAGGAGTAGCAATAGGCTTACAGTCTTCAAGGCCAAAACGCTGCAATAATGTGTCAATATATTTCGTTTGACACAAAGTCATCCCACCATCAACTTGCATAAACTGAATGCCCAAATAGTGATGCAAATGCCCCAAATCAGACATCTCAAATGAGGTATGCAAATCAGCCTTAAAATTAGCAATATGCTTCTCAATAGGACCACTGAGCAGCATGTCGTCAACATAGACAACAATGATCAGAAGCACATCATTAGCACGCTTAACATATAAGGTGCTTTTAGTTGGATTGTTCTCAAAACCATGTGCAATCAGATAGGCATGTATCTTCTCATACCAAGCACGTGGTGCTTGCTTTAAACCATATAATGCCTTCTTTAACTTGCACACCTGGTTTTCATGCCCTTTCTGCACAAAGCCACGGGGCTGAAAAACATACACTTCTTCATGCAAGTCATCATTCAAAAATGTTGTTTTAATGTCCAACTGATGTACTTCCAACCATGATGGGCTGCAAGTGCACAAATGCTCCGAACATTAGTCATACGGCATGTAGGTGCAAAGGTCTCATCAAAATCAATGCCTCTTTCCTGCGCATAACCCTTTGCAACAAGCCTAGCCTTATACATGTCAACTGTACCATCAGGTTTACGCTTCAGCTTGTATACCCACTTAGTGCCAATAGCCTTCTTGCCAGGAGGCAAGTCACATAAAGACCATGTACCATTTTTCATTATAGCATCATATTCAGATTGCATAGCAGCCATCCAATTTTCTGAATTTTGTGCTTCATCAAAAGAAACAGGCTCATTCTCATCATAGAGACTAGACGCAGCCATAGCATAGCAATCTGATGCAAAGGAGGCACTATGAGAGCCTGAACGAGTACGATATGACAAAGGTCCATCTAATTTGTTGTCATGCAAAGTCTGCACCAGCCATTTTGACATAGTTTTTGCCTGCTCAATATCAGCTCTCTCATCAACAAGTGCATCATGTAAATCTGCATCAGAAATGGAATGATCTACATCATCATATGAAACCTGCAAAGGCTGAGAAGGTGCCTCATTGGGACCAGCACTAGACTGTCCACCTGTAAAAAGAGGCATCAAAGTATCATACATGTCTTTGGAGCTAACAGATGTCTCCTTGGTACATGAAAGCAATGGCTGAATAGCATCTTCCACAAAAACAAAATCACGGCTAACCAGAATGCGTTTAGTCTGTTGATGATATAGATGATAGCCTTTACTTTCAGAACTCTACCCAACAAAAATACATTTTACTGCCTTATCATCCATTTTTTTGCGATGTTGTTCAGGCACTAATGCATATGCCAAACAACCAAAAACACGAAGATGAGCAACATATGGTTTGTTGTCATGCCAAGCCTCATATGGAGTGATAGACTGCAGCGCTTTAGTGGGACACCTGCTAAGTACATATGTTGCACACATGACAGCCTCAAGCCAGAAACTATGTGGTAAAGCCTGACTCTTGACCATACACCTCGCCATCTACATGAGTGACCTGTTCTTCCGTTCAGCAACTCCATTCTCTTGAGGTGTATACGACACTGTACACTGGTGTTTTATCCCACGTTCAGCCAGAAATGCATTAAAATCAAAAGATATATATTCCCCCCCTCGATCAGAACGGAGGGTGCCCATGTTACATGTTGACAGATTTTCAACCAAAACCAAAAACTGTTTGAAGCACAAAGACACTTCGGACTTTGCCTTCAATGGATATACCCATGCATGCCTGGAAAAATCATCAATGAAAGTCACGAAGTAAAGATAGTTTCCAAAAGAAGATGTCTGCATAGGACCACAGACATCACTATGTACAAGCTGCAATTTCTGCATAGCCCAAACTGAACCATCTTTTGAAAAGGAGGAACGCTGCATTTTGCCCAAAATACAGCCTTCACATACATGTTTTCTAGGTGCCTCAAGCTTGGGCAAAGAAGACACCATATCAGATTTCTACAGGCATAGCAAACTAGCAAAATTCAGATGACCAAAATGTGCATGCCAAAGCTTTGCATCTGACATAGCCTCAGAATCATGAACTGCACATGCCGAATCATTCACAGATCTTTCATATTCTATGAGCTTATACAGCCCATGACATAAAATGCCAGAAGCAATAATAACATCGCCATTTGACAGATCATGAACTGTACATTTGTCATCAACAAATTTCACAACCAAGCCAATCTTGGCTAATGCAGAAACTGATAACAGATTCTTTTTGATCCCTGACACAAATAAAGCATCTGACAAGGTGAAAGAACTACCATCAGCAATAGTCAGAATGATCTTACCAACTCCCATAACAGGATAAGAGGAGTTGTTGGCGCATGTGACAGTATTCCCTGTAGGGGCAGGCTCGAGTGAAGAGAAGAAACTACGCTACGAGGTAATATGTTTGGTCGCCCCATTGTCAAAGTAAACATCTGAGTCCACTGCAGACATGCACTGCTCATGAGAAGATGGGGCAAAATTGCAAACAATAGTAAACGCCTATTCTTCTTCCTGCACAAGATTAGCAGACTCTGTTTTTGGTGTAGAGGCTTCTACAACAACCATTCGAGCCTCCTTTTTCTTTGCCTCTTTTGCAGCCAGTTTTGGACAGTTCTTTATGATATGATCATTCCCTTTACAGTACTTGCAAAACAATTTCTGCTTTTTTGATTTCTTCTCATCTTTATCCTAGTTCTTCGAATGTGCAGCATTTTTGCAGATTTCTACTTACTAGTAGAAGAGCTCCATTTTCCTTTGCCCTTCTGACTAGCCAGGAAAGCTTGATCTGCAACACGCATAATGGACCTGTTCTGTCTGGACTGATCTTCCTGCAACAGAACAGAAACTAACTCCTCAAATGATAAGGCATTCAGATTGCCTTTAATCATCAACCGAAGAGTAGAAGCAAAACTCTGATATGAATCAGGGTGGCCATTCAGAACGGTCTGCACAAGTGAGCTATCTGGTATAACCTCATCAGCAGAAATCAACTGTTCCTTCAAATCTTTGATGTTCATTAGGAAACTGTCCATAGAATCATCTTCATTCATGTGCTCACTCTCCAACTGTTTTCGGAGGTAAGCAACACGAGCCTCATTCCTAGCTTGGTACAATGTGGTAAGTGTATCCCAAGCATCCCTAGTTGTTCTGCAAGAGCGAATGTGAGGAATAATGGCACGTTTGATAGACAAAGCTATCAATGCATGTGCCTGGGCATCTCTGCCATCCCAACGAATCTGCTCCACGAACAGGAATTGGCACAATATCATCTTAGACACCATCTTCATCAGCTCCAGCATTCTATATTCGTAGTACCTGTTGTTACAGGTGTAACAGGACGTCTTTCAACACCGTGCACAATGTTCCACAATCCTTTTGCAACCAATACATATTGCATCATATAAGCCCATAATGGGTAGTTGGTACCATCCAACTTATCCTCAACAGCCAACATACGGAATACATCACTGCTTTCAGCCATGGCCAGTGACTAAAATACCTTGATGCAAAAAATTGACTGTATCTCAAAAAGTTGAACAGAACTGCCCAGACGAGTTCTGCTAGACCTGTAGCAGATTTTGAGACGCTTAAACTGGCGAACAGAAACTGGTATATACCTTTGGCACAAAAAGACAAAATAGCCTGCACAAGCGGTGCGATAGTGCATTCGGAGGCCCTAAGTATGCTCACCAAAATTCATACGATTTTGAGACTGCAAACGGAGGAGTGTCGACGGTGCCCTAGATGAAGCGACGACCTGCTCTAATACCAATTGTTGGAGTTAGACTTCTGCGGAAGCATGCGAACATTACAAGGAAGAAGAAGAAGCTTGGAGCACAACACACAATACTGAATGTATTACTAGAGAATGTACAAAGATAAGTAGCCCATTAGGGCAATAGGCATATATACAAGCCGAGGGAAAAAAACCTTCGAAAGAGGGAAAAAAGTGCCCCGGTGGTCCTAGTGTGTTCAAACACATCACTACCTAAATATATCAATAGAAACAAGTGAAGACGTGTTACATTTTTGGTGAAAATTGTGCAACACATTTATGTACTTATGAGAGAACACCTCATCTTCAGGATAAAATAACTTTGAAATATTTTACCCTAGAGAAGAAGTGGACAAATCACATTAGGGATGAATATTTTTATAATAGAAAACCTCTAAGAGAGATGGAATACTACAGTAAGCCTTTGTAAATGAGGGAAAGAGAGTTTGTGGAGCAACCTAGACCGATGCTAGGACAACAACCATCTCAACCAACAAATGTAGTTCCTATTACCTATACTCTAACTGAAGAAAAGTTGGAAAGGTCATTAGTACTATCAAAAAATACAAATATGGATATAATAGCCACTCCAATGATCATTATGAAGATACTAATTGGGAGTATAATTATATCAAGGAACCTATATTGCAAGCATTAGACTTGTGTGATGGAAGAAATGAAATGGATGTTACTACATTCATGTATGTTGAAGATACAACATATATTTCTTGGATCCACTTTATTTTCATCATCATTTGTACCTTTTTCTACTTTTCATTCAGTTAATAAAGCACTCTTGTATAGGTGTGTGTGAGTGCCACACTAGAGAATAAGTGGGATTCACTCTCCTTTCAATTTAGAAATCCCACATAGCATGCTTTTTTTCCATTTTGTATATAAAGAGGTCTCCACCTCTTCTTTTGGGGGAGCTCTTTTAGAAGTAATGAGATAATGCTAGTTTGTAGATAGATTGTTGCTTTCTTTTTGTCATGATGTGCATGCGTGCTTGTTCTCTTCTTGCCTAACGCTTGTGACACGTTGATGTATGATTACGTCGCTATTATGCTTGTGATTACGATTACGTGCATCAATCGTGATGCTTATGTTGTGTCTTCTTCTTAATAACGGTGTTAATCATACGTTGACGAAGCGCCATTACGTCTGCTGAGTGCTTCTACGCAAACATTTGGGTCTCATGAGATGCTTCCTGGTTTGACAAGTATGAGTTGTGATGCTACAACGTCAACAACTTTTGGCACCGTTGCTGGGGAGCATTCTCTTTCACTTACGTGATGGTTTTTGGCATGAAAGAGACGTGTATGCAAGTTTTTCATGACGATTTGTTGAGTTCTTCATTTTGTTACGCTCTTGTGAGCATTTTGCGGCTTGCAAGATTCATAATAACTTGTTGAGATGAGCCATTTTTGGTGTGATGAGGATCCCCTTTTTGGGTGATTAATCCATCAAGTGTGGTGATTCTTCAAGTCACGAGTAGGATAGGAGTAGTTTTTAGAAATCTTTTTGTTATTATGTTGATTTTTTCTATTAACTTTGTTGAGATTTCTCTAATCATGTGTGAATAAGTTTCTTTTTGGGGTTCTTCTACAAATTTCAAAGGGAGGTTTGGCTCATCATCTTCATCAACGAAGCTTGGAAGAAAAGAAGGTAAGATCATTTGTTCTTTATGCATTGGCACACAAACCGATTGAGGACAATATTGGAGAGGTCCATAGGAAAACCCAACCGTATCCTATTCTTTTCCCTATCCTATTCTCGGAGGAAACCATATGATAAGCTTTACTACAATGAGACTATTAGGTGTGGAAATCAGGGCATAGGGAGGAAACGGAAATGTTGATGTACTTCCCTGCAACCAAGGACGGGAAGACGAATTCAACATACTGGTTGGGGGATTTTTCAGTGCTAAAAGGTGTGAAGAAGCAATTCCTTTAGATGCCTGAATTTCTGGAAAGTACGTAACTTCGCTGGTAAGGCTATTCTGGAGACTTTTAAGGATGTGGGCTACAAAGATTATAGGCAGAAGTGCTGTATGATGGGGCTTGTAGATGAACTGGGTAGGATGTTGCATGCTGAGGTTGTCAAACGTATGCCTAATGGGTTTTACGAAAGGGCTGCACTAAAGGCTAGGAGGAGGGAATATTTTGGCATCTTTTACAATTCCTTCTTAACGACTGCCATTTAGAGCAAACGCGATTCTACACATGAGCAAGATGTTAGAGAAATGGCTTCAAGAAGGCTAGGAAAAATAGGGCAGGGGATGATGAATCAAGTTTCAAGATTCCAATGTAACCGTGAAAAGTTTCACTGTACCTATACAATGGTCCGCAAACAGGGATGAAGTATAACAGTCAAATGTTCCACATCCATTACTTGCTATGGAAAAAATCCGATCAACATTGGAGGACTATAAAAGGCAAAAAAGTCAATTTTCCAGGTGGAGGAACTCATTTCGATGATGGTGCAGACAAATATATTGCATCTCGGGCCAAAATGCTGAGGTGGGATGCTGAAAACCTGAAACTGAAAGGATATCAGTCCTACTGCAGAAGGATTAGCTCCAAGAAATGTAGTAGGCATCTATGATCAAAGTCATGGAAGTCCGGGGGAGGGTCAGATTCTAGCATGCCATTCATGGATGGCTTGTATAGCTATGCTTAGAGCATCACGAGGGATAGGGGAGATAAGGAGGTCACTCTCACACAGGAAGTCAGAAGATGCCATGGAGGGAGAACATTCAGCTATAGAATGGAAGGGAGTAAGGTGAAGAAGAGTTCATGGATTGAGGAATAAAAGTGCACACAGATGAGCCAACCGAAGAGATGTCTACTAAAGCCAAAGCGCAGAAGGCATATTGCTTTGAATGACTGGAAACAGAGTGGGAAACTCTCAACCTCACCTCATGTGTTAATGATGCCTCTAGTAGCAGTAATACTTCATTTGCAGGAACTCATATTGATTGGTTTGACAGTCATAATATTCTATATAATCCATGGTAATTTGCCGTTGCAGCTCGTTACAGCTGGTGTGCTCGCATAATGAAGGCACACTGTTGGCTTTCGGATGATAGATGATGCAGGGACGGCCTTAGAATTGATGGTGGTCTCTATGTTCATCTTAGAAGTTGTCTTCTAGACATACGAAGTGGCTGGTGAACAAGGGCAGGACAAAAGAAAACACGAGGAGTCTAGCAACTGATCCATACAAATTCCATACACTTTCAAAAGCAGTGGCTTCCAAGATCTGTTGTTATAGAATCTGAACCTGAAATGGCTCTTATGGGGATTGACAAACACAAGGCTCTCTTCAAGGATGGCGTAGGGTGGTTAGGCGCAATCCATCTTCTGACAAGGCTAAAGAAGAGGCTCTGTGGGGGCACTGTGAAAGGCTTGCCATTCTATGGTATTCCCAACACTGGTCTTGGGCACAACTATCCGGGTAACAAAAAACTTGCATGTTGGTGCTGATTGTCACACAATGACAAAACTCATCTCCAAGAGTTTGATTGCTGGAGAAAGATGCTGATCTGTGTAGATACTTGGCTGAAAAAAAAGGGGAATGATACATCCAACCAACGCTGCAAAGAAAGGGCTTACATGATTTAAGCTTCTGAAGGAGGTGGATGCTACATGAAACTCCTTGACTAAGGGAAGTTGCGCACATATCTCCCGCAGATCAAGAGAATTGGGATGACTTCAGAGAATGTAAAAATCATAAAAACACACACGAATGATTATATCCAGACTCTTGCACAATAAGTGAAGGTGCGACAAAGGTTAGCAGCTACAACTATCGCCTACTCCAAGAGAGTTCATGAGAGGAAGAGCTTTTTCGGGTATGATTCAAGTCTTCTCTTCTCATAAATTACATGATGAGAATTCGGGCAGTTCCTCAAGAGAAGTATACATATGAAGTCTCAGACATCTTGCATATGGAGGCTTTGGATTTCTACTAGATAATCTATCATCCATACTGATCTCCATCGTTGTTGGCACTACTAGGAGGACCAAAATCACATGGTCTTTGGTCCATGACATATACAAGACGGATCGAATGTTGTTGTACTCAACTTTCATGATTGCCGGTCTAAGCTTGATATATGGACCGCATCACACACAGCATTGAGCACTTCAAGTGCTTGATTAACCTCCTAAGATGGGCATAAATCCACTGACGGTTGAGAAAAGTGTACTGGCCATGGATACCCGATCTCTAGAGAATGTAGCTAAGGCTACCCCTAAGAAGACAACAATATTTGCTTCATCATCAGAGATGGTTTTGCTTCATCATCAGAGATGGTGCTGCTATGGTTGTTATAGAGGTGGGCTCCCGCAGTGAGACTTGGACTTCAACACTTAATGGGTATGAAGTGGTACAGATTGGCATGAAAACTGATCATAGGATGTGGAAAACGTACAATGTGGAGCCTGCCCAGTGTTCAAGGCTCTTTCATGTCATCACAGGTCCATTACAGATGTTCAGATGATTCTAATGCAGCAATTCATCTTTTGGATTCAAGAATCAATGCACATTGTGTGCTGAAAATGAAAAGTTGCATGACGCAACAACAATTGCAAGCAGAACACAAGAAAAAAAAAGTATTGACATCTGATGGGATTCTTCGACCAAGGATGTATGAGTCTAACGACTCATGTTATACTGAAACATATAAAATTCTGCAAACGTGGTGATCACTAGGGGCCAATATGGAATGTTGTCCCATGGATCTGCTGCATTCATCATTACATGGGAATGCCGACGGCACCATCCAACTGTTCTCACTGCTAATGGGTAGCACGTGATTTACTACTCGGGCTGCTTCGCATTAGATGGTCATTGCATGCTTAACAATGAGAAAGGGGAAAAAAATCAGGAGTCAGCGCACCCTACGAATGATCCTCATAGGCTGTTGAGTTAGCAGTGATTTCGGGAGAGAGAGTATCATTCGCACATGGCACCCATAGATCGCTAGTATTTTGCTACCCAAGGCCCCCAGGATTTCTGACATCTTGCAGGAATTGTGCATTCTATTTTGCATCAACCTCATTAACATTCTGATCCGATAGAGACGCCTGGAGATGGGCTGAAATATTCCACACGTGAGAGAGAGAGAGAGGGGCGCCTCCAGGCTCCACCCCGTACTGGAGCGCTATCTCCTAAATTAAATAACTCTAAAAATGAACACAAGATGATGTGCCCATTTCAGAGGTTTATGTCTTACGTTTTTTCATGGCCACGCACGAAAAAACAAAGAGGAACCTTAAGATAAACAAGAGCGAATAGGGTTGCATGCGTTCGACCAGACCCATGGATTACTTTGGGGTGTTTTTTTTGTTAGATGATATGGAAAATGTGTGCAACAAGGATTTTATTGCCTTATTGTTTTTCATAACAAAAGTTAAGTTTGAATGCGTAGGAAACCTTAATAATTTTGCTCTTGGGATGAAAGGGTAATGGAAAGTGAGGCCATCTCAATTCTCATTATACATTACATTTGATTGAACGCTTGTCATTGAGAAACTTAAAAAGTGACTTATATTGTCCCGTTGATGCTTTAATGAGGTTGGGCAATGCTTTTCCAATGGCCGTTAAGGGTAGTGAAATAATTGCGCCAATGGATTAATGAAGACATGAAGCAATAAACTTAATTATGGAATTATTTTGGAGATTGTGAAAGTATGTCTCATCACCATAAGTTTTATGGAATAATTCACATGATATCTTGATTCCACCTTGTTAGGTATGATGGGTAAAATATGAAGTAATGAGATCATGAGTTCATGAGATGCCTAAACCTTCCAAACTACTTATGAAATGCCTTTATTTTTTATGGTTCAAGTTGTAAGGAAAATTATGAAGTAAAATTTGCTACAAATTTGTTCATTTTAGAGGTGTATCACATGCCTTTCCCAATCTTGAACATACCACATGTAGATAAGTCTTTTTTGATTCTTGCTAGAAGAACCCCATTAGAACTTATTTTCACATCTTAGAAAACATTCAAACAACATACACAAAACCTCAAACAAATTCTAAAAACTCCTAAAATACCAAACAAATATAAAAAACACTCAAAAAACCAAAAATTGTTTCAATAGAACATGGGAAAGAAAAAGGCAAAAGAAAGAAGGAAGGGGGAAAAGGTTGCACAAAAGAAAGAAGAAAAAGATGAAATGGATGCATTAATCACACATGATCAAGGTGAAACAAATAGAGAAAATTTGCAAGGGGTAGAGGAAATTGGAGGAATTTCTAAAGGGGTGGGTTCCATATTTGCGACTAGGGAATATTGCAATACTTCTGTAAATGTATTCATTGGTCATGACCATAGAAATATGAGTGCTTATATTAACCCTAATTGTGAGTGGAATTTAATTCATATTGATTTAGTGACTATTATTTTGGACAACATTCAACTAACCACTCATTCCTCTATCCTCATGAATGGTGAAAATTATGATTTCATGGGTCAAGTTGTGTTGCCTATTGTGGTGAGTGGTATGGAATTTTTTGAAACATTTTTTGTTATGGAAAGTATAGACGAAGACTTAGTCATAGGCACTCAAAGGTTTTTTGAACATCAAGGGTTTGAAGCATCTTGTCCATCTATTATGTCCATCCCCACTAGTGAGTCTTTTGGAAATCCTGATGATTATCCTCATTGTATGGATTGTGGACATAATCATCTATTCAAAGATTGTGCTTTTAATCCACAGAATAGTCTTTCCACTCATGCTTTTTTATCTAACCTTTCTTTAAGTGAGTCACAGGAAACCTTGACGAATGATGAAGTGGAGGACTCCAAGTGCTTGGGGGATATGGAAGGGCCCTCTCTTCCTCTAGACTTGGATTCTCCTTATGAGTCCATGGCCAAGGATGTGCTACATTTGGCTCATCAAGAAGAGGATAAGCAAATACTTTATAACAACGCTATGGAGAATGATGTTGGATCTATTGTCAATCATGAAGATTCTTCACCCATTTGTATATCTAGAGATTCTATGTGTAATACAGATAAATGCATCGCTGAATCTCTAGATCGATCTCAAACCACACAACCTTATGATCCATTACATGAGCATGATATATGTAAAGAAACTAAACCTTTGTTGAACTCCCCATGTAAAGATGAGTTTTTTCTAAAGACTCACATAGAAGGCCCAAAAGACCCATACATCAAGCAGAAGTCACATTTCCCTTGTAATGTAAAGCAAATTTGGGTGGCCAAGAACTTACTTTGATCCCAACCAAATTGCACTATGATATGGGTACCAAAGAAAGCTCTTATACAAAATCAACCCTCTCACACTAGACTTCATAATCTACGGTCTAGTTTCACATTGCCTTATCATCAAGAACGACCACTTTTGACAAAGGGATCCAAAGCAATAAAGTCAACACTCAGAAAAGATCCAAGGAGAAACCTCAAGGCTAAGACCAACAAAGCGAAGACATATTGGCGGCCTAAAACCTCTTCGTGCAGCATCCATGGGTGTCGGACCCTACCTTGCCCAATGCACAGCATATGTTTAAGATGCACACCAAGTATGCACATGAATAGGGCCTCATCCAAAGGCCAAGCATTAGACACTCTTAGTTTAACCCAGATACAAAGAGGGCATATGTATATAGATTTCAAAAATTTGCTTTTTGTTTTTCTTTTTTCAGGATGGTGGACAAAGGTATCATCCATTTCAAATGGGTGATGGAAAAGAGAAGATTCTTGGAGTTGGAGATTTGGAGGAAGCCTCATCATCACCTAAACCCTTGAGCACTTTGCTCAAGATCCATCATTTTTGCACCATTGTTTTTTGTATGCATTTTTAGAGTATGCATAAGATAGGGTCACATTACAAGACCTTGCATAAACACTTTTTTGTTTTCCGCCCATGCACCCTTAGTCCCCACTCATGCATATGGACTAAGAAGAGATGAATTAAGTTCATCTATTTGTATCTATCATCTACATTTTTATCATTTCATGCTCATACATCATCCATCCATTTAAAAAAAAAAAAAAAAAAAGAGGCATTCTAGCATATTCATTCCCATCTATATGAGGCAAAAGAACCAAGTTAAAGCACTCGGCTCCAAACAAAAAGCAAGATGAAGAAAAGCAACAAAGCAAAACACTCCAATGGTGTACGGATCATGCAAATCAAAAGGAACTCCTACACACTCTTCCACAAAAACTCCATACTTGCAAAAGCTTTGTCGAGGATGAAAAAGTCAAGGAGGGGGGGAGTGTTGAAGATACAACATATATTTCTTGGATCCACTTTATTTTCATCATCATTTGTACCTTTTTCTACTTTTCATTCAGTTAATAAAGCACTCTTGTATAGGTGTGAGTGAGTGCCACACTAGAGAATAAGTGGGATTCACTCTCCTTTCAGTTTAGAAATCCCACATAGCACGCTTTTTTTCCATTTTGTATATAAAGAGGTCTCCACCTCTTCTTTTGGGGGGAGCTCTTTTAGAAGTAATGAGATAATGCTAGTTTGTAGATAGATTGTTGCTTTCTTTTCGTCATGATGTGCATGCATGCTTGTTCTCTTCTTGCCTAACGCTTGTGACACGTTGATGTATGATTACGTCGCTATTATGCTTGTGATTATGAGTACGTGCATCATTCGTGATGCTTATGTTGTGTCTTCTTGTTAATAACGGTGTTAATCATACGTTGACGAAGCGCCATTACATCTGTTGAGTGCTTCTACGCAAACATTTGGATCTCATGAGATGCTTCCTGGTTTGACAAGTATGAGTTGTGATGCTACAACGTCAACAATGTACATTACCAATAACTACATTAAAAATTCAAAGCATCAATTCAAACCTACTGAAAAACTTTCCTTTTATAGGTGTGGAGGATAGCACTTTGTAAGAGAGATACCAATGTTCTCCATCTCTTTTCAAATTTTGCATTTTTTAAGAGTTAGGATAATGTCATCCTAAGAAGTGCTTATGGGCTCTCAATATTAACATTTTGTGTTCCTCTTGCATTGATTTGCAAATATTAAGCTCATCTAATACTCTTTGGAGAAACCTTGAGATCTAAATTATGTGCACCATAGGTGATCATTGGCACTATGCACTCATCCCACTTAGGAATAACTTCCAAATTAAATACGTAAAAAATTCATATTCCAAAAGTAGTAGGAACCACCTCATTACTTGTCCCATGGTAGAGGGCTTTTTGATTAAGAACAAAAGCATTTGATGGCTTACAAAGATCTGAAGTTTATTAGATAACGTTGAGATGTCCATGCTCTACCCCTTTGTATCCATGCACATGAATCTAATCCCACATGCAAGGTATTTTTCCGTTCTCTCCATATAATGAATGTCTCACTTCACCTCTATTCATTCACTCATGCACTACCATGAGGCTCTCTCCTTGAGGTCCAAGATCAAGCTTCTCATGTAAATTTCCATTTCATAATTTATTTATGTTCTATTTCATTTCACTATTATGTTTTTTCTAGTGTTCTTTGATCCTCCATAGCTTGTTTGTAATATATGGTATCAGAGCATAGTTTCTTTTTAATTAAACTTCTTGATTTGATGTTTTTATTATGTTCATCATTATTAGCACTATGATGTGCATAATGGCTCTCACAGGCACTATAAAGTGTTTTTGATGCATGCAGAATTGGAACACTTTTAACTCTCCCTTCTATCCATCTACTCTTTCAAAAGGTGTTTTTTTCTACCATTTGCTTTCATGCCACTTTTCATTGAATTAGTTTTTTAATCTTCTCTTTGTGAAGCCATATAGAGACATAATGCATCCTAGTTCATTTCCAAGAAGGCTTTTGTGGTGGGTGAGATCATGTGCATTGGATAGTCCCTCTTCCATGATGCAAAGAGTCTTGTACAAGATCCACTTGTGTCCTAAAATTTTGTGCTTCTTGTATCTATCAAGTGGTTAAAAGAGTATGGTAATTTTGAGTCTTTTCCACACTAGCTACAAACAATTGCCAACAACCACCTAGCTTAGCAAACATGGCTAGTCTCAAAGACAGAGGAAGGGATAGAGTTTGCTATTTGTCATGAGTGTTTATACTCCACCAATGGATATCATGTAGAAGTGCTCAAAGGTGGAGGAAAGAGACAGACAAAGGGAAAGGAGAAATAACTCTGCCATCGAAGAAGATTAAGACGAGATTATTATGTCAATATTTTGAAGAATAATTTTTTATTTGTTGTTTCCTACCATGAGATCACTTGGATCCATAGTTTTCTTGATGTTTTCTACAAGGATCTTACACCATCACTTGAAGCTCTCACCACAGCTTTCATCCACACTTGGACTCCTACTACTGTTGCATTCCTAGCAACACAATCTCCCATCATTTGCACATGAAGGATCTTTTTTCTTTCATTTTGGTACATCAAGCTTACACTATGCTTGAGGTCGATTTGACCTACATCAAAAAAGGTATGTCTTGGATTATGCCAAAATATCCATTGAAGCGTTCTTTTACCTATGTTCATTTATTGTATTTTTTTAAAAGATTTTTTATGGATCATTTACCATTGTAAAAGCCTAGAGCTTTACACATGTAAAAGGAGAAATAGAGAGATAAAATTCCACAAATTTGAGGTGTTTGAGTTGCAATCAATGAATCAATCAATCACCTAAAATTAGATCAAACTAGATCTTCACTTTTCCTAGATTGTAGGAAAGTGAATTGATTCCCTCCAACAACTAATCTTGCATTCATTTGAATTCAAACTCCATTCGTAGAAGTCATGGAGCACTTCATGAGTCTATATAAAAACTTTAAATCACTTTTACATTACGTGGAAGCAATATACATACACTTGTGGCCATCATTGTCTTGCTCCTTCATTTTTCTACATCATCTTCTTCAACAATAGTAAGTTTGTAGAGGCTACTGCTCTCTCTACAAAGTTTTAAATTGGATAACACTCATTGGAAACCTATCAGTGTCTAGTTTATGTGTATAAATTTTGAAAGTATTTGATTTAGTAAATTGGGAGAAATCTCAGTTTGTTTGTCTCAGGGTCTATCTCTGTGCATTCCTAAAAAATAGGAGGTACCACTATTGAGTGTCTAGTTCATTCCAAAATCATATTTTGCTTATTTCTTGTACTCTTGTGAATTATATACACTCAATCATATTTTTATCACTCTCCTTGAAAAGGATTTTTTCCAATTGTAATCATGTTGGCTACTATGAGTATTTGAAGTTGATTGTCTCATCCAAAGATAGTAAGTTTTTTGAACTAGTCAATGTGCAAACCTATCTATTTTGTATCAACTCTTTCTCCTTGATGCTCCAAGTCTATAGTGCATTTTATTGCACTTATCGCATGCCTAAAGGGTCTATTTGAGCCTTCATAAGCTCAAGTGCTGGTCTTGTGCTAGTTGGCTGGAGCGAACTCCGTCGCTTCACAACTCACTTTTCTACCTCTTACAAGCTTCTCCAAGTTCTTTCATTGGTATCAAATCTAGATCAAGATGGGTGAAAGATTTCCCTCAATGATTGAGAAGCTTTATCAAAACAACTATGGGGCTTGGCAAATCAAAATGGAGGCCTATTTGCAAGGTAGAAATCTTTATGGAATTGTAGCAGGTGATGAAGCTATGCCTATTCAAAGATCCAAAGGAGGACCTACACAAGAGGAGACAGATAAACTCACATTTTGGTGTGCAAGGGATGCTCAAGCAAGGTTGTACATACTAAAATCTATCTCTCATTTCTATTACCACATATTAGAGGATGCAAGACATCTCAAGAGACTTGGGATGCCCTAGAGACTTTCTTTTTCGGTAGTACAAAAGCAAGGAACAAACATCTTTGGAATGAGTTCAATCAAATGAAGAAGAGTCCAAGAAAAACCATCATTGAGTTTGTTACAAAGTTCAAGGAGGTTGCTAATCAATTGGCATCCATTGGAGAGATGATTGAAGAAGAGGCCATCATGAGACAAATTCTCAATGGGATTAGAGGTGACAAGCAATGGAAATCTTTCACCACAGCCTATGATCTCATCATGAATGTGAAAACTCCAAACTTCAACATCTTTCTTTGACAAATCTTCAATCAAGAGACCAACAATAGCATAAAAAAAGGTCACTCCTACCATGGTAATTCAACTAGTGATCTATATGTAGATAAGAAGGACAAGAAGTTGAAAGGCAAGAAGAAGGAAGAAGATGAAGAGGAGACTTCCCAAGCCAACTTTGCAGGCAAGAGTAAGTGGAAAGGGAAGAAGAAATGAAAAAAGCATGACAAGAATAAAGGCTAGAATGTTCAACCTTGTGCCATCTATAATAAGACCAACCACACCACTTAGAATTGTTGGTTCAATGGGAAGACCTAGAAAGGAAGTGGAAGAGGTGGATATGACAGCAATAGAGTCAAAGGTGGACACGTGACTTCAACAATAACAATAGAGGCCATAATAGAACGGACTACAACAATTATTTTGAAGATCAAGCACATGAAGTGTTGGCGCAAATTCAAGCCTTCACATTTGGCTAGACCTTGAAGAAGATTTTAATGGCTCATATGAACCATACCTTGTATTAGCTTAATGATTTACCATTGTAAAAAGGTTTATACCTTTGAGGAATCTTGTAAAGGGCTACAAAATTGTGGAGGTACATTGAACATTAGTTACAAATTTAGATTGAGAGAACATCTCCTAGATTAATGGGATCACTTTTTGGTGAGAGCCAAACTTGAACTCAAACTCAAATTTGGATGAAGATAGTTATAAAAAGGACTTTGAAAACTCATGGCCTTACTACCTCTCCTTGTAGCTCATCTACTGATCATTTGTTGAGGTTGAGTAGTATAAACCATAACCTACTCATCTATCCATAATTGTGCATCATTGCAATGTGTTAGAGGGTCGCCGAACCAGGACAAATGAACTCGGACAGGTGCCTTAAATGTAAAAGTGCTGGACGGCCGCCAAACAAGGACAAAAGTACGAGGACAGGGAGCTTAAATGAAAAAAGAATCTTTCAGGAAACGTGCAGGTAACTGCAGAAGTGCACACCCTTGTAAAAAAATCCTCTATTTAAGGCAATGAGAAAAAGAGCGAAAGAGAGCCCGGTTTTGTGGGAATTGCAGTGTGTTGTTTGATTGAGTCTCGTTTGAAAGTGCTGTAACGCATTGTGTGCGCGTGTATGTTGTTGAGAAGATAAGTTATGCTTTGTTCTGTTCCGTCTGTACTCCGACTAGTTGATTATTCTCACCTGAGTACAGAGTGGCGAATCAGTTGTATTGTGTTGCGAGCTTGTTCGGTGAATGATTGAGTGTGTCTCTGAGCGTGATCAAGTGCGGTATGTTATTTGGCAGTTCCTCGGCGAAGTAGGTTACGTGAAGAGTAATCCCAAACTAATTGTCTGTTAGTGTTTCTGTACGCGACCGAATTCGATACTGTAGCTGTGGATTCCGACTACGGGAAGATTAGTAGCTGTAATGGTCTGAATGTGAGTAGGACATCGTTAGTTTATGGTTAACAGTTTATTACTAGGAAACTGATTGTTCGAGTCCTTGTAACTTTAAGGTATAAGGTCTGGTTGGTATACCTATCTGCCTTGATGAAGTACGAATTAGGTGACATTGTTACTGAAGTATATGCTGCGCAAAAATTAAGTAACCGAATTACTACCCTCAGTCTTGAAGTTCTAATTCCAGCACACTGAATAGTCTTCCGTTGTTCAGGGATGGACACTGAGCTAAGACGGGATGACATTAAGATTGTGTTAATTTGGGAAAATAGTACAGGGCCTCTGTCTAACAGACCCCTACCACTCCCAAGGACCCACGTGGCTAAGAGAACCATTGCGGTTAGGAAGACTCGGGACCGGCTGAACTTGAAGTGTTTGAGTCGGAAAGTAGAAGTAACGAGTAAACGATAAACCGTTTAACGTTTAACATTTGGCGCCGTCTGTGGGAAAGTGGCATCAGGTTGCCAGTTATCTGTGAACAGTAGCAGTAGCGTGCTGGCTGTTTGTTCGGAATCAAACATTACGTTTATCGTTCGATTGACTCACGGTAGCAACAGAGCCAGATTGTTGCCAACTGCTCAGATAGTGCTACTAAGCAATGATACATGCCGGTTACTCGGTCTGGCGAAACGTATCCTAGGAACCATACGACTGGAACACGAAAAGTACTAAAGACAACCCTAGGAGAAGAAGGTATAACGTGGCCTGACCCAGTGGTTAAGCAAGTTAAGGACGTTAGAATTAATGCCGGTCATATTCCGGTGGAACGATTAACGCCTTTGGTACATTCTGGTGTCACTTCGACCCAGCCTAACCAAAATACAGTAATTCCAGAATCTACCAAGACGCCGCTGGAAACCAGTTTACCAATTTTGGATAAAGATTCAGAGTTATCCACGATTAGAAAAATTCTAGGAAAAGAAATCGATAAAAGCAGAAAAACACTACAGTCTGGCACACTGTCAGTTCATTCCGGTGATATTCCGGTGATAGAAACACCAACTGGTGGCCAAGGATTAGCATTTTTTGCGGAATCCTCAGCCCGACCCGCGTGCTTAGAAGAAAGATTTCGGATATTGGACATCCAGAAGGAAGGAGAGCTATTCGAAGCAGAGATCCGAAGTATCCTACGCAAAAACAGCACACCGGAAGGCACACCATCCGGCGATCCAGGTTCTGATAATTCAACTAATCAACCTCAAGATACAGAAGAAGGACCGGATACACTCACGATGAACGGACAACAACAGCAACAACAGTTAGGTCAACCAAGGCCGCCTCCAGCAGGAGTAACATACACGAAATTTGGTGGATTCCCAGGAGATGACCCGGATGCTCACGTACGCACTTTCGAGATCAGTTATGCAGTCCTCAACCATCCACCGGATCAGGCATACAAGGCCATTGTTTTTCAATCTACACTGGTCAATGAAGCGGCTAGATGGCTTACGAAATACGACATTAATCATTTCGGTACCTATGATGCAGTACGAGATGCTTTTTTGCAACGATTCAGGCTAAAGAAGAATCCCGCTGAAATCTTTGATTATTTACAGAACAACCGACAGAAGGCGAATCAGACTGTCCAAGAATATGCTACACTTTTTAGAACACACTTGCGACAGATACCACAGGCCCACGCTAACTTACCGGATGACGTCATCACTCAGTGGTTTATCAATGGTTTAAACCCGCAATTGAAGCAGATCATGATCATCAGATGTGTCGGAGCAATGACATTGGATGCAGTCATCGCCATGGCTCTGCAACTGGAATCCAAAGTCGGTGGATTTACAGAAGATCTAGAGTGGTTAAAGACGAACAAAACTATGACTGAAGATATAACCAGACAAGTGTACTGTATCACATGCAAAAATTCAGGTCATACTAGTGCCAACTGTGCGCTAAATCAAATGTTCTGCGCTATCTGCAACATTGCCGGACACACCACCGGAAATTGTGTCTACAATGCCAGATTACAGGGAACAGCAACAGTCAATGCTGTTATTCAAGAACATGGACAGGCAGCGAATCACTATGTACCCCCGCAACTGAGAAACAATCAACCGCAAGGATATCAAAACTACCGAGGACAGAGAAACAATAACTATAATGCAAACCGCTGGCAGAACGAACCACCACCGGAAAATCCCAATTTACCACCGCCACGCTGTCATTTTTGTGGTGAATTCCGACACATTAGAAGATATTGCAAGGACACAGCTGAGTATGATCAAAGGAAGAAGGAGCGGCAAAACCCAATGGCCAACATGGTACAAATTACACCGGTAGAAACGCAGACTGCTACAGTCCAAACCCGATCAAGTAAACAGCTGCAGTCAGCAGCAGAAGTATTTGAACCAAGGATACAAGAACAACATAGGATGTATAACAAAGCTAGCCGCTGGACCGCCACAGAACCACCAGTGTTCCCAGAACCCATTCCGGTGACTCAGACCTCGTCGACAAAGGAAGGAACACAACAAAAGGAAGCAGCAGCGGAACCACCATCAGCAGTAGACATAACGACAGATACTTCGGCATCAGCAGAGACCTCAAGTTCAAAAGAGCAGGATAACCAATCACAACAGGCCTGGGAAATTTTATCCAAGGCATCTATCACTCTGCCTCTCGGCCAACTACTGGCATTAGTACCTGGGGTTCGACAACAGTTCCAGCAACAGTTTAGTCCGGTACCTTCTTGTATTCCGACGACAGCAGCAATTCAACCAGAACCTGACTCTACGGTTGATCATTCAGTCCCCTTGATTACAGTATGGTATAAGAATCATCAAATTACACAGGTATTGATTGATGGAGGCTCTGGTGTCAACATTGCAACTAAAGCCTTGTGCAATAGGTTAGGATGGACCGAGATCGAACCAGTTCAATTTTTTGTCAGAATGGCAGACCAATCTAGAGTCCATCCTGTAGGACTTGTGCAAAATGTACCCATTACTTTACAAGGTACGACCTTCAAAATGAATTTTGTTATACTAGATCTGCCGGAATCCACTTTGGATTACAATCTTCTTTTTGGTCGACCTTGGCTGAAGCATGCGAAGGTAATACAAGACTGGTCTGCACAAGAGCTTACGTTCAAAGATGCCAGCCGTAGATATGTAGTAAAATTAGATGCTATACAACCTTGCGAACTGCACGCCAGACCATATTTTGCTGAACCTGTCCACATGTTAGATGGACTATCAGATGATGAAGAAGAGGAATTTCTGAAGAGTAACGCGGACTTAATGACCTTAGGGACTGTTGATCTACAGTTCGTAATAGATAACTGGAGTACTTCAGTATGTACAGTTACACCAATCACCCAAGAAACCAAGCAGGAAGATAGGATGCCAACACATGACAATGAATTACATTCACTATTCCGGTCGACAGACAACACAGAGAAACCGCAACAGTTTTATGTCTCCGAAGACCAGTTGACCTCGTACAATCTAGGAGACGAAGATCATCCACGACCTGTAAAGATAAGGCAAAACTTACCGGAATTATTTAAGGCTGATCTGATTCGACTACTTCACGAATTCTCAGACGTCTTTGCCTGGGATTACAAAGATATGAAAGGATTAGATCCGCGCATATATCAGCACAGAGTCATGCTGAAGCCTGAAGCTAAACCGAATAAGCAGCCCAGCTATCGGATGAATCCCAATTATGCATCACAGGTAAAAGCCGAACTGGATAGATTATTAAAAGTTGGATTCATCGTACCAGTAGAACATGCTGAATGGATTTCGCCAATTGTGATCATACCAAAGAAAAATAAGCAACTACGAATCTGTGTAGACTACCGGAAATTAAACGCAGCAACAGTACCGGATCCTTTTCCGATCCCCTTTCTGGATACCATGCTTGATAGGGTAGCAGGCCATGAAATGTATTCATTCTTAGACGGATACAGCGGTTACAATCAGGTTAGGATGGCTGAAGCAGATATCCCAAAAATTGCCTTCATTACCAATTGGGGTGTCTTTGCTTGCACAGTAATGTGGTTTGGATTGAGAAACGCACCAAGCACCTTTCAGCGATGTATGCAGGAGATTTTCTCTCCTTATCTCAATTTGTTTATGCAAGTATATCTCGATGACTTCTCAATTTTTGGAAAGATGATGGCACATTTGCTTCATCTACGGTGCTGCTTCCAAAAGTGTCGAGACTACAGACTCTGCCTGAACCCAAGCAAATCTGTGTTTGCCATTTCATGTGGCAAACTACTTGGTCATATTGTATCTGCCCAAGGTATCCGAGTAGACCCGGACAAGATTTCGGCAATTCTAGAAGCCCCAGTACCCGCCACTCCGAAAGAAGTAATGTGTTTTATGGGTCAAGTACGGTGGCACGGCAGACACTTACGGTGGCACGGCAGACACTTACGGTGGCTTGCTCATCTGGCTGTACCCCTGAATAGACTAATCACCAAAACTCCACGACAGTTCGAATGGACTCAAGAATGCCAAACTACATTTGATCGACTCAAGTATCTATTGACGCAGGCCCCAATCCTACAACCACCGGACTGGGACAATCCGTTCCATGTTTTTGTCGACGCTTCAGATATTGCGATCGGCAGCATTCTTATGCAGCAAACACATAAGTGGTTTCGCCCTGTCTATTACGCCAGCAGAAGGCTTGCACCGGCAGAAAAGAACTATTCCACCACCGAAAGAGAATGCCTAGGGTTAATTTACTCCATCAAAAAGTTCAGACATTATTTATTAGGCCGGAAATTTACCTTTCACGTGGATCATGCTGCCCTTGTTTATCTAGTGAGACAACAACATCTAGGCGGACGATTAGCCTGATGGGTGCTACTGTTGCAGGAATTTGATTATGAAGTCATTCACCGATCCGAAAATGCACATGCCTTAGCAGATTTCTTATCTCGCCTAGATTCTGGTGAAGCTCCGATAGGCATAGATGACACGACTCCAGCAATTTATAGTTCTGAGCCACTGACCGATGAGGCTGCCAAATTACAAGCAACACCTACATATTATGATCAGATGTTAACTTTTCTCACCGAAGGATGCTTTCCATCTGAGACTGCCAAGGCAGTTCGAAGGAAATTGGCAGTCTGTAGCCGCCGATTCCGGCTAGTTGCAGGAGAACTATATTATGTAGATCACACCGGAATCTTACTTCGATGTGTTCCTCCTCCGCACGAAATTAACTCGGTCATCACAATGGCTCATTCAACCCCTACTGGAGGTCATTTTGCCACAGATCTAACTCACCGGAAAATTCTGCAAGGAGGTCTCTGGTGGCCTACTATGTACCGAGATGTGGCCCAATTCGTCAAAAATTGCGATAACTGTCAAAGGTCTGGACAACCACTGCAACGACACTTCTTTCCCTTGCAGCCTATTATGCCACTCGAACCATTTCAGAAATGGGAATTAGATTTTATCGGTCCAATCACACCTCCAGCAGTCTTCAGTAACAACAGATACATACTAACTTGTACAGACTATGCAACGAGATGGGCAGAAGCTTGGGCTTTACGGTCTGCTACAGCAGTTGTAGTAGCCAAATGTCTGTTAAATGATGTCTTCCCACGATTTGGCTTACCACTCGAATTGGTGACAGATCAAGGTACTCACTTCGTAAATCAATTAATGAAGGTACTCACCCAATCATTCCAGGTGACACATAAACTCAGCTCTCCATATTACCCTCGCGCCAATGGTTTGGCCGAAAGTACAAACAAATTACTATTGAATATACTCCGAAAACTGATCACGGAAGCACCGGAAAGATGGGATCAACTACTACCTGCAGTATTATGGGCATACCGAACTACATATAAGGTAACAACAGGTTTGACACCTTTCAAACTAGCTTATGGTTTAGAAGCAATAGCACCCATGGAAATAGTTATCCCAAGCCTGCGTGTAGCAATCACCCAGAAAATGCTACCAGAAGAGTCGCTGACAGCACGAATGGACGCACTCAGGGAACTTGATGAGCACCGATGGCTCAGCTTTTTAACCATGCGCGAAGTACAACTAAGGCAAGCCAAGACACACGATCGATATTTGAAGACCCCAATCGTTTCGGTAGGTCAGCTTGTACTCTTCTATAACGCAAAATCTGATAGAGCAGCAGGAAAGTTCAAACTACGCTGGTTTAGTCCCTTTAAGATCTCAGAACAAGTCGGTCCGGCAACTTTTCGGTTGACCACGTTGACTGGAAATCCACTCCCCAAGGTAATTAATGGGTCGAAGTTACGGCCATATCATCACACCACTAACCCGCATTAAGTTTTCAACGATGGACCGCGTTTTGTTTAAATTTTTCTTTTCCTTCTTTTCTGCTTTTTATAAATAGCCGCGTTTTGTACGATCTTGATATAACCAGCCGCCCTCTTAACAGTCACTCGAGTACGCACACATGCATGAAAACCAGTACTATTCCCGCACCGCACAATGATATTCCACCCCCTTTCTTTTTTTTCTCTCCCCACCGTAGCGTTTCTATTTAAACTCTATCGACGACGCCGAAATAAGCTATTGTGTTGTATGCTAGTATTCTGAGCCCTCGTGCATTCTGCATCCGTGCTCATCATCTACCTCAGTAACCGCCATGGAAGCGATAGCCAACTATGCTGCCTTCCGCGATGGTATCCCTACTGAGGTAGGTGAATACCTGCGTTGCAGAGGATTGGCTAACTTCGCTGAGTTGCCTTGGCACTCGGTGGAAGCCCATCCTTTCTTCACACAGATCATCACCGCCATTGCTCAGTCCCCCACCACCGAACGCCAATGGGTCTTCCTCTCACTCCCTTCGCGAATAGTCATCACCTTCCAAGCCTTCGCTGAAGCCTATCGCCTCAACCCACAAGGCCGTGAAAATGGCCCGAGTATTCCCATTGCCCGCATGAATGAACTATTCCCCCGCTCCTCGTCCAACGAATACGCCATTCTCTGCCGCCCCGAACCCGAACGATCCGCTCTGCAATTCTTAGTCGCCATACTTAACCTGCAGAAACGCACTTACGGCATTTCACGACCATTTTATTCCGCTTTAGAACTTGCTGTCCAGGAACCCGTCAACTTTGCATCATATTTCTTCCTCAGAATCCATAAAGAATGTGTAGCCATCGTGAAGCAACTCCAAAAGGGTACCACCCCACGCTCTCGCCTTCCCCATATCATTTCATTCCTGTTCCCAGCCATCCTTGCCGCACAACCACCACCCCAAGGTCCCATTCTTAGGCACGAAGAATCAGTTCAACCTCTCGACGAAGAAGAAGAAGCTGGCCAACATGGGCCAACTACTCATCGCCCTCTCACAACAACTTCCGGTACAAATGACAGAGGTTGCAAATACCATTCGGCACGACCTGCAGCACAAAGTCGACCTCCTAGAAGCCGACATCACCCCACTCCAAGAAGAAGTCGACGCCATCAGAGCGAGAATCATCAATTACAGACACAACTAGTTGACCTCCAAGCCCAGTTTTCGGAACAACAGGCCTTGATACAACAGAGAGATGCGGCATTGGAGCAGCTTTCCGCCAAAGATCAGCTATTACATGCAGCACACGAAGAAATACGGGAACTCAAGACCGCCCTCCAAGAAAAAGAAGATATCAGTTCATCCCTCGAAGAAATGGTCGAACAAACAAAGGCCCAGCTGCAGGAAACAATCCAAAAGAGTCAAGACCAACAGCGAGAAGCAGCGCAAGCCCAAGACGAGCTACGCAGAGCCCAAGAATGTTTGGACGATGTGAACAGAATGCTGAGATGCCAATTAACCAGGGAAGCGAAACACCAAAAAGATCTGGCAGATGCTCGAAGAGAACGAGATGCATATTCCCGAACGATTGAATTTCAGAACCAACAATTCGAGCGCCTCGATAACCAACTGCGAAATCAAAAGGATCGAGTCACAGAAATGCAGCAGAAAGTCACCGAAATGAAGACATCCAGGGACGCTGCATTATCCAATGATTTCTATTTACAGGAGGCCTTTTTGCAGACCCAGGCCAAAAACTTGCTTACCGAAGCAATCGCGCTTAGCTCCGTCAGAATAGATGCGCAGGTTTTAGAACCCGACACGCTAAAGCAATTATTAGAAACCCTTAAGAAAAAAATAGCTCGCACATTTAGATTAGCCAGGAATATGTACCTCGAAGGCATCATAGAAGAGTAGTCAAATTCGGCAGTGCAAATTCATAATGTAACAATACTCGAAATGAGTATGATAACCAAGTTTTGTTTTATGATATTTTTCGCACATGTAAAGACTTGTTCAGTCTAGCATCGATCTACGGAATAACACGTAGCATAATGATTCTTACTCATGCGACAATTTTGATAAAGGGAAGGAAGAGTCATGTCCGAATGAAATACAATCATTCCAGCAAATGGCAGTTCAAGCCCTGGTGCTTATAAAATGCATATGCATAGCATAGCATTCTTCACTACAGTATTCTTCGAGCTTCAGCGCTAGTTAGAAACTTCCGGCATATTCTTCTCGGCAACCCTTACAAGCATGTCTGAATCCGACATACTCAGATGGAAACTCAGGAAGCGCGCAAATACACAGAACCAGGTTGTGACGACAACAGATACTACCCTACAGGATAATGCAGATGACTCAGTAACTTCTGCAACAGTAAAGATTCATCATAAATTTTCCACCGAATTTAAAATCGAGCTCGACATCCATTCGAGAAGGAATGAGAACTGGCTACGGAGGATAGGACTCCTCCAGTTTGCTCAATTACCATGGGAGCAGTGGATCGATAACGAAGATGCAGAGAATCAATTATATAGCATGCGACAAACAAAAGGCTTCATTCTAAATAAGGTACAATTTTCGCCACAGTTAGTCTCAGCTATATTTAAACTGCCACTGTATGATGATGCCCAATTTCCTAAATGTTCGACTGAAGACCTGAGAAATGAATTTGGCGACTGTGAAGGCCCCAGACGGTATTACATGTTGAAAAATGCCACATATCAGCGTCGTGAACAATTTAAGTGGTACTTAGAGAAGCTCTGTTTCCTAGTTAAATTCGATTTAATGTCTAGAGAAAATTTTTCACCTTTAGTACATGCCGAAGGAGGTGGTAAGGTTAGCTGGACACACTGGCTATATAACCACCTCTACACACAAATAATTGTCGGGGATAAGCGAAGATCCCACACCAACAGCAGACTCGCAGCCTATTTAGCTGCTATATTTAATTTTGTCCAATCAGTGAAGGATGAGAAGCTACACTGGTCCCCCCATTTTTATTCCGGTGATCATGATATGATAGACACAGGACACCAAACAGAGCCCGAGGAAGCAGACCAAGTCTCCACTTCGTCTGCAAATTTCTTCCACACAGGTAATAGCGCATAGAACCAGACAGTAGGGACGCCATTTCGGCTGTCAATTAAACGAAGGATGGCAGACCACTTGCCCACTGCCAGTCCAGGGCAATTACCGGACGATCTCCAACCAGATTTTGTGACAGGGATGCAAAACAAATTACAAGAGGTTTCTCAATATTTGAGTCAACAAGAACAAGCGCTTCAGCACAAAAACAAATTACTATTCGCTACGATGACTAACTCCAATTCATTACTAGAAAGAATGACACAGATGCAAAAGGAATTGGACGACAAAGAAGCTTTACTACAGGAGTTACAGAGTAACAACCGGCAACTAATGGCGGAATTGATCAACGCAAAAAAGTGTTTTCAAGAATTTCAACAGTGGCAGCAAAAGATACAAAAACAAATTCAAGATGAAATGCTGAGTTTTTCTACCATGAATGCTAACCTGCAAGCTGAAAATGAAATTTTACATTCAAGAATACAGGTCTTGCAGGAAGTCGAAAGACAGATATTAAAAGATGAAGGCGTAGAACTGGATGCCACATTAATGACAAATGTGGACATAGATTTAGTAAAACAGCAATTGGATAGTCGTGTTCAAAGTATTTGGACACTTTTTCGTCGGAGATGGCTGGCTATACTTGTTCCTCCACTTGAACAAGTACGGTCAGAAATGATTCGGGAGCCGAACTCTGGAATAGGCCTACAGACAACGCAAAAGAATGTCGAAGTCAATAGTGCACCTGCGGGTTCGAGTCCACCGTGCGTGCCAGTGTTAGAGGGCCGCCGAACCAGGACAAATGAACTCGGACAGGTGCCTTAAATGTAAAAGTGCTGGACGGCCGCCAAACAAGGACAAAAGTACGAGGACAGGGAGCTTAAATGAAAAAAGAATCTTTCAGGAAACGCGCAGGTAACTGCAGAAGTGCGCACCCTTGTAAAAAAATCCTCTATTTAAGGCAATGAGAAAAAGAGCGAAAGAGAGCCCGGTTTTGTGGGAATTGCAGTGTGTTGTTTGATTGAGTCTCGTTTGAAAGTGCTGTAACGCATTGTGTGCGCGTGTATGTTGTTGAGAAGATAAGTTCTGCTTTGTTCTGTTCCGTCTGTACTCCGACTAGTCGATTATTCTCACCTGAGTACAGAGTGGCGAATCAGTTGTATTGTGTTGCGAGCTTGTTCGGTGAATGATTGAGTGTGTCTCTTAGCGTGATCAAGTGCGGTATGTTATTTGGCAGTTCCTCGGCAAAGTAGGTTACGTGAAGAGTAATCCCAAACTAATTGTCTGTTAGTGTTTCTGTACGCGACCGAATTCGATACTATAGCTGTGGATTCCGACTACGGGAAGATTAGTAGCTGTAATGGTCTGAATGTGAGTAGGACGTCGTTAGTTTATGGTTAACAGTTTATTACTAGGAAACTGATTGTTCGAGTCCTTGTAACTTTAAGGTATAAGGTCTGGTTGGTATACCTATCTGCCTTGACGAAGTACGGATTAGGTGACATTGTTACTGAAGTATATGCTGCGCAAAAATTAAGTAACCGAATTACTACCCTCAGTCTTGAAGTTCTAATTCCAGCACACTGAACAGTCTTCCGTTGTTCAGGGATGGACACTGAGCTAAGACGGGATGACATTAAGATTGTGTGTTAATTTGGGAAAATAGTACAGGGCCTCTATCTAACAGACCCCTACCACTCCCAAGGACCCACGTGGCTAAGAGAACCATTGCGGTTAGGAAGACTCGGGACCGGCTGAACTTGAAGTGTTTGAGTCGGAAAGTAGAAGTAACGAGTAAACGATAAACCGTTTAACGTTTAACAAATGCCAATGAATTTGTATAATCATGTGCTATAATATATACATTTCATTGATCATCTTTATCTATCTATCTGCTATGACCACTCAGGACACTGAACTTTGCATAACCATTTCTCAGTGATCTCTCCATCTTTTTTCATGTTCTATAGCTTGCTGGAACCAGCTCAAAATCTAATGTATGCTATCAAGTTTTCAAGGCATCTGCTTCAGCCAATTTAGAGAAATCTGCATCGAAGTTCTCACTGGTCATTCTCTGTATAGTCCCTAAAAAGTCGGGGGTAAGCATACAAATGCTAAACTGATTTCTCCGTGTGTGGTTTATAATGTTAAGTGATTCCACTTGTAATCATTAGCTACCTAAGCTTATTAGATACCCTCAAAAGGATTTTGATCAATTGCTGCTATACTATGAGCACTGAGCAAAAGATCCAGCAGGTGTCAAGACCAAAATAGCAAGTTTTTTATCACTAGCTATTTGCAAAGTTATCTGTTTTGATCTATTATTTGTAGCATCAACTCCAAAGTACATAGGTGCTTATTTGGTGTCATTTTCATTTGCAAGCTAAGAGGGCCCACAACACAATCATGAAGTGAAATACGGCAAGTACTAAGTAGGGTTTGGTTGTACCACCTCACTTCCTTGAGGTATCCATCCATCTCTTCCAACAGTGGTATTAGAGCAATTTGAGGTAAAATGGGAGATGGTTTCCCTTCTTTTATTGACAAAATGGACAAGAATAACTACCCAACATGGTCTTTGAGGATGAAGACATATCTACAAGGCAGGAATCTCTATGGATACATATCAGGAGATGAGGAGATGCCCATTTTCAGAAGCAAAGGACAACCTACAAAAGAAGAACTTGAAAGACTCAACTCATGGTGTGCCAAAGATGCTTTAGCAAAGTCATACTTACTTAACTCTATCTCTGACTTCCTTCTTGTACACATTAGGAATTGTAAGACTTCCTAAGAGACTTCGGATACATTGTTTTCGTACTTTTCTTCCAACACAAGGGCTAGAAAAAATCAATTATGGATTGACTGTACTACTCAAAGGAAGCAACCCAAGCAGAATGTTTCAGAGTTTGTGACCAAAGTCAAAGATGTGATTGATCAATTGGCAAGCATAGGAGAGGATTTTGAGGAGGAGCAAATAGTGAGACAAATAATCAATGGAGGGAAGAGCAAGAAAGTAGAGGATGAAAGTACTACTTCTCAAGCTAACTATGCAAGGAGAGGTAGGAATTCAAGAGGAAGGGGCAGAGGAGGTAAGCAAGGTAGGGGGAGACCTTTCAACTCTCCCCCATGCAACATATGTGGATTGTCTAATCACACTACAGATGAGCACTATAGGAACTTCAAAAATCAGAAAGGAAGAGGATATCAAAGAGGTGGCTATTCACAATCAAGAGGAAGATTCAACCATACTCAAGGTTATAATCATGGCTACAACAACAACTACAACAATAACTATCAAGGAGGTTACAAATCAAGGAATGACTTTAACAATTACACAGAGGATCAAGAGGATTCTCTCCTCATTATGAATATGACTTCAAAGCAAGGTATGAATGATGAGCACCTCTTCTATATTGACTCAGGTTGTTCAGTCCATGTAGCATGCAATGTAGCTCTTCTTTCAAATCTTGAGGAGCCCAAGGGAAAGCACCAAGTGCAAATAGGTAATGACACCAAGCATTCAGTGGTCAAGGTAGGAAATGTCAAAACTTCTAATGGGAATAGAAATCTGTTGAGCAGGGTTCTTTATGTACCTACAATCACCAAGAATCTGATGAGTGTTGGACAGATTCTGGAAAAGGGTTTGCAGGTTAGGTTCAACAAATATGGAGATTTTGTGGAGGACCCCCAACATGGATTCAAGAGAATTGCCAAGGGAGAGAAAATAGGTAGATTATTTACATTTGAACTTGAGGACACTAGAAACATTGCACTTTATAATTACGAGGATCAAACATTGTCAAAGCTTGAGATTTGGCATAAAAGATTAGGGCATATTGGTGAGAGAACCTTGAAGCAAATATGTAGAGATCAATGTGTGCTTGGGATACCTAATATATCCAAGCAACACATGATCTATAAATGCGGTGCATGTCAGTTTGGTAAGTCACACAGGTTACCCTTTACAGAGAAAGGCTACATGCATGAGGATTACTTGGAACTTGTCCACACAGATGTGTGGGGACCAAGAAAGGACCATTCAATTTTAGGATCAAGGTATTATGTGTCATTCATTGATGATTTGAGTAGGTGGACTATCTTGTACTTTATGAAGCATAAAGATGAAGTGTTCAATTGCTTTAAGAAGTATCTTGCACTTGTGCAAAATCAAATAGGAAGAAGTCTAAAGAGGATAAGGTCAGATGGAGGAGGTGAGTAATTCTCCAATGAATTTGATGCATTCTTGCAAGAAAGAGGTATCAAAAGGGAGATTACTACAAGGTATACCCCTGAGCAAAATGGGGTAGCAGATAGGAGAAACAGGTTGATTGTGGAAACAACTAGATCAATGCTTAATGAAAAAAGGTTACCAAATTATTTGTGGGTAGAGAGTGTTTCTATTGCCACTTATCTTATTAACAGGTTGCCATCCAAATCACTTGATGAGATGACCCCATATGAAGCATGGCATGGTAGGAGGCCATCACTTTATCATTGCAAAATACTTGGATGTGTTGCTTATGTGCATATTCCATCTCAGATCAGAGGTAAGCTAGATCTTAAGGCAGAAAAGTGCATCTTCATAGGGTATGATTTAAATCAGAAAGGATACAGGTTTTATAATCCATCCAACAAAGGATTTATGGTCAGTAGAGATGTTGTGTTTGATGAGAATGATTCTTGGTTTGAAAGTGATGTAGGAAGGTCAAATTTCCATATGACTTGGAAGAGGAATTTCCAAGCCTCACATGGGAGGAGCCAAGCCAAATTGAAGACATCAAATCAGATGATGAGGATACTATCAACTTGGAGGAGTTCAAAGCATGGAAATCAAAGTGCAAGGTCAAGATGAAGAGGTTGGAAGACTTACCTGAATAATCCAACCAAGATCTAAGGAGATCACAAAGGGAGAGCAAGAAGCCAATCAGATATGGGTATGATACTTCATTAGCTACTAAGCATTCCATTTACCTTGCAAAAGATTTATCACTTGAAGAGCCTTCTTCATATGAAGAAGCAAAGACCAATGCACAATGGAAGGAAGCTATGGATGAGGAAATAGAAGCACTCCAAGAGAATGATACTTGGGAGCTAGTACCCAAGAAGGCATCAATGAAGGTAATTGGCTCTAGATGGATTTACAAAATCAAGAGAAACTCAGATGGAACCATAAACATGTATAAATCTAGACTTGTTGCTAAGGGTTTTGCACAAACCCAAGGAGTTGATTATGAAGAGACCTTCTCACCAGTGGCTAAAATGCCAACCATCAGAGTATTGGTAAGTGTGGCTGCATCTAGGAATTGGAATATGTATCAATTGGATGTGAAAAATGTTCTTCTCAATGGCTAGATTTTAGAGGAGGTTTACAAGGCTCAACCTCTTGGCTATGAAGACCCAAGCAAGGTAACTTATGTGTGCAAATTGAACAAAGCTCTTTATGGTTTGAAGCAGGCACCTAGGGCATGGAACCATAGGTTAACTACATACCTTCAAGATCAAGGATTCATAATGAGCAAGGCAGATTCTTCTTTTTTTGTCAAGAGAAGCAACTCAAAAATGATAGACTTATGTGTGTATGTTGATGACATCATATTGCAATGCCAATGAAGTTGTATAATCATGTGCTATAATATATACATTTCATTGATCATCTTTGTCTATCTCTCTGTTATGACCACTCAGGATAGTGAACTTTGCATGACCATATCTCAGTGATCTCTCGATCATTTTTCATGTTCTATATCTTTTTGGAACCATCTCAAAGTCTAATTCATGCTATCAAATTTTCAAGGCATTTTCTTCAGAAACTTTGGAGAAATCTGCGTCGAAGTTCTCTTTGGTCATTCTCTGTATAGTCCCTGAAAAGTTGAGGGTAAGCATACAAATGCTAAATTGATTTCTCAGTGTGTGGTTTATCATTTTAAGTGATTCCACTTGTACTAATTAGCTACCTAAGCTAATTAGATACCCTCAAAAGGATTTTAATTACACCTGAGCAAAAGATCGAGCAAGTGTCAAGACCAAAATAGCAAGTTTCTAATCACTAGTTATTTGCAAAGTTATTTGTTTTGATCTAATTGTTTGTAGCAGCAACTACAAAGTACATATGTGCTTATTTGGTGTCATTTGCAAGCTAAGAGGGCCCACAACACAATACTGAACTGAAATAGGGTAGGTACTAAGTAGGTTTTGGTTGTACCACCTCACTTCCTTGAGGTATCCATCCATCTCTTCCAACATGAAGACTCATTATTTCTAATGAATCTAATACACAAAGAAGGTAAAGAAGATGATCATTTGTTCTACATAGATTTTAGATGTTCAAATCATGTTGCACTCAACATTGCTCTTCTATCTGATTTGGAAAGTCAAAAGCATAGACATGACGTACAAACACGGGATGATACTAAGCACAATGTGGAGAAGATTGGTAATGTTAAAACTTCCAATGGTAGGTCAAACATTCTGACTAAGGTTCTCTATGTATCCACCATCACTAAAAACCTAATAAGTGTAGGCCAAATAGTTGAAAAAGATCTACAAGTTAGGTTCATCCAACATGGAGCTTTTGTGGAAGATCCATGTCAAGGCTTCAACATGATAGATAGAGGTGAGAAGCATGCTAGGCTCTTTAATTTTGAAGTAGGAGAAACCAAAAAACATAGCTCTATTCAAATTTGGTTCTCAAACCCTAAGTGAGCTTGAAGTGTGGCATAAGAGGCTTGCTCATGCGAATGAAAGAACCTTGAAGGATATATGTAGGGATCAAAGTGTTCTTGGACTATCAAACATATCAAAGCAACACATGATCAACAGGTGTGATGCATGTCAGATTGGGAAGGCACAAAGACAACCATTCAACCACAAAGGCTACATCCACAACTTATTGGACTTAGTACATACAAATGTATGGGGACCTAGGCAAGACCATTCATTGGTAGGATCAAGGTATTGTGTCTCATTTATTGATGACCATAGTATATGGAGTATTCTATACTTTATTAAGAGTAAGAATGAAGTGTTTAATTGCTTCAAAAAGTATCTAGAACATGTGGATAATCATACAGGTACATCACTAAGGAAGCTCAGATCTGATGGAGGGGGAGAATACTCCTCGAAAGAGTTTGATGAGTTCTTGAAGGAGAAAGGTATCAAAAGGGAAGTGACTACCACGTACTCTCCTCAACTGAATGGAATAATAGAGAGGAGAAACAAGACATTGGTTGGATCATCTAGAACAATGCTTGAAGAGAAGAGTTTGCCACATTATCTATGGGAAGAGCCTATTTCAATTGTTGTATACCTTGTCAATAGAGTACCATACAAATTACTTAAAGGTATGGCTCCTTATGAAGCATGGTATGGAAAAAAACCTAGACTTGGACATTGCAAGGTGTTTGCTTGTTTAGCTTATGTTCATGTACCATCATAAATAAGAGGTAAGCTAGATGAAAGGGCAACAAAGGTAGTGTTTATTGGGTATGACTCAAATCAAATGGGTTACAGGTTCTATTATCCTTCAACCAAGCAATTCACTACAAGTAGAGATGTTGTGTTCAAAGAACACAGGTCTTGGTATGATGAAGACAAACAAAAGGTAACTCTACCATATGATCTTGATCCTGATTCTCATCAACTAGGAAGCAAGCATGATACACAGGTCCAGGATCCAAAAAGCGATACAGATGATGACCAAGATGAAAGGGAAAAGGACTACAAACTATGGAAGTCAAGAGGCAAGGCAAAGATGTAGGAGTGTGGAGAATGCTCTGAGTAAGCTCCTAGAAGGTCAACAAGAGAGAAGAAATAATGAGAAAGGTATGGATATCATTCCACATTTGTTACAAAGTATTCAATCTACTTGGCAAAAGACTCAATTTCAGAAGAACCCTCAACCTATGAGGCAAAGAGAAACCCTAATTGAGAAAAGTCCATGAAAAAATAAATAGATGCATTGAAGGAGATAGACACTTGGGATTTGGTTCCAATGTCATCCAATCAAAAGTTAACTGGTTGCAGATGGGTATATAAAGTTAAAAGAAACTCAAATGGATCATTTTGTAGGTACAAGGAAAGATTAGTTTCCAAAGGATTCTCACAAACTCATGGTATAGACTATGAGGAAACATTCTCGCCAGTTGCAAGATGACTACAATCAAAACATTGATAAGTGTAGTTGCTACAAGAAATTGGAGACTCCTCCAACTTGATGTAAAAAATGCAATTCTAAATGGTTGGATAAGTGAACAGGTATACATGTCACAACCTCTAGGTTTTGAAAAAACTAATCATGCATCTTATGTTTGCAAACTTAAGAAAGCATTGTATGGATTAAAACAAACTCCTAGAGCTTGGAATTACATGTTTCTTACATACCTTCAAGATCAAGGGTTCAAAACTAGCAACTCAGATCCTTCTCTATTCATCAAAAGGGATCACAATGAGTTTATCTATCTATGTGTATATTTAGATGATATCATTGTGATAGGTGATGATCTGAATGGAAGTCAAAAGATCAAGAGACAAATGCAAGAGGAGTTCAAAATCAGTAACTTAGGTGAGCTCATATATTTCCTAGGTATACAAGTGATTTATATAGATGAAGGGATGTATCTAACTTAGAGAAGAAAAATTCAATATCTACTTCTCAAGTTCAAAATGGAGAACACAAATATTGTAGTTACACCTTTGGAGATGAATCATAAACTTAGTGTTTATGAAGGTGAGAAAATTGAAGACATTAAAGAATATCAAAGCTTGGTAGGTAGCTTGATATATGCTACTCATATAAGGGCAGACATATCATGTAGTGTGGGAGTGCTTAGCCAATTCATGCACTCTCCAAAAAGACCTTACATGGATGCAACTAAGAGAGTACTTAAGTATCTCAAAGGTACGATCGATACATTATATCCTTATTCTTCAAATTTGGATATCAAAATCTATTAAGATGCAGATGGGCAAGATCTAAGGATGATAGGAGAAGTACCTCTGGTTACTTAGCATTTACAGGTTCAAAGCTAGTCTTATGGAGTTCCAAGAAGCAAACAATAGTTGCTTTATCCTCAATTGAAGTAGAGCACAGAGGTTTGACCATAGCAACTCCAAGGGCAATATGGTTAAAAGCGTTGTATATAGATTTGAGACTTGTGAGTTCCAAACCTCACATATTTGGCGATAATGTAAGTTTCATGCATCTAGTGGCAAACCCTATTTTCCATACAATAACCAAACACGTAGAGGTTCATTACCACTTCATCAGGGAGAAGTTCATGGCAAAGGATATTGATATTTCTTTTGCTCCAATTGAAAAGCAAGTAGTAGATATGGTGATGAAGGCACTTGATGGAATAAAGCTTTGTAGATTTAATTCAATGACAAGTATTCAACCTATTAGAGAATGAAGACTCGAGCATACTTTATCTTGAGGGGGAGATGGTAGAACATCAATCTTACACTATGCTTGAGGTGGATTTGATCTACATCAAAAAAAGCTATGGTTTGGATTATGCCAAAATATCCATTGAAGCGTTTTTCTACCTATGCTCATCTATTATATTTTTTTAAAAGATTTTTTATGGATCATTTACCACTATAAAAGCCTAAAGACTTACACAGGCAAAGAAAAAGAGAGATAAAATTCCATGAATTTAAGGTTCTTGAGTTGCAATCAATGAATCAATCAATTACCTAAAATTAGGGAAAACTAGATCTTCACTTCTCCTAGATTATAGGAAAGTGAATTGATTCACTCCGACAACTAATCTCGCCTTCATTCAAATTCAAAATCCACTTGTAGAAATCCTCAAGAACTTAAAAAGTCTATATAAAGACTTAAAATCACTTTTCCATTACATGGAAGCAATATACATACACTTGTGGCCATCATTGCCTTGCTCCTTTATTTTTCTGCATCATCTTCTTCAACAACAATAAGCTTGCAGAGCTTGCTACTCTCTCTATAGATCTCCAAATTGAACGAATGAGCATGCATTGGAAAGATGTAAGTTTCTGGTTTATGTCTATAATTTTTCAAAGCATTTGATTTAGCGGATTGAGAGAAATCTTAGTTTTTCTATCTCTGGGTCTATCTCTATGTATTCTTGAAAAATAGGAGGTACCATTATTGAGTGTCTAGATCATTCCAAAAGCATATTTTGCTTACTTCTTGTGTTCTTGTGAATTCTATATACTCAAACCTCCAAAATGATTTTTTCCAATTGTGTAATCATGTTGGCTTCTATGAGCATTTGAAGTTGATTATCTCATCCAAAGATAGTAAGTTTTTTGAGCTAGTCAATGCACAAACCTATTTGTTTTGTAGCAAATCTTTCTCCTTGATGCTCCAAAGTACATAGTGCATTTTATTGCACTTATCACATGCCTATAAGGTCTATTTGAGTCTTCATAAGCTCAAGGGCTGGTCTTATGCTAGTTGATTGGACCAAACTTCATCGCTTCGCAACTCACTTTTCTATTTCCTACAAGCTTCTTCAAGTTCTTTCATTGCAGGATGACAATAGTCACATTTGTAGGCATTTGAATCCCCAAGGATTGCTTCTCCTTCATTGAAAATGAGGGAGACTTGCATTTTAGCTTCCTCTTAGTCCTGCCTCCACCTTTGGTGAGCTCCCATGACAACACCATCAACTATGCAAAATGAATGAACAAACTCTTATGTTGTGCCATCTTGTATTGAGAGAGAGAGAGAGAGCTTTCCCCCATACCTTTTTTGCATGCCTTCCTAGTATTGATGAAGAGGTGACTTGATCTTCTTTCGGTCCTTGTGTTTGGTTCTGATCCTCTCCTCTCCTTGGCTTCTTTTTAGAGACCTTTTGCATGGTGGGGCGCCTAGCCTTTTGTGCATGTAAGAGTTCTTTGGGAACCCATATGTATGATCGCCCTTTTTGAGCTATAGCTAATTTCTTAGGCACCCAAATTTGTATGTTATTATGGTCGGCCTTCATTGATTGCTTCGATTCCCAAATTTTTTGGAGACCTTGTGATTGAGCTTGTCCTCGTTTATTGGTGCTTCTTTTAGCATGGTTGACTTGCCTAGTTGGGAATGGTTGTGGCCATGCTGGTGGTTGCTCTCCTTTCCATACCCAAATTTTCTCTCCTTTCCATACCCAAATTTGCTCTCCTTTCTTCTTGAAATCCCTTTGTCGATTTGATGTAGCAGTTTTCATGTACTGTTTCGCTTGCCTGTTTCCTTGAGTTGTTGTGACAACATTAGTCTTTGCACAAGAGGAGGATTCTGGTTGCCTTTGAGCCTGTTCTTCCATGATTGAGTTCTTTTGAAACATAGAGCTTTTGACGCATACAACATTGTCTTTGCAAAGATTAGTCTCGAAAGAACTAAGAGAATGTGTGACCTCTAGATTTGTGAGCATGAAATTCTCTAATATTGTTTCTGTACCCAAACTTGAAGAAGTTGACTTCTGAGGTTCAAGTTGATTGCATGTTCGTAAATCCAATCTTGACCCAAGACAAGTGCCTCTGTAAGGTCTTCATCGTGACATACTAGCATTTTGACTTTCACTAGAACATCTTGAAGGTAGATGGGAAGTTTGCAATCTTCAAGGCCAAAATGCTTCAATAATATGTCAATATATTTTGTTTGACACAAAGCTATTCCCCCATCAACTTGCATAAAGTGAATGTCCAAATAATTATACAAATGCGCCAAATTTGACATCTCAAAAGAGGCATGCAAATCAACCTTAAATTTAGCAATATGCTTCTCACTAGAACCAATGAGCATCATGTCATCAGCATACACAAAAATGATTAGAAGTACATCATCTGCTTGCTTAACATATAAGGTTCCCTCAGTTGGAATGTTATCAAAACAATGTGCAATCAAGTAGGCATGTATCTTTTCATACCAAGCATGTGTTGCTTGCTTGAAATGATATAATGCTTTTTTCGACATGCACACTTTGTTTTCATGCTCTCTCTACAAAAAACCATGGGGATTAAATACATACATTTCTTCATGTAAGTCACCATTCAGAAATGAAGTTTTAATTTTCAATGCATGTACATTGCAACCATGATGAGCTGTAGGTGCACAGATGCTATGAACAACAGTCATTTGGCATGTGGTTGCAAAGCTCTCATCAAAATCAATGCTTCTCTCTTGAGCATAACATTTTGCAACAAGCCGAGCTTTATATCTGTCAATTGTCCATTAGGTTTACACTTAAGCTTGTATAATCATTTAGTGTTTGATCACCTTTTTCATGGAGGCAAATCACATAAAGACCAAGTACCATTCTTCATAATAGCATCATATTTTGATTGCATAGCAGCCACCTAATTTTTTGAATTTTGTGCTTCATCAAAAGAAACACACTCATTCTCATCACAAAGACTAGAGGCATCCATTGCATAGCAATTTGATGCAAAAGAACCAATATGATATCATGAAGGAGTACAATATGACAAAGATGCATCTAACTTTCTATCTTGCAAAGTCTGCACCATCCATTTAGGCATTTGTTTTGCCTCCTTGATATCAACCCTCTCATCAACAAGTGCATCATGTAAATCTGCATCAGAAAAGGAATGATCTGCATCATCATGCAGAACCTTGGGCATATGTGCATACACATGAAAAGATTCCTAAAAGAATTTTTATTAGAAGAGAAAATTGTGTAAATGAAAGGGCAATAGAAGATGAGAGATACATTCCTCAAATGTTCAATGATAAGAATTTCAACCTTATGGATGGACTCATATATTCTCTACATTAGATGTTGAAAATGAAGAAAATGTAGGGATTAATTTTCAATAATGATGGATATGGCATCTTTCGCATAGCCTTGAGGATGGCATAGATGGAAATGAATATGGATGAAGAAGAAAAAAGGAAATTCTTGACTTAGAAGAAGTGAAAAAGATAATTGAAAATAATGAGATATAAGAAGAAAATTAAGATGAGAAATCAATGTAGGAGATAAATTCCTTGTTAATAATGGGTAAAATATCATATTTGAAAAATATAAAAGCCAAGGATCTCGTAAGAAAATACAAGAAAATGAAGCATCAAGAATAAAGGTGGAAAAAATAGAGAGCAAGAAGGGAACCAAGAAAAAAGAAAAGATAGACAAGGAGGGGGAAAAGAATAAATTTGATGTGCCAATACATTTCAAAAGGTATCAAATTGAAGAAAGATTCCTCTTCAAGTTAAATCCATGAAGGGAAAAGTGAAAACATGAGTCTTATGAAAATTAGAAACCAAGAAGGTGGTGATTGCCAAAGATGGGGAAGAAGATAGACACCTAGGCATGGCATTTGATATGACTATAGAACATGAAGAAGCTATAATGCAAGTTGTCAAAGAATCCAGAGATTCATTCACCTGTAGTTATAAGGATCATAAAGGAATACATCCAAGCACTTGTCTACGTAGAATTCCCATTTTACTATATGCTAGGCCTATAAAACAAAGGTGTTATACATACAATGATAAAGAATCTGCTAAAATAAAGGAGGAAATCGATAAGTTGTTAGCAACAAAATTCCTTTATGTGATAGAATATACATAATGGGTAATTCTAATAGTTGTGGTTTTAAAGAAGAATGAGAAACTTAGGCTTTATGTAACGACTATTAGGGATAGCTATCCTCTACGTATAATTGATCATCTCCTAGAAAGAGTTGCAAGAAAGGAAGTTTACAGATTTTTGGATGGATTCTCAGGGTATAAACAAGTAATAAATTAATGCTTTGGAGGATCAGCAAAAAATAGCATTTTCCAATGAGTGGGTTGTATAAGCATTTAGGGTAATGCCATCTGGTTTAACCAATGCACCTTCTACATTTCAAAGGTTGACATGTCATGTATTCAAAGACTTTCTAAGATCTTTTATGGAGATATATGTGGATGATTTATGTACATTTGTTGAGAAAAGGGAAAATCACCTACAAGACTTAAGAGCTATCGTTCAAAAATGCAGAATATATAGAGCCTGTCTAAACCTAGAAAAGTGTGTTTTCTTTGTTAGACAAGGAAAATTGTTGGAAAATATTGTGTCAAAAAATACAGATGAAGAAAAGGTGAAGGCCATAGTTAATCTGCCAATACTTGCTAATGTGAAAGAGATACAAACTTTTATGGGCCATTGTGGCTACTACAAAAAGTTTTTATATACAATTGTGAAAATAGAAAAACCTTTTTATTGACTAATTTTGAATGGTTTCAGGAATCTGAGAAAGCTTTCAAAGCTTTGAAGATTTTTTTGGTTACAACTCCTATTTTGAACATTCCAAAATGGGATTTGATTTTTCATGTTCACGTCCATGCTTCAAATTGTTCTTTAGCATGTGTATCAGCATAACCTATTGAAGGAAGTAAGTTGGATTTTCTAATTTCCTATGCAAGTCGACAATTGAATCAAGTAGGAAAGACTATAAATTTACTAAAAGAGAGGGTTTATATATGGTATATGTTGTGACAAAATTCAAGCATTATCTATTGTCTAACAAGTACACATTTTTTGTTGACCATGAAGCACTACTCTATTTAGTCAATAAACCTTGCCATAGAGGTAGAATCGTAAGATTGTTTTTTTTTTTTGTTAATGTAATTTGACTTTGAAGTCATTATCACACAAGGAAAAACTCACATTAGGGTAGATCACTTGTCCATAATAGTTTGAAGAGAAGCCCCACAAGGAGTGTTGGAGTTTGAGGTCTATAAAAGCATGCAAACAGCACAAGGAAGAAGAAGAAGCTTGGAGCGCAACACACAATACGGAATGTATTGCCACTAGAATATAAAAAGATAAATAACCCATTAGGGAAATAGGTGTATATATGAGCAAGGGGGAAAAAACCTCCTAAAGAGGGAAAAAAGTGCCCCACGGTCCTAGTGTGTTCACACACATCACTACCTAAATATATCAACAAATCCCCCCTAGGAGTGATGCACTAAACAAGGAGTTGGCACTCATGTATAAGGAAGTGTCAAGCTATATGGAATCAATCCACAAAAGGAAGTAAGCCTAAAGCTTTGCAGAAAGCTTCATACTTCTCCCTAGGCAGAGCCTTCGTGAAAAGGTCTGCAATGTTCTCCTGTGTGGGCACATATGCCAAGCTGATCTCTCGAGCAGAGAACATCTCCCTGATATAATGATAATGCACCTCAATGTGCTTAGTGCGAGCATGGAACACAGGGTTCCTCACAACTGCCAATGCACTTTGACTATCAGTGAAGATGGTAGTGGCAGAAGATTGACCAACACCCAAATCAGCCATATGGCGTTTGAGCCACACACACTCAACAGTTGTTGTGAAAGTTGCCATGTACTCAGCCTCATAACTAGAAGTGGCCACAATAGGCTACTTCTTGCTCAACCAAGATATACATGAGCTATCAAGCATGAAGCAAAAGCCACTAGTGGACACATGAGTGTCATAGAAACCAACCTAATCATAGTCAAAAAAAGCATGTAAATCTGGTTGTTGTGATCTCCCGTTAAGATAAAACAATCTAAGAAGTTGGGTACCACCCAAGTAGTGAAAGATGCACTTAACCACTTGCCAATGCTTGCCACTTGGGAAATGCATAGACGTGCTCATTTGTGAGATAGCAAACTGAATATCTGGTCGATTAATGCATAAGCAAAGCAAGCATCCAATAGCCTGCTAATAGAGAACAACATCAAATGCATCTCCAGCATCATGAAGACACAATCATAAACCTATCTCCATAGGAGTGGCAATAGGTTTGTAATCTTCAAGGGCAACATGCTACAATAATGTATCAATATAGTGTGTTTGACACAAAGCTATTCCACCATCAACTTGCATAAACTAACTACATAAATAATGATGCAAACACCCCAAGTCTGACATCTCAAATTAGGCATGCAAATCAGCCTTAAAATCGGCAATATGCTTCTCATGAGGACTAGTGAGCATCATGTCATCAACATAGACAACAATGATTAGAAGCACATCATTTGCACGCTCAACATATAAAGTGCTTTTAGTTGGATTGTTCTCAAAACCATATGCAATCAGATAGGCATGTATCTTTTCATGCCAAGCACATGGTGCTTGGTTTAAACCATATAATGCCTTCTTCAACATGCACACTTTGTTTTCATGCTCTTTCTACACAAAACCAAAGGTCTGAAAAACATACACTTCTTCATGCAAGTCACCATTCAGAAATGCAATTTTAATGTCCAACTGATGTACATTCCAACCATGATGAGCTGCAAGTGCATAGATGCTACGAACATTAGTCATTCGGCATGTAGGAGCAAAGGTCTCATCAAAATCAATGCCTCTTTCTTGAGCATAACCCTTTGCAACAAACCTAGCCTTATACTTGTCAACTGTTCCATCAGGCTTGCACTTGACCTTGTATACCCAGGTAGCGCCAATGGCCTTCTTGCCAGGAGGCAAGTCACATAAAGACCATGTACCATTTTTCATGATAGCATCATATTTTGATTGCATAGCAACCATCCAATATTTAGAATTTTGTGCCTCATCAAGCGAAACAAGCTCATTCTCATCACAGAGACTAGAGGCAGCCATAGCATAGCAATCTGACGTAAAGGAAGCACTATGAGAGCCAAAACGCATATGATATGATAGAGGTGCATCTAATTTGGTGCCACATAAAGTCTGCACCAGCCATTTTGACACAGTTTTTGCCTTCTCAATATCAACTCTCTCATCGACAAGTGCATTATGTAAATTTGCATCAGAGATGGAATTATCTCCATCATCACATGAAACTTGTAAAGGCTAACAAGTTGCTTCATTTGGACCAACACTAGACTCTCCACCTGTAAAAAGATGTAGCAAAGTGTCATACATGTCTTTGGAGCTAACTGATGTCTCCTTGCTACATGAAAGTAATGGCTGAATAGCATCTTCCACAAAAACAACATCACGGCTAACCAAAATGCGTTTAATCTGTGGATGATACAGATGATGGCCTTTGCTTTTAGAATTATACCCAACAAAAATACATTTCACTACTTTATCATCCAATTTCCTGTGTTGTTGTGCAAGACTAATACATATGCCAAACAACCAAAAACATGTAGGTGAGCAACAGATGGCTTGCAACCATGCTAACCCTCATATGGAGTGATAGACTGCAATGCTTTAGTGGGACACCTGTTAAGTACATATGTTGCACACATGACAGTCTCATGCCAGAAACTATGTGGTAAAGCTTGACTCTTGACCATACACCTCACCATCTCCATGAGTGACTTGTTCTTCATTTCATCAACTCCATTCTATTGAGGTGTATATGACACTGTACACTGATGTTTTACCCCACATTTATCCAAAAATGCATTAAAGTAAGAAGACATATATTCCCCCCCTCGATCAGAACGGAGCATGCCCATTTTACATATTGATAGATTTTTAGCCATGAACAAAAACTGTTTGAAGCACATAAACACTTCGGACTTTGCTTTCAATGGATATACCCTTGCGTGCCTAGAAAGTTCATCAATGAAAGTCACAAAATAAAGATGGTTTCCAAAAGAGGTTGTCTGCATAGGACCACAAACATCACTCTGAACAAGTTACAATTTCTGAGTAGCTTGAATTGAACCATCTTTTGAGAGTGAGGAACGCTGCATTTTGCCCAAGGCACCATTTCAAATATTTGCAAGCATAGTAAACTAGCAAAATTCAAATGATCAAAGCGTGCATGCCAAAGCTTTGCATATGTCAAAGCTTGAGAATCATGCATTGCACATGTTGAATCATTCAAAAATTTTTCATAGTCTATGAGCTTATACACCCCATGACATAAAATGCCAAAAGCAATAATGACATTGCCATTTGACAAATCATGAACTATACATTTGTCATCAACAAAATTCACAACCAAGACAATCTTGGCTAAAGTTGAAACTGATAATAGATTCTTCTTGATCCCTAGCATAAATAAAGCATTCGACAATATAAAATAACTACCATCAGTAGTAGCCAGAATGATCTTACCAACTCCCATGACTGGATAAGAGGAGTCCTTGATGCATGTGATAGTATTCCCTATAGGGGGCAGGCTCAAGTGAAGTGAAGAAACTGTCCTGTGAGGTAATATATTTGGTTGCCCTACTATAAAAGTATCAAACATCTGAGTCTACTACAGACATACACTATTCATGAGAAGATGGGCCATAACTACAAACAATGGTAAATACCCATTCTTCATTCTGCACAAGATTAGCAGACTCTGTTTTGGGTGTAGAGGCCTCTACAACAACCATTCCAACCTCTTTCTTCCTTGCCTCTTTAGCAACCAATTTTGGATAACTCTTTATGACATGATCATTTCCTTTATAGTATTTGCAAAACAATTTCATCTTTTCTGTTTTCTTCTCGTCTCTCTCATCCTTCTTTGATTGTGTAGAATTAGCAGATTTTTGCTTACTAATAGAAGAGCTATGTTTTCCTTTGCCCTTCTGACTAGCCAAGAAAGCTTGATCTACAACATGAATAATGGACCTGTTCTATCCTAGACTAGTTTTTTTGAAACAAAATAGAGAGTAACTCCTCAAATGTTGAGGCATTTGGATTGCCTTTCATCATCAAACGAAGAGTAGAAGCAAAACTCGGATATAAATTGAGAAGAACATTCAGAACAGTTTGCACAAGTGAACTGTCAGGCAAGACTTCATCATCAGAAATCAATTGTTCCTTCAAATCTTTGATCTTTGTCACAAAATTATCCATGGAATCTCCTTCATTCATGTGCTCACTCTCCAACTGTTTTTGGAGATAGACAACACGAGCCTCATTCCTCGCCTAGTATAAAGTGGTAAGTGTATCCCAAGCATCCTTAGTTGTTCTACAAGAGCGAATGTGAGGAATAATGGCACATTTGATAGACAAGGCTATCAATGCATGTGCCTGAGCATCTGTGCCATCCCAAAAAAATTTGCTCTGTAGTCAGTGCAGTAGGAATCGCAACACGAACAGGAATATGAAGACTATCATCATCTTCAAGGTCATCTACATCACCTTCAATAATTGTGTTTGCAGTTGTAATAGAACGTTTTTCAACACCCTGCACAATATTCCATAGTCCTTTTGCAACCAATCGATGACGCATCATATAAGCCCATAATGGGTAATTAGTACCGTCCAACTTATCCTCAATAGCCAATATATGGAATACATCATTGCTTTCAGCCATGGCCACTGACTGAAATACCTTGATGTAGAAAATCGATTGTATCTCAAAACGTTGAACAAAACTACCCTGTTAAGTTCTGCTAAACATGTAGCAGACTTCGAAATGCTTATACTGACGAACTGAAACCTATATATATCTTTGGCACAAAAAGATAAAATTGCCTACACAAGCGTTGCGATAGTGCATTCAAAGATCAAAACGAGCTCAGATCATGATTTTGGCACCATAGAGCAAAGCAGATTTGATATACTAGTCACCCTGAGTATGCGAACCAAATTTCATGTGATTTTGAGACTGTGATCGGAGATGTGTCGACGACACCCTAAATGAAGCAGCGACCTGCTCTAATACCAATTGTCGTAGTTTGAGGTCTGTGAAGGCATGCAAAAAGCACAAGGAAGAAGAAGAAGCTTGGAGCACAACACATAATATTGAATGTATTACCACTAGAATGTATAAAGATAAGTAACCCATTAGGGCAATAGGAGTATATATAAGCTGGGAAAAAAAACCCCCTAGAGAAGGAAAAAAAGTACCCCAATGGTCCTACTGTGTTCACGCACATCACTACCTAAATATATCAACAAGGAGTAGAGGATGATCTTCTAGATGCTTATTTCTTCAATATAGAAAGCATACCTAATTGGGCTATCTCTTTGGTGTCAATATTATCTTTTGGACTTCATTTAAAAAAAAAAAAACATAAACATATGGTTTCGCAAAGAAGGAATTTTCTTCTTCTAGGATATATGTATCATGTATCACTTGAGTTGTAAAGGAATATTGGAATATTGTGTTCTAGATAATGAGAAACATAACTATATAGATAAAGCATATAAATGTGATGTGTATTCTCATGCTTCAAAAGTAGTCACTCTAGACAATTTAGAGAGATTAGGAGAATACTAGCCAAATATGGAGAAGGATGTGGATAAGTATGTGACACGATGTCAAAAATTTGAACATATTGATTCTTCAAAATATGTAACCTTTTTTTGGTTTCAACCTAATCCAAAGTGGAGTGAAAACATAGTTGAATATGTGAAAGGAAAGTTTCAAGGACATGAAGGAGAAATAAATATAAATGAAAGCCACATGCAAGAAAAGTGTAAAGACTTTCTTTCAGTAAAGGAAAAAAATATATAGAAGAGGTATAGATGGATACTTGATGATTTGTGTTCCTAAAGATGTTACACTTGTGTCTCTCAAGTAGCTTTGATGTGAACTATTTCCCTATATATGGGAAAAAAATTTTCCAATTATAGTGAGAGGTTTCCCCCCATGTAACCACATATACATGATGATACTCATATGCGGTGGCCCATAACACTTAGGGATTCACTTATATCCCTCACTTCACTCATTCTCATATTACTGATCAATCATCTATAGAGAGATCTTCCAAACATTGCATGTCCTAATGCATAGATATATTTCTTCGCTCTTGTGTGCACTTATATTTGTGCTTCTTCACTCACTCACACTCCCAATAGTGGTATCAAAACAAGTTCATATCCTTCTTAATTAATAGTTTTTCATGTTCATCACGGCATGTACTTTGACATCCAAATTAGTGTTCGAGCATAGAAGTACGAAGTTCAACACTCGAACAACATTTCCAATAGGTGTGTTAGAGTTTGAGATGTTGGCAAGCGAGCTGGAAGTTCTAGTATGTAGTGTGTTGGCATAGATATAGGTTCTTCTCCAAGTACAATGACTATGTCCTCTTCAGTTATGGAATAACAAATTAGATGGGATGGAAAGGATTCTCAAGTTCATGCATTGATTTCTCTTTCTGTGGAGCAACATATTGTACAACACATCCGATCATGCACTATTTAACATCATGCTTGTGATACTCTTTTTTTCTTTGTATAGTGCGTAATGAGGCACCTGTTGCTTACTTGAGAAAGCAAATTGAAGGCTGAAAATGAGTTAGTAGATGTATATGTTACATGCATCAAGTATTTTAAAAGAGAAATTTTCAAACATTGATGAGATCATTCTAGATGCATCATTCATTTCTATATTACTCAAAGAAATATTGAAATCTTTCCAAAGTTTACTGCAACACTTTGTTTGGTTGGAAAAATGAATACAAATATGTAATCATTTAATGAGTTTGTGTCTCTTTTTTTTCAAGAAAAGCAATCAAGAATGAATAGAAGTGGTTTGCTTAAGGGAATGCAGGCACTTGCTCTTACACAAAAGGGAAAAATGAAGTATGGTTCATCTTTAGGTTCATCAAAATCAAAGCCTCACTCTTCCTCTCCCACCTCTTCCTCTCTTGATGGTGATGTGAAAAAGAAAAATAAATGCAATTATTATCAAAAGGTTGGACATACCATTGTTGAATGTAGAAAGCTTGTTAAGCATAATGAAAAGAAGAAAGAATATGGCATGCGTATTGTTGAAAATACATCTAATGCAAAGAATGATGAAGCTAATTTTGTTCAAGATGTTTAGGCATGTGTTGTTACATTTCATAATGATTCATCATCACATTCTACATGTATGATTGTAAATAACATTCATTTAGATTAGTTTTTTTATAGTGATGTTTCAAAGCATATCACTTCATGCAAAAGATTTTTTGCATCTTTGAAAGATACACCCAAGGGAGGACATATTGTATGTGTAAATATTTCTTCTTATCCTATTATTAAAGTTGGAGAAATTCAACATGGAGGTATTTTTACTCTCGAGAATGCATTATATGTACCTGGTACCAAGAAAAACTTGATTTCATTTCCTCCTATTGCGAGTCGAGGACTTCATGTATAACAAATGTATGGTTCATGATTTCAAAAATGTTGATGTTATTGTGATTTCAGGAACATTATGCAATGTTCTGTATTGCTTAGAATACATATAAGAGATTTAACACAAATTCCTTGCTTACTTATACTTCTTGGATGTCTAAAATGGAGTTATGACATGCTTGTTTTGGTCACTTGAACTTCAATAGTTTGCTTTACTTGCAAAATAAGGATATGATTATTGGTTTGCAAACACTTGAGTTCATTGAAAATCATGCATATAAAGCTTGTGTACTTGTTAAAATTCATTTTGCTTCTTTTTCAAAAGATGGTGCTACACCTACTATATGAAAATTCCAACTTGTTCATAGTGTTATATTAGTCTGGCTAAGACTCCATCTTTTGAAAAGCATGTATATTTTGTTACCTTCATTGATGGTGTAGCACACAATACTTGGTTGTATCCTATGAAAGCAAAGAATACCTCAATGAGGTATTCTCTTGATTTAAAATATTTTTAGCTATGGCTAAAAACCTTTATGGCAATAAGCTTTTGAATCTTTGCACACATTGTGGTGGTGAATACATGTCACATGAATTCAATGTTTTTCTTTGTGAAAGAGGTCCACACTAATGTACAGTGTCATATACACCTCAATAAAATGGTTTTGAGGAGCTCAAGAATAGAACATTTATTGAAAGGGCATGAGGTATGGTTAAAAGAAAGCATCTTCCATATAAGTTTTGGATGGAAGTGATCATGTGTGAAAGTTATCTATAGAACCTTTCTCCAACAAAAGCATTGAGAGCCGTTAAATTTTATGAGGATTGGAATCGTTAAAATCCAATGGTTATTCATATGTGCATATTTGGTTGTTTGTCATATGCTCTTGCGCCATCACAAAATTGATGACAAGGCAAAACAAAGTATATTTATTTGATGTAGTTGTAATATTAAAGGTTATTGATTATAACATTCATTAGCAGACAAAATTATTGGAATTCAAGATGTGATATTTTCTAGAAATTCGGATTATCCTTTACTAGAATGCAAATTTTATCCGACAATTAGCTCACAAGATGTGTATGATACATGCATGCCATTGTTTCAAGGTGGTGCGCTTAAATGAGGCCATGTAAACAATCCAAATGAGGTTCAAAGAGCTGAGGATTTTTAGCTTACCATGATGAAAATCTCCAACCACACATGGTTGCAAATTTCCAAAATTCATAGAGAGATATGGGTGAAAAATTCCAAACCAAAGATGGTTAAATATGTCTAGCCAAACATGGCTAAAAATTGCAAAAATTTGTAGCCACATGTGACTAAAATTCAGGCCACTTTTGATGCACATTTTGATTATGTATTACATGACGAACACATGTCTATCAAAGATGCATAGTCTACGCTAAAATGGCTACAAAATATTAGATCATCAAGTTGAAACCATGCTTGATAAAGCAATGTTCTACTCTAATATTGCTTAAATTATCTCTTACGAATTCCATTGATGTATTTGGTCTCCATTTCTAAGATCTAACAAGCCATACCCATAGTCTCACATATAGGAAACCTCACATTTGAGTCTTGTTGTCCATACCTATTACCCCAAGTTGAGGGATCACTTGAGTCCAGTTGAGACATATACATATATCAAGTTTTCCATACCAAGTTGAGGGATCCCATGAGTCTAGTTGAGCCATCATTGCATTATATAACTCAAGACGAGTTATCTCGTAATCTTGTAATTGAAAGTAACCAAAATAGTTTTATACCACGTTAAGTCTTTGTGAGACTAATAATCATACGACCAGCATGCATCCTATCCATCCAAGATTTCTCATCAAGGAATGTGAAAGGTCTACCCAACCTAGCAAAATTGCAAAATTATGTTTAGCTTGCAACTAAAAAAATCAACATACAATACTTGTTTCAACAAAAGCCTCCTCAAAGTCAACAGTCATACATATGCATCCATGTATACTAGTTCCACTTTGCCTATTACTCATAATATATGTTGCCTAGAGAGTCATACATATGCATCCATGTATACTAGTTCCACTTTACGTATTACTCATAATAGATGATGCCTAGGCAGATGGCTATTGAAGGTTCTTACACTAAAAATGCTTCACTAACGTGAGCATTTTCTACGAATCTCAAACTAGGGATTCATTGAGACTTCGCGCTACGCACAGACATACCTACCACACCACCTTTGATTCATCATTGGGTAGCTTCGAGTTTCATTACATCATCCCGAGATCAAGAGGGGTCAGGCTAGAGGAGTCCCTCGAGAGGAGAGGTGGTGCCCAATACGCCATAGAAAGATAGAGAGTGAGCAGCACTTGGTTATCAGATGCCCACCATACTCTGACCTATGAGCAGAGTTCCAAATAGAGGAGTCATTCCAGTTGTGTCAACAGCCTACACACTAGACACGGGTGAGTACCCAACAGACTATTACTTAGTTTTTTCAACGAGTTGGGCCACATCAGACGCACCCCCCTCCCAGAGGCATAGGGCTCATGCTCCAACAGGAAGCGGCACAGAGAGTGCAATGCCGACCACGTATGGTTGGGTACCGACGACCACGACTACACCGAGAGGATATCACACATCAGGAGAGCCCATGACTACATGATGGAGCACAGGCACATAACCACCACTTGGACACCCTTCCTCCACGAGGTAATCATGCTGCCACCGATGTACCACATACTCCACCCACCTCCATCCATCACGGGTATACACATTCACTCCCTCATGGGTACCCCATGTATTAGGTGGTCATTATCTACAGAGTCAAAGTCACGCTCTTCCGAGGCACCACTATTTTATCCCCCTCTACTACCTCCTCATTACTAGGTCCACCATCCCTTGTTTTCAGCCTACACAATTTTGGGTAGCAAGTATTTTTCCTTTCCATTGCTACATAGAGATTACCACGGTTGTATATGATTCTGTCTCGTAGGCCAAGTTTGGCCTTTGGAGATGTTAATACACCCCTCCCTCCCTCCCTCCGGTTGTATATGATTCTGTCTCGTAGGCCAAGTTTGGGCTTTGGAGACGTTAATACCTCCCTCCCCCCCTCCCCCCCTCCCTCCCTCCCCCCCCCTCCCTCCCTCCCTCCCTCCCTCCCTCCCTCCCTCCCTCCCTCCCTCCCTCCCTCCCTCCCTCCCTCCCTCCCTCCCTCCCTCCCTCCCTCCCTCCCTCCCTCCCTCCCTCCCTCCCTCCCTCCCTCCCTCCCTCCTCCTCTCTCTCTCTCTCTCTCTCTCTCTCTCTCTCTCTCTCTCTCTCTCTCTCTCTCTCTCTCTCTCTCTCTCTCTCTCTCTCTCTCTCTCTCTCTCTCTCTCTCTCTCTCTCTCTCTCTGTGTGTGTGTGTGTGTGTGCGCGCGCGTGCTGCCCCGCTTGCTCTGCCCGCCACCCCCCGCCTACTCTGCGGCTGCCCACCACCCCCCACCTACGGCTTGCCACCCCCCTCCCCCGCCTGCTTTCTGCACTGCCCACAGCCCGCCACCCCCCCTTGCTCTGTCTGCCACCCCCAGTCTGTTGCCCACCACCCCCAGCTGTTCGAAGCTCTGTCGGAACCCTCGTAGCAGATGCTCGTCACCCCTGTGCACAGCCTTGCCCAGCCCTAGCTCTTCCCCGTCTTGAACCCCACAGTTCTACCCTAGATCCACACTGCCACCCTTTGCTCACCATCGATCTCTCATGGCCCGAAACCCTAACTCAAACGAAAACTAACCTAACTGACACCCTAACCTAACCGACCCCCCAACCTTAATGTATTCCATGTCTCATGCCCAGACACGTGACTCTAACCCTAAGACACCGAAACCCTAACCGTAAGTGCAAACCAACCCTAACCCTAAAAACTATAATCCAACCTGTCTCTATTGCCAAAATGCCTAATATAATCTCCCAAAGTAGCCTTAACCCTAAGCCAAAACCCCCAAAACCCTAAATCTCAACCCTAATCCTAACCCTAACCCTAACCCTAACCTGAGCCCTAATCCTAACCCGTCTCTATTGCCAAAATGCCTAATGTAATCTCCCAAACTAGCCTTAACCCTAAACCAAAACGCCCAAAACCCTAAATCTCAACCCTAATCCTAACCCTAACCTTTCTCTCTCTCTCTCTCTCTCTCTCTCTCTCTCTCTCTCTCTCTCTCTCTCTCTCTCTCTCTCTCTCTCTCTCTCTCTCTCTCTCTCTCTCTCTCTCTCTCTCTCTCTCTCTCTCTCTCTCTCTCTCTCTCTCTCTCTCTCTCTCTCTCTCTCTCTCTATGTGTGTGTTCGGGACCTGCGTCAGTGCCTCCCGTCACCTACCGAGGTCAAAGGAGATCTGGTGCTCGAGATCTGCATGCAAACTCGCCTCCCTCTACCTCTCTGCGTGTGTTCGGGATCTGCGTCAACGCCTCCCGTCACCTGCCCTGCATCACTGCTGCCCGAGGTCATCTGCGTATTTAGAGTTTCTGCTGCCCAATCTCGCGACTCTCTGTCTACCCTACCGATTTAGGGTTCACGATGCCCGCTTAAGGTCCCTGCTGCCCGAGCGCTAGCCACTTCCTACAAATGGTCTGATGGGATTGCACAACAATTTTCATCAGGCCTCGAAACCCTAGCCCGAAAACCAACCCCACACCCTAACCATGATTGTGCCTAATATACCCGTTTTATCGTCCATCCTAACCCTAATCCTAAACCAAAAACCCCAAATCTTAACCCTAATCCTAACCTGAAATCCTAAACCTAACCCCAAACCCTCCACCTAACCTGAGCCCCTCTCTCTCTCTCTCTCTCTCTCTCTCTCTCTCTCTCTCTCTCTCTCTCTCTCTCTCTCTCTCTCTCTCTCTCTCTCTCTCTCTCTCTCTCTCTCTCTCTCTCTCTCTCTCTACCTCCACCCATGTACCACATCTTACACCCGCTCACTAGTACAGGATGGAGCTAGTTAGTCGTTCAGATGCATTATCATGCTTGTACTACCCTTTTGCATATAGGCTATAGATATAGCACTCCATTCACCGTCCCCCCCCTCCCACTTTCATGGGTATCTCTACATGCATACTACAGAGATCTATATCAGCCTTGCCATCTTTTTTTTCAGTACTTTTATCTTTTCCGATTGACAGAAGATACACCCATGTACATTGATTTGTCTCATAGGCCGAGTTCGGCCTCCTAATAGACGTAAAAACACTTTCTTTCTTTCTTTCTTTCTTTTCTCTCTCTCTCTCTCTCTCTCTCTCTCTCTCTCTCTCTCTCTCTCTCTCTCTCTCTCTCTCTCTCTCTCTCTCTCTCTCTCTCTCTCTCTCTCTCTCTCTCTCTCTCCCTCTCCCTCTCCCTCTCCCTCTCTCTCTCTCTCTCTCTCTCTCTCTCTCTCTCTCTCTCTCTCTCTCTCTCTCTCTCTCTCTCTCTCTCTCTCTCTCTCTCTCTCTCTCTCTCTCTCTCTCTCTCTCTCTCTCTCTCTCTCTCTCTCTCTCTCTCTCTCTCTCTCTCTCTCTCTCTCTCTCTCTCTCCGAAACCCTAAACCTAATCTCTGAAATAGCTCCCATGGACCGAAGGGAAGTAGAGGAACTTATGGCTAAAGCCCTCAAAGAGGCCAAAAAGGAAGCAGACCGCAACCTCAATATGGAGATACGAAAAATGATGGAAAAGTTCAAAGGACTCAAAGAACAAGTAAAAACTCTCACAGAAGAACGAGACAATTGGAAGACAGCCTATGCACACCTGAAAGAAGAGGGGGAGATCTCCAATGTGGAGACACTCAAAGAAGAAATAAAGAAGGAAATCAAAACGGAGGTAGAATCCACTCGAGAGTCGTGGGTGGAAGTAGTACATAAAAGGGTTAAGAAGGAAGTTAGAGAAGATGTGCAGAAAGAAGAACTCACACGAGTCCAAGAGACACTTGAGGAGGAGAGGCTTCGACACACTCGAAGACTTCACATTCGGATCACGGGCCTACCTGAAGGAACATCACCAGAGGCAGATGCCACTGACATTTTCCGTCGACTTGGATACGAGTGCATGCCCTTCACAGGCGCTTGGAGGGTTGGGCGGGATACATCACGTTCGCGAGCGCTCATCCTTAAGATGAGCTCCGACGAGGCATGGACCGCATTTTTTAGACGTCGATCAGTACTGTGTGGACTACCCGACGGCGCCCTCTACATGGACGAGGACCTCACGTGGATGCAAGTGGCACACTGACGCACTTGCATGCCACAGATACTCCAGGCACGACGAGAGGGGAGGAAGGCCTTTTACTGTGATGGTAAGGTCTTCATAGATGGACGCCCTATCAAATAGGGCCACGCGGCCTATGAGACATCACTACACCAGGAGACACCACTCAGAGGAGCACTGTGGAACTGCAACGGGGCACTCTGGACGCAACCAAACACACTCGAGGAGATCCTGGCATCACATGACTTTGCATGCATCACAGACACATGAGAGCCCAGAGAGAGGTTTACCACGCATTGCAGGTTTTCATTGGGAATCTGCATTCCGGACCATGACGAGACAGAGTACAGCGCGAGGGTGGAGAGGGGTGGCCATCGTTTTTAGACAGGAGATACAAAGCCGGATCCATATTATAAGAAGAGATGAGGAGGCACGATATATGTGGGTTCACATGGAGATAGCACAGGGGAGCTAGATTTACATTGACTACTTCCCTCCAGGCGGATCTCGATACGCAGGACAAGATCTTGGGAGACCGATCCGAGACAAAGACTCACCATACACAGCACTTTCAAATGAGATACTACATTACAGCACACTAGGTGAAGTCTTCCTTCTGGGGGACTTCAATGGCCGCACTCAATCACATCAGTGCGATGCATACGACATGGATCACCCACATCTCATGAGGGCCAGAGACCCAGAGGAGATGAGTACCAGTAGAGTATCAATAGATATGGGTCAGGACACCACAAGGTATGGCAGACATCTGCTTGAGCTAGGCAGCAGACATCAGCTCGTTATATATAACGGGATGCATCGTTGGCCAGGTTTAGGCGGACTTACTTTCTTCCCTCACGGGGGAGGTGAGAGCACAGTCGACTATATTTTGGGTACCACCTCTGGAGCTTCACTCATCACTTCACTTACTATTGGACGAGGCCCACTTGGTGCTGACCATACATTTATCACACTCACACTCTCATCTCCTATTCCATTAGACCCTCCCCCACCCATTGAGACACACATCACGATACACTTCACACACAAGCTCTCACACGTTATGCACACCATTTACATACCCGCCTACTCTCCCTCGATCCATTCTCACCCTTGGACACACTTACATCACAATTCACCACCATCCTACATGACTCAGCTCTCTGCAGCTTCCCACACCGCACACATATACACCCTCCACGCACAGGTTCCATCCAAAACCGCTGGTATGATGTAGATTGCCGTGAGTTACGGAAGCACCTACACATTTTAGAGCATAGAGGGAATATTACACACACACAGGCACAGCGTCGCATGCAGAGCCTTACTCGCCGCAAACGGCAAGATTCGGAGGAGAGACAGTACTGGGATATTTATCATTTACTCATGAGTCGAGACAGTGTAGTGGCATGGCGACATTTGTGAGAGGAGACAACAGACACCCATCTGAGACCCGAGCACATGGCATAGCTATGCACGGAGCCTATACGAGATCCCAGACCAGCCCCCCATTCCCAGACCACAGAGCTCACATCCTACTACATCTGACTTCTTCACACCCACTATGGTGGGACGCGCTATTGCCCGTCTACAGCATGGCAGGGCCCATGAGCATTTCGGTTTACAGGCTGAGCACCTCATCTCCGGAGGCACGACCCTTGCACCGCTCATTGCCCATCTCTTCAACCGTGCATTGGTTGAAGGGTTCCCTGACTCATGGACTGAGCACACCATAGTGCCCATTCATAAGTCAGGAGATACTATGGATCCAAGTACATACCGGATGATCATGATTGTCCCTATACTAGCCAAGTTATGTGGGGCGGTACTAGAGACAGAGTTGAGTACTCTTGCTGAGAGGAAGGGTATCAAGGCTCCAGGAGAGGCAGGTTTCAGACGCGATTACTCTACCATTGACCACATCTTCACTCTGAGATGCCTGATCGACCAGGCAAGGGTGAGGAAGAGGAGATTATATTGTTGCTTTGTGGACTTCCGCAAAGCATTTGATACCGTTCCCAGGGGACGACTCTTCATACGACTACTTGATATCGTAGCTCCATAGGAGATGATATGGGGGATCTACGCCTTATACGAGAGAGTATCTGGCAGAGTCAGATGTCCGGGGGGCTTATCTCATCCACTTGCTATTACTATCAGGGTGAAGCAAGGATGCCCTCTTTCAACCACCCTCTTTGGTCTCTACATTGATGAGATAGTGGACTACATACAGCAGCAGGGGGGTGATGGCATTGAGGTACGTGGGTCCACTGTCCATATTCTTTTATACGTTGATGATATTGTACTGGTTTCAGAGTCTGCAGAAGGTCTACAGCATCATCTACATGGCCTAGATGACTTTTGCAAACAGAGGGTTATCTGTGAACCTTGGTAAACCCAAGGTCATGATCTTTCATACATCAGCACAGGTACGTAGACATAGTTTGTTCACAGCAGCAAGTGGAGGTGGTCGGATCATATGTTTACTTGGGAGTGACATTTACAACACCATCAGGGGTCTTCTCTATGTCTCAGGCAACACGTGACCGCATCACACGTGGGTATGCAGCACTAGCCTTGATGGAGAGACAGTGCCACCAGGCATATTTTCAAGAACCCCGCACAAAGGGGTGGCTCTTCGACACTTTGGTTACACCAGCGCTCATGTATGGGGCAGCCATATGGGGACCAGGATTAGCCACATCAGTATGGACAGCATTGGAGAGGCCACAGATCCTCATGATTTCTAGACTTATCCGCAGCAAGCCTTCAGTACCACATGATATCATTAGAGCAGAGCTCGTTGCACCACCGATGCTAGTTGAGGCACTATTCCAGACAGTATGCCTATTACACAGACTTCGGAGCATGGATACAGAGCGCATTGCTTATCGGGCTTTCCAGGCATCACGGGACATGGCATTAGCAGGCGACACCTCCTCATGGTATGCACAGACACGAGATTGGCTGGCCCACCACGGCTTTGACATAGACAGGCTACCACCACTACAGTACGATTCACATGCACCCACCTACTCGCTCTCACCAAGAGAGGAATAGGATCATTCGTCAGGAGATATGGCATACATACATACAGAGGACATGGGTGAGCTCTAGGGGTACATTGCCACCGAAAATGCTCTATTACCGTGAGCATTTTCTACATATATCGGACAAGGGCTTCATCGAGATCTCGAGATACATGCAAAAATATCTACCCCACCACCTTCGAGTCGTCATTGGGCAACTCCGGGTTTCATCACATCAGCTCGAGATTGAGAGGGGTAGGTCCAGGGGAGTCCCACGTGAGGAGAGGTGGTGCCTAGTATGCGGGACAGAGGTAGAGTGAGGAGCATTTTGTTATCAGATGCCCAGCATACTTAGACCTACGAGCATAGTTCCATATAGAGGAGTCACTCCCGTTGTGCATGACTATGGGAGACCAGCGACGCTTGGGACGCTTCCTCGCAGCAGCATACGAGAGACGAGAGCGGACACTCCAGCCCACACATCAGCCACATGTGAGTACCCAGCAGACCATTACTTAGTTTTTTCAGCGAGTTGAGCTACATCAGAGTCCATCTATAGGGCTCACGCTCCACCAGGCAGCAGCACAGAGAGCACGGCGCCGACCACGCATGGGCGGATATCATCGACCACGACTATATCAGGAGGATATCTCACGCATCAGGACAGCCTATGACCACATGATGGAGGCGTATCACCTCCCCCTGGGCTGTCTTCCTTCAAGAGGCACTCAGACCACCCCCGATGTACCACATATTACACCCACCTCCTCCCATTCACCAGTAGCTATGGTGCTTTATTCACACTTTTACTCACATTATGAGTCCCCCATGTATTATGTGGCCACTATCTGCAGAGTCAGAGCCACGTCTCCCCAACCTTTTCCAACCTTATATAGCTTTGTGTAGCGATATACTTTTTATTTCATTTCATCCCCTACACAGGGTTACTACACTTGTACATGGTTTTTGTCTCATGGCGCAAGTTTGGCCTCCAGAAGACGTTAATATGACTCTCTCTCTCTCTCTCTCTCTCTCTCTCTCTCTCTCTCTCTCTCTCTCTCTCTCTCTCTCTCTCTCTCTCTCTCTCTCTCTCTCTCTCTCTCTCTCTCTCTCTCTCTCTCTCTCTCTCTCCATGGCTCCCAAGTTGGAGGAACAACTGGCCACTTTAGATCATACACTCTGAGAGTTGATAGGGAAACATAAGAAACAAGGGGATTCTGAATTGAACGGGGTTACCCGTAGAGTCTTCGCCCTCGAAGCGTAGCCTTGGAGAAGGAGAATCAGTCTCTCTGGGAAGAGCTTCTTGCTATCCGCAAGAAGCACTCACGAGATCAGGAGGAATTGCACAATGGACTTACTTATATGAGGACAAAACTAGACAGTATACGTGAGGACGGGGAGATCGCCCCACAGCTAGAGGACATCAGGGTGACTATCAAGAAAGAGTGCATAGAGGTGGTTCAGAGTGAGCTTGAGACCAAAAACGATGGATGGGTCGAAGTTGTCAAAAGAAACCTTCGACAGAAGGCAAAGAAGAACAACCAGCACGAGGAGATCCACACACTACACACCACGATTGAGGAGCGGATGCGACAAGCTCGCAGGCTCAATGTCTTCATCTCCGGCCTCACAGAGATAGACGGATCATCATAGCATGACGGTGTCGCTTGTGAACTCTACTTGGATACCGTGGAGACAACTCTCTCCCTTTCACTAGAGCCTGGAGAGCGGGGCGAGACACCACACGGAGTAGAGCACTTATCCTTCAATTTTCGGATGAGACCGGGAGGAGAGATTTCCTCAGACGACGGGTAGTACTATGCACTAAACCAAGCACCCAGATCTATTTGGATGATGACCTCACACGGATGCAAGTAGCACATAGACGTGCATGCATGCCGTGTCTCCTCTAGGCAAGACAAGAGGGACAGCATGCCCTATACAGAGACGATTGTGTCATCATCAACGGACGACCCATTGACTAGGGATTTGCGGCCTATGAGATAGCACAGCAGGAGGTGCGCATTACAATCTAGAACTGCAATGGATCTTTGTGGACACATCCAAGGCACCTCGAGGAGGTGATGGAGGGCAAGGACATGATCTTCTTGACAGACGCACACGAGAGCCTGACGACGAGCCTACCGAGGATTGAGGATGGGAGTCAGTTCACCACCGATAGATGCCATAGCACACTACACGAGGATAGGAGTAGCCGTGCTCTATAGACAATCTCTACAGCACAGGGTACAGGTGATAGCTAGAGACCCAGAGGCACGTTTCATGTGGATACGTCTCCAGCTAGCAGAGGAGAGAGCAGCATACTTCGATGTATGCTATATTGCACCCATCGACTCACGTTTCACACATACCCCCAGTAGCCCTCAGAGGACGAGGGACCAAACATTCTGTCACCATATGATTGCCTCAATGACACCATTAAGGAGTACATCGGGATGGGCGAAGTCTTCCTTGTAGGAGACTTCAACGCCCGCACTCAGAGCCACCAATGTGATACCTACGACTTTGACGACCTTGAGATGCTCCGCACTATGGAGGACGTGTCTACACTCAAAGCCTCTCCCAACACCTCCACACTCACCTCATACGGCCGACACCTACTCCAGACGGGAGCAGCATACCGTCTCATTATCTATAATGAGATGGTGACCTGGCCCACCTCGAGTTGCCTCACTTGCATACCACCCACGACAATGGAGGGAGGCAATGTGGTAGACTATGTTATCAGACCCCGGATGCGACACATCTCATCACCTCATTCACCATCCCACCCATGCCGATTGGAGCTCATCACACATACCTCGCCATATCCATACACGGCTCACCATGCATACCCCACCCCACCGCCATACCACCACATGCCCATACCTGTTGATATATTTAGGTAGTGATGTGTGTGAACACTCTAGGACCGCCGGGGCACTTTTTTCCCTCTTTAGGAGGTTTTTTTCCCCCGGCTTGTATATACGCCTATTGCCCTAATGGGCTACTTATCTTTGTACATTCTCTAGTAATATATTCAGTCTTGTGTGTTGTGCTCCAAGCTTCTTCCTCTTCCTTGTGCTGTTCGCGTGCTTGCGCAGACGTCTAACTCCAACAATTGGTATCAGAGCAGGTCGTTGATTCTTCTAGGGCGCCGTCGACACTCCTCCGTTTGCAGTCTCAGATTCGCACAAAATTTGGTGAGCATACTCAGGGTGTTTTCGAGATCAAAACGACTTCGCTCTGTGGTGCCGAAATCGCGATCTGAGCTCGTTTCGGCCTCCGAACGCACTATTGCAGTGCTTGTGCAGGCTATTTCGTCCTTTTGTGCCAAAGGTATATACCAGTTTCTGTTCGCCAGTTTAAGCGTCTCGAAGTCTGCTACAGGTCTAGCAGAACTCGTCTGGGCAGTTCTGTTCAACTTTTTGAGATTCAGTCAATTTTCTGCATCAAGGTATTTTAGTCACCGGCCATGGCTGAAAGCAGTGATGTATTCCGTATATTGGCTGTTGAGGATAAGTTGGATGGTACCAACTACCCATTATGGGCTTATATGATGCGACATGTACTGGTTGCAAAAGGATTGTGGAACATTGTGCAGGGTGTTGAAAGACGTCCTGTTACACCTGTAACGACAGGTACTGCAAATACAGGTGTTGGAGCTGATGAAGATGGTGTCGAAGATGATATTCCGCAGATTCCTATTCGTGCTGCTGTTTCTGTTGCACCTACTGCAGAGCAGATTCGTTGGGATGGCAGAGATGCCCAGGCACATGCATTGATAGCTTTGTCTGTCAAACGTGCCATTATTCCTCACATTCGCTCTTGCAGAACAGCAAAGGATGCTTGGGATACACTTACCACTTTGTACCAGGCTAGGAATGAGGCTCGTGTTGCTTACCTCCGAAAATAGTTGGAGAGTGAGCACATGAATGAAGGTGATTCGATGGACAGTTTTCTTACAAAGATCAAAGACCTGAAGGAACAATTGATTTCTGCTGATGAGGTTATACCAGATAGCTCACTTGTGCAGACCGTTCTGAATGGCCTTCCTGATTCATATCAGAGTTTTGCCTCTACTCTTCGATTGATGATGAAAGGCAATCCGAATGCCTTGTCATTTGAGGAATTAGTCTCTGTTCTGTTGCAGGAAGACCAGTCCAGGCAGAACAGGTCCATTATGCGTGTTGCAGATCAAGCTTTCCTGGCTAGTCAGAAGGGCAAAGGAAAATGGAGCTCTTCTACTAGTAAGCAGAAATCTGCAAATGCTGCACAATCGAAGAACCAGGATAAAGATGAGAAAAAATCAGAAAAGCAGAAATTGTTCTGCAAGTACTGTAAAGGAAATGATCATATTATAAAGAACTGTCCAAAACTGGCTGCTAAAGAGGCAAAGAAGAAAGAGGCTGGAATGGTTGTTGCAGAGGCCTCTACACCAAAAACAGAGTCTGCAAATCTTGTGCAGGAAGAAGAATGGGCGTTTACTACTGTTTGCAGTTTTGACCCATCTTCTCATGATCAGTGCATGTCTGCAGTAGACTCAGATGTTTGGTACTTTGACAGTGGGGCAACCAAACATATTACCTCGCAGCGCAGTTTCTTCTCTTCACTCGAGCCTGCCCCTACAGGGAATACTGTCACATGCGCCAATAACTCCTCTTATCCTATTATGGGAGTTTGTAAGATCATTCTGACTACTGCTGATGGTAGTTCTTTCACTTTGTCAGATGCTTTATTTGTGCCAGGGATCAAAAAGAACCTGTTATCAGTTTCTGCATTAGCCAAGATTGGCTTGGTTGTGAAATTCGTTGATGACAGGTGTACAGTCCATGATCTCTCAAATGGCGATGTGATTATTGCTTCTGGCATTTTATGTCGTGGGCTGTATAAGCTCATAGACTATGAAAAATCTGTGAATGATTCGGCATGTGCAGTTCATGATTCTCAGGCTATGTCAGATGCAAAGCTTTGGCATGCACGCTTTGGTCATCTGAATTTTGCTAGTTTGTTATGCCTGCAGAAATCTGAAATGGTGTCCTCTTTGCCCAAACTTGAGGCACCTGGAAAACATGTTTGTGAAGGCTGTATTTTGGGCAAAATGCAGCGTTCTTCCTTTCCAAAAGATGGTTCAGTTCGGGCTATACAGAAATTGCAGCTTGTACATAGTGATGTCTGTGGTCCTATGCAGACACCCTCTTTTGGAAATTACCTTTACTTCGTGACTTTCATTGATGATTTTTCCAGGCATGCATGGGTATATCCACTCAAGCAAAGTCCGAAGTGTTCATGTGCTTCAAACAGTTTTTGGTTTTGGCTGAAAATCTGTCAGCATGTAAAATGGGCACCCTCCGTTCTGATCGAGGGGGGGAATATATGTCTTCAGATTTTAATGCATTTCTGGCTGAACGTGGGATAAAACACCAGTGTACAGTGCCGTATACACCTCAACAGAATGGAGTTGCTGAACGAAAGAACAGGTCACTCATGGAGATGGCGAGGTGCATGGTCAAAAGTCAGGCTTTACCACATAGTTTCTGGCTTGAGGCTGTCATGTGTGCAGCATATGTACTGAACAGGTGTCCCACGAAAGCGTTGCAGTCTATCACTCCATATGAGGCTTGGCATGACCGCAAGCCATCTGTTGCTCATCTGCGTGTTTTTGGTTGTTTGGCATATGCATTAGTGCCTGAACAACATCGCAGAAAATTGGATGATAAGGCAGTAAAATGTATTTTTGTTGGGTACAGTTCTGAAAGTAAAGGCTATCGTCTGTATCATCCACAGACTAAACGCATTCTGGTTAGCCGTGATGTTGTCTTTGTGGAAGATGCTATTCAGCCATTGCTTTCATGTACTAAGGAGACATCTGTTAGCTCCAAAGACATGTATGATACTTTGATGCCTCTTTTTACAGGTGGACAGGCTAGCGCTGGTCCTAATGAGGCAACTTCTCAGCCTTTGCAGGTTTCATATGAAGATGCAGATCATGCCATTTCTGATGCAGATTTACATGATGCACTTGTTGATGAGAGAGCTGATATTGAACAGGCAAAAACTATGCCAAAATGGCTGGTGCAGACTTTGCGTGACAGCAAATTAGATGCACCTTTGTCATATCGTACTCGTTCAGGCTCTCATAGTACCTCCTTTGCATCAGATTGCTATGCTATGGCTGCATCTAGTCTCTGTGATGAGAATGAGCCTGTTTCTTTTGATGAAGCACAAAATTCAGAAAATTGGATGGCTGCTATGCAATCTGAATATGATGCTATAATGAAGAATGGTACATGGTCTTTATGTGACTTGCCTCCTGGCAAGAAGGCCATTGGCACTAAGTGGGTATACAAGCTGAAGCGTAAACCTGATGGTACAGTTGACAGGTATAAGGCTAGGCTTGTTGCAAAGGGTTATGCGCAGGAAAGAGGCATTGATTTTGATGAGACCTTTGCACCTACATGCCGTATGACTACTGTTCGGAGCATTTGTGCACTTGCAGCCCATCATGGTTGGAATGGTTTCAGTTGGACATTAAAACAGCATTTCTGAATGGTGACTTGCATGAAGAAGTGTATGTTTTTCAGCCCCGTGGCTTTGTGCAGAAAGGGCATGAAAACCAGGTGTGCAGGTTAAAGAAGGCGTTATATGGTTTAAAGCAAGCACCACGTGCTTGGTATGAAAAAATACATGCCTATCTGATTGCACATGGTTTTGAGAACAGTCCAACTGAAAGCACCTTATATGTTAAGTGTGCTAATGATGTGCTTTTGATCATTGTTGTCTATGTAGACGACATGCTGCTCACTGGTCCTCTTGAGAAGCATATTGCTGATTTCAAGGCTGATTTGCATGCCTCATTTGAGATGTCTGATTTGGGGCATTTGCATCACTATTTGGGCATTCAGTTTATGCAAGTTGATGGTGGAATGGCTTTGTGTCAAACGAAATATATTGACACATTATTGCAACGTTTTGGCCTTGAAGACTGTAAGCCTATTGCCACTCCTATGGAGACAGGTTTACGATTGAGTCTTCATGATGCTGGAGATGCATTTGATGCTGTTCTCTATCAGCAGGCTGTTGGATGCTTGATTTACTTATGCATTACTCGGCCAGATATTCAGTTTGCTGTCTCACAGATGAGCAGGTTTATGCATTGCCCAGGAGTCACGCATTGGAAAGCGGTTAAGCGCATCTTTCGCTACTTGAGTGGTACTCGGCTACTTGGGTTGTTTTATCCCAAGGGGGGATCACTACCGCCAGATTTGCATGCTTTTTCTGACTCAGATTGGGCTGGTTGCTATGACACTCGTGTGTCCACCAGTGGTTTTTGCTTCATGCTTGGTAGCTCATGTATATCTTGGTTGAGCAAGAAGCAGCCTACTGTGGCCACTTCCAGTTCTGAGGCTGAGTATAGGGCAACTTTCACAGCGACTGTTGAGTGTGTGTGGCTCAGACGCCTTATGGCTGATTTGGGTGTTGGCCAGTCTTCTGCCACCACCATCTTCACTGACAGTCAGAACGCATTGGCAGTTGCGAGGAACCCTGTGTTCCATGCTCGCACTAAGCACATTGAGGTGCATTATCACTATGTCAGGGAGAGGTTCTCTGCTGGGGAGATCAGCTTGGCATATGTGCCCACGCAGGAGAACATTGCAGACCTTTTCACGAAGGCTCTGCCTAGGGAGAAGTTTGAAGCTTTCCGCAAAGCTTTGGGCTTACTTCCTTTTGTGGAGTGATTTCCACATAGCTCGGCACTTCCTTATACATGAGTGCCAGCTCCTTGTTCACCGCATCACTCCCAGGGGGGATTTGTTGATATATTTAGGTAGTGATGTGTGTGAACACTCTAGAACCGCCGGGGCACTTTTTTCCCTCTTTAGGAGGTTTTTTTCCCCCGACTTGTATATACGCCTATTGCCCTAATGGGCTACTTATCTTTGTACATTCTCTAGTAATATATTCAGTCTTGTGTGTTGTGCTCCAAGCTTCTTCCTCTTCCTTGTGCTGTTCGCGTGCTTGCGCAGACGTCTAACTCCAACAATACCACCATTCACTTTAGACATGAGCTAGCACACATCTATGGCTCATATGTTCGAGAGGGCATCTACTCCCTTGATACCTCCACCCCATCGGACACCCTCACCACCCACTTCTCGATCCTCCACACATCCTCTACCCTCAACTTCCCATACACCACCCAAAGCAATGCACATTCGACACGACTGGGCATATATCCCAAAATAGATGGTACGACGAGGAGTGCAGACAGCTATACCGACACCTAAGAGCACAGAGTATCTTGGGATCCATCATGGAGAGGGAGGAACGACAACAGATATGCATCTCACACACCGCAAGCGGCGATCTTTCGAGGAGAGATAGGAGGCAGAGCTATTTGACCTACTCAAGAGTAGGGACTGTGCCACCACGTGGAGGACCTTACGTGCGACATTCCCACCTACACCCATAGCAAATCCTCAGACTTGGCACACCTACGCCCGGAGGTTATATGATGTCCCAAGACAGCCCCCATTGTCAATTCCCCCCACACCATGTCCAGTGATATCCACCCACGGCAAGCATGAGGCATGGTCCGACAGGCCATCCATAGGCTGCAGCATGGCCGCTCAGCAAACCACATGGGACTACAGGGCGAGCACTTTATCTATGCAGTCGATGTAGTTTCCCACCTGATCGCCCACCTTTTCAACCATGCTTTGGTTGAGGGGTTACCTGACTCATGGACCACGCATTCCATTGCGCCTATCCACAAGTCCGACGATATGATGGACCCGGGGAACTACAAGACTATTATGATAGGCCATACCCTAGCCAAGATCTATGGGGCAGTACTAGAGGCAGAGCTTAGTACACATGCTCAAGCAGTTGGGATCAAAGCACCCGGCCAGGCAAGCTTTCGACGCACTTTCTCCACCATCGACCACATCTTCGTGCTTTGTTGCCTAATCGAGAGCGCGAAGGTGAGGAAGCGGAGACTCTACTGCTGCTTTGTGGATTTCCGCAAAGCCTTCGACATGGTCCCCGGAGAGAGACTACTACAGAGACTCGAGGAGTTACAACTACCATCAGACATGCTATGGGCCATCCACGCTTTGTATGCACAAGTCACAGGCAGGGTACGTTGCCCAAGCGGCCTATCTAACAGCCTTGTTAGCACCATTGGTGTGAAACAAGGTTGCCCTCTCTCAACCACTCTCTTCGGTCTCTACATCGATGAGATCACGAAGTATATACAGAGAGGAGGGCTAGGAGGAGAGCTCGGAGGTACGCCAGTACACATCCTATGATATGCTGATGACATTGTCTTGTTTTGAGCGCCACAGGAGGAACTGCAGTCACATTTACAGGCGCTCGATACCTTCTGCATGGAGAGAGGACTCATAGTGAACCTTGGCAAGACCAAGGTCATGATCTTCCACACCTCCAAGACAGTACGCCATCGAGCCTCTTTCACTGCAGCTGTAGGACAGATAGAGGTAGTGGACTCCTACGTCTACTTAGGTGTCATCTTCTCGAGCAGCACAGGTGTGTTCTCCATGGCACAGGCTGCGAGAGACAGATTGACGCGAGGCTATGCGGCGCTTGCTGGATTGGAGAGACGCTTCTTTCAGGCACATTTCCAGGAGCCCCGGACTAAGGGGTGGCTCTTTGATACTCTAGTGACACCCGCATTGATGTATGCAGCGGCAATATGGGCATCCGGCATTACCGAGGTGATGTGGATGCGGATTGGGAGGCCCCAGGTCACCATGATGTCATGCTTGCTCCGCAGGAAGCCCTCGATTCCACATGACATTGTATGGGCTGAGCTTGGTACACCACCGATGCTGGTGGAGGCCCTCTTTCAGCTGGTGACCTTTATCTTGAGAGTCAGGGAGCTCCCCACCAGTCAACTCACCAGGATTGCATTTGAGAGCTCTAGACATTTGGCAAAGACGGGGCATCAGAGTATGGTATGCACAGACCTACCGATGGTTGGAGACGATGGCATGACCATTACCGACCTCCCCCCTTTTCAGTACAACCTCTCTTCCCCCTACATTACCCTCTCTCGTCCGGAGAGGAACAGGATTATCCGTCAGGACCTACTACAGATACACGTCACGAAGACATGGATACCACCACGGGAGCCTCTTCCCACAAAGAGGCAACACTACAGAGAGCACTTCCTGACAGTGGCAGCAGATGGTTTCATTCAGAGACCACGATACATTGATACATACATGGCACCCGCAGAGAGAGTGGCCGTTGGGCAGCTCATAGTATCATCACACCAGCTCGAGATTGAGATTGGGCGAGCGACACATACCCACAGGGGCGAGAGATTATGCAGGATGTGCCGAGAGGAGGTGGAGGAAGAGGAGCACTACACATGTAGATGCAAGGCATACGAGGATATCAAAGACCGCTACCCACTAGCGACAAAGGACCAGCGCCCTCTAGGTCGTTTCCTAGTAGAGCTCCATCACCGCCGTGCCTCACTTCTCCAACAACATCCACCCTTAAGCCCAGCTTGACGCGAGGTGTCACACTATAGAGAGCAGAGGAGCTTAGACGACAACGCCGACGACCGAGACCCCCATTCCGGAGAGCCCGTCCCCATCAAAGAGAGATTCAGGCGATTCATGCACGCCATGACATGGAGACATGGAGACGTCAACAGCGCACCCCTACCGATTTCGACATGCAGAGCATTCTAAGGCTCCCCACGATGCCTTACCCACCGATGCATTATATTCTACATCCACTCCAGGCATCTAGAGGGCTATGACTCCACCCACCCTCCCCTCCCTATGCATATCATATTTGTATCTCACCTGCAGAGCATATAGAGTGCATACCCATAGCACCCCACACCCGCGACGCAAGCTATTATACATTGTTTTGTACGCACATTTTATTTTCCTTTTGGGATCACAGTGGATCTGATCATGCTGATGTACATGTTTTATCTCATAGGCCGATTTTGGCTTCTAATTGATGTTAAAAAGTTTTTCTTTCTTTCTCTCTCTCTCCCGCCCCCTTTCCCCCCCCCTCTCGCATACGTGGATGACTTTAAGTTGTATATGGTTGTCTCATGGGCCAACTTTGGCCTTTCGAAGACATTACTATATCTTTTTTCCTTACTTTCCTCTGTGTGTGTGTGTGTGTGTGTGTGTGTGTGTGTGTGTGTGTGTGTGTGTGTGTGTGTGTGTGTGTGCGCGCGCGCGCACGTGTGTGCACATGTATTCTATAACAGAACAATAAAATAAAGGTACAACAAAATTGGGGAAGTTAACTATCATAAGGCAATCATATTATCCCAATGTATATGTTGGAGTAAACTGTTTACAAATTACATGGGGCAGCTCCTGCATTTGAATTTCAAAAATCAACCTGAGGCCAAACACTGGAGAGAGACACAGAGAGAGAGAGAGAGAAACAAGAAAGCAAGAAAGCGAAAAATTACATGCCTAAACATATGTTTCATACAGACTTCTTTGGTCCTGCATACGACTAACCTCGCTGCCAATAAAAAGCAAACCAGGCCCATAAATCTAAGATACACTTGTTTGAATATTGCCTTCTCCCTTTCCAGTAAAGTGATGTCCATGAACTCTTCTATAAAATGAATAATTTCAATCATGTCTGAGGATTTATAGATTTTTCAAACAATTCCACAATTATCCTCTTTTTCTTATGCTCTGTGTATAAAATATCATGATCATTCTCACATCAATGCCATTTCTGTCAGTTGACAATAGACCGGCCTATTGGATCCACAGGCCAGAACAGCAGAATTCAGCTGAGGGGTTCAAAGTAGGAGAGTTTCTTTGGGAAAAGCGGAGAGCATTGAACCTACTTGAAAGCAATAGTTTGGCAAGTTAAAGGGGTGCAAAAACTCAGAGAGAGTAGGGGACTGTTTTCGAAATCTACCATAGCCTGAATGTTTACTATGAGAAACATACATACACACTCTGCGCAAAAGGAGCTCTATCTAACAAATTATGTACATATCACAACACATCCTTCTTTATTGTACTGCAGTATCACACAGTCAAAAACCGAGCATAACCATGTAATAATGTACACTACATATCACATAGTCAAACTCAAACATTTGAGCTGTAAAATCTATAAAACTGATTACATAAAAGGAAACTAACCGAAATTCTACTCCTAAATGTAGCACCATGTTAACAACAGAATGATAGTATCACTGAGAGACTTTGACTGCAACACAGTGCTAAAGGCCATCAAAAATTTAAACCTTGTGTTATAATATGGCCAGGTAGTGCCCAGGGGTTATCAAATTATGGAAATCCACAGTAGTAAATCTCCATTCTGTTGTGTCTGAGAAAATCAAGATAATCAAAACTGAACAGAGTAGGGCTGACACATTCATGCATCACACAAGCATACAAGAGGATTGATAGGAATGGACCAGAAGTGCACAGAGATATTGACCTATCTGAATGCCCAGATGATTTACAGTTTAAGAAAATACTTAATCAGTTAAGTTCAGACCTCAGCTGTAGCTATAGCTTAACATAGTAAATAAACCCAATGACTGCATGATTGTTGTTAATTTATGTGCATGCAAAGGCCAGATTGACTTGAAATATGTATGAACTTCTATTAATTAAAGATTTCCAAAGTGAGACATCAGGAAGACCGCATCAACGCCACATCTTTACACATTAAAACCTTTAGCTCAGCGGGTGCTCCAGATATCAGTCAAGTAATTGTTCAACATCTAGCATCTGCAAATCTCTATGTTCAAAAACATATAATGTTGAAATATAAAACCCCAGTATGAATTGCAAGCTCCAGCCAACCATCCATGCAATATTCACCTGCTCATTTAGAATTAAGTGGGATAATCAGCATTAATCCCAAATATTCTCACTTTATGCATGTTGGGAAACTTGGCTATAACCAAGACAAAAACAGCGATCGTATTGGGAATGAGCCATGGATTGCTGTAGTCTGTTGTGTGACAAGCAATCAGATACCTGCATTTGATTGGGAAAAATAATCAATGATCAGAATTGACTTTGAGTCTTGTCTTCCTTCCATGGATCCCCACCCTTATAAGTTATTATCTAAGCAATGGGTATGTGATTAAGTCTTTATTTTGTTCTTATACCCCTTACTTTTGGTTATTATTTTCTCTCCCAGGGGTCCAGCAAAAGAATCAAAAAAAGGGAGATAGCCGGGAGATGAGACACAGTGATGTGGGAGGATTTATTTTCTGGCAATGATTAGTATCCATGAGCTTAGAGACTAGAATCGGTGAAGTGATTATGAATAGTACTTATATCAAGGCCTCAGAAAATGGAGACTTACAGGACAACAGGAACGACCATAAGGAATTTTCTGTTGCGTGTAAGCTGTCGACCATTATCCACTTGTTCCCACCATGTCAATTTATTGTACATACCTTGATCTTCAGCAAACGGGGTACCTTTCTTCCAATGGAAAGCCCAGTATGTGATCTGTTAATACAAACCAAGTACATTTCAAATGCGTAAAACAGTTTTTGCATCACATTCCAATGTGCCCAGACAAGTTTGACAATCAGAGAAAACTAGTTGCAATCATCAGGTATAAATCACAGTTTTATCAGAATTGCAACTTAGCCTTCAAGACAAAAACTTCAAAAGGATAAGACAGGTTTGATTAAGACTTCGATGATGAATAAAACATGACTGATATCAAAAGTTGTGCTAACAGTTCACAAATGATCGTCATACCTAATAATTATGAAACACAAACGTAGGTTCACAATGCACATATTTACAAGAGTATTGAAAGCTAGAACCCCCAAACCCTTGATTTGCATATAGAATTTCCAAGCCACATTATGTATGTCCCTTCTTCATCTGAGCTTCCTGTTCTTGTTTTTTAGGTGTTATGAACCCTTTGAGGACACCAAGAAATCTCAAAACAGAACCATCATGAATATTAGTTAGGTTCCTGAATAGTCCTTTGAACTCTGATTTTCCATGATCCATTTTCACTTTTGTTTCAAAATGTTCTAAGTCGCATGGATTACCAGGAAGTCGAAAGAGAGAACAAGCAAGTAATCCCCTAGCATTCAATTGGTTTCACAAGTACTAAGGATCTCCACCAGTAGTGTTGGAGGAGGTTTTGCTGTAATTTATCTCCATGCTAAAAGCTTTGAAAAAATTATCAGGATGCCTCAGAAGGTCCTAAATAGTCCTCTCTGAGTTAAAATGTTAAACTATCATCATCGCAACAACTTTACAAGCATAATATATATCTTCTCAATTTCAGATATACCAAACTTACAAACTAAAGATGACAAAAACGTACAGAAATACATCAGAAAATACAACAATAACAACACGAGATTGTGCAAACAAATAAGATTAAGATAAATCATGAAAATAACACACAAATAAGAAAGAGAAATAAAAAATGAAGAAAAAAATCTATAAAGAGAAAATAAGAAATCCAAAAAGGATAGAATATAAATTTCAAAGGATTAATAAGATATATATCAAAATCCAATCAAAATTAAGTAAAGATGATAAACACTCTTTTCTAAGATTTTAAAAGTTAATGACAACAATGAATTAAAGTTAATAGAAAGATAGTCAAAAGTAAAACACACAAATTTATTAAAAACAAAGAAAACACTGGTTTTCGCACGCTTTATACCTAGAATCATTGTATAAAGCAGACATTTAAATCAAACATCCAAACATCAATCCAAATCCTCCAAACTCAAATCAAGATCGAGATTTTATTTATTCAAGATAAAATCACTAGTTTTATTCACTTGTTGATCTTTATTTTTATTTTTGTACATACAGTATATGCAATAGAGATATCAGGCAGAATATTCTTGGACATTCATAATACGAATAGAACATAAAATGCATAAAATACTTACGCATCTATTTTTAATGGATTGATGACCCATCCACCAAGCAGCATCAACTTAAGTGATGCACCAATAACATCACATTTGGGGATCATGTGATGGTATTTTAAGTTTAAATTACTACACCACAGGCTGCTTTCTCCTTAGAATTGTTACATGTCTCCACTTTGTTTTCCTTTTTTTACTCTCCACCTGTAGGCTGTACCCCTCCCTCCCTCCCTCCCTTCCCCCTCCCCCCCCCCCCCCCCCCCCCCGCCCCTCCCCCCAGCCTCTCTCTCTCTCTCTCTCTCTCTCTCTCTCTCTCTCTCTCTCTCTCTCTCTCTCTCTCTCTCTCTCTCTCTCTCTCTCTCTCTCTCTCTCTCTCTCTCTCTCTCTCTCTCTCTCTCTCTCTCTCTCTCTCTCTCTCTCTCTCTCTCTCTCTCTCTCTCTCTCTCTCTCTCTCTCTCTCTCTCTCTCTCTCTCTCTCTCTCTCTCTCTCTCTCTCTCTATGCCAGTTACTATCCACTCCTTATATACCCGTTTGCGGTACTCACACTTTATTTTCCTTTTGGGATCACAGTGGATTGGATCATACTGATGTATATGTTTTGTCTCATGCCTCTAATAGACGTTAAAATGTCTCTCTCTCTCTCTCTCTCTCTCTCTCTCTCTCTCTCTCTCTCTCTCTCTCTCTCTCTCTCTCTCTCTCCCTCCCTCCCTCCCTCCCTCCCTCCCTCCCTCCCTCCCTCCCTCCCTCCCTCCCTCCCTCCCTCCCTCCCTCCCTCCCTCCCTCCCTCCCTCCCTCTCTCTCTCTCTCTCTCTCTCTCTCTCTCTCTCTCTCTCTCTCTCCCCCCCTCCCCCCCCCCCAAACCTATTGAGCATATAGAGTGCATACCCATAGCACCCACACCCTTGACGCCTACTATTATCCACTCCCTCTATACTCTGTTTTGTACTCGCACTTTATTTTCCTTTTGGGATCACAGTGGATTGGATCATACTGATGTATATGTTTTGTCTCATAGGCCGATTTTGGCCTCTAATAGACGTTAAAATGTCTTTCTTTCTTTCTTTCTTTCTTTCTTTCTTTCTTTCTCTCTTTTAATACTTGCAATCTAGCTTCTTGAGACCTTTCTAGCCTCACTAATAGCATGTAACATTAGATTGCTTTCCTATGTTGTCGCTCCTATTTCTATATTTTGCCTTAGTTCTCTTGTTGTATCCATTGCTCACTATATAGGTGGAAGAAGGTAGGCCCACAGGTTTTCACACACTAAAACCTTGTACACATACACTACTATAAAGAATATAGATGACAAAGTGTAGATAATAGAAAAGGAGATGAGATGAAATGACTAGAAAACTCTACTCTAACAGATGGAATGACTATCTACAATGTGTGTATATACATTTGAATGAGTAGGTTGAAATCTAAATGGATACATAACATGAGAGAGAAGTGCCTAAAGTTGTAAGAAATGATGTGTGCACTGGAAAGTGATGTATGATAGGCTGGTCACGAAATAATCAATCTATGTGTTTTGTGTGTGTGTGTGTGTGTGTGTGTGTGTGTGTGTGTGTGTGAATACACAGCATGTATATGCTGTAATAATTCCTCTGACGTAGGTGCAAACACTTCTTCATTTGAAGTAAATGGCTGAAAACAACCTGATACAGCAAGTAAATAGGTGTGGAACAGAAAATCTGTAGCTTATCACCTGAAAAACACACTGAGTGTGTGTGGAACAGCTAGGAGTGATGGAACAGCAGCACAACAGCATAGAATCAGCATTTCCACCTTGTATAAGGGTGTACATAGAGTGTGCCGACATGGTCTTATCGCCTCAGCTGACCATGGAAAAAATTGGCAAAAATCCCAAGAAAGCAATTCGTGAGAGCTTTTTAAGCTTCAGTTATGATGTGGCACACGATTTAATCACTTGGAACTCATAAAGCATACACCTAAAATCTCCACCCTTGATTATGTGCTTGTTGGTTTTTAAGGCCCATGATCAATATAGAGACATAATTGAAACAGAGACATGAAAGAAAATAGACAAAGTCGTAAAGAGGAGCAAAGCTCCACATATATGCCATATATTTCAAAATATGAAGTATATGAATGTTACAAAGAAGCATGCAATTGCCTTTCTTCATAGCTTCACAATCTCCATGAGATGAAGATGATCTCTTCCATGTTTAGATAAGCTCCACATTGATGTCCACCTTGTGATTGAAGAAGAAACACAAACCCTAGCTGCTTCGCTGCTTATTGGAGATGAAGAAATCCTAGTTCTCCTCTCCTCAAGGGTTGAAGAAGGCCCCCTTTCGTCAAGCTCTAGGTTAGAGCCCCTAAAAAGTGATACTTACTTTGCTTATGAGGTTATCTTTATGTAGGCTATGATTCCCGTATTTTTTAACCTCAAAAAAGCTTTAAAAAATCAGTTCAACAAATCCCACCCGATTTTCTACCAAGATTTGCAAGAACCCTAAAAATAACAGCTTTTTTAATTTTTTAAGTTGCCTTGAGATAGAATGTGATATATAGAGTTATAATTAATAATTTTGGTAACTTTATATGCTTCTTTTCACATTAAGACTGCTTTTAATAGTATTGGACCATGTTGAATTTGCCAAAAATTTGATTTTCTTTGAAATTTTCATTGAAAATTTGCTTGAATATGTGCAAACCTTTGTAGAAGGTTGCTTTTCCAACAATTCCTTCCTAACCTGACACAAGCGGTATATGCCAAGATAGGTATATATTTTTCTGACTAATAAAATCTGATAACTTTTGATGTAGGTACCTATAAAATTTTATCTGCAATATCTAGTGTCATGCCCGAAAGGACCTTCATCATGAGGAGCACTCCCATACCACAAATCAAAAAGAGAACTCACACATCCAATACTCTTCTCATCCAAAAATTTGCTTGGAAGGATAGAGAGAAACAAAAAGATCATAGCACTTACGTTCAATGAACGCAGTTAAAAGTTAAGTACAACATATTTCCTCAACTCTCAAAGTTGGCCAAGCCTATCAAGAATCAATCATAAGCCTTTATCTACACCTATCAAAATAACAAAATACACAAATACAAGAAGGTGAAAACCTTTCCACCATAAGGTTCTCAAATGTAGATATGTTTCCCCTACCTGGTCACATAATCATGTCCTCATAATCTTGCAAAACTTCAAAAGTCTGATATAAATCCTGAATATGACCTAATATAAAATAACAACATTTGCAAAATGTGTATCATGTATGACTTCTTGTCCAATCAAATATAACTAATGTGAACCCTCTTGGAGCTAACTTCCTTTGGTTCATATATTCAACAAGCTTCTCACAACTCCTTGTTTTAAGGACCTACTTTCACCTACCAAATAATGAACTGAGCGTGACTTGTGTCTTCCATATTGCTCTTATCTTTCTATAAGTTGCACTACTCTCAACATGCTCTCACTATTTCCACCTTCTCTCATATGAATCATTGGTTTTCAAGGCCCTCAATCAATATTGAAACATAAATGGAATAGAGTCATGAGAGAGAATAGACAAAGTCATAGAGAGATGGAGGAGTAAAGCTCCACATACATGCCATATATTCCAAAATATGAAGTACATGGTGAATACCCTAAAAATAATAGCTTTGGCAATTTTTTGAATTGCCATGAGAAAGAATATGCTATATATATTCTAGCATCTAAAGCTATAATTTCACAACTTTGGCAAGTTTATATGCTTCTTTTCACATTACACTGCTTTTCACATCGAATGTTGAAAATGGGTTCATCTTTTGACCCTTCAAAATCTGTCCAAATGCAAAGTATCATATATCAATAGATAGCTCTTAAAAAGAACTGTCCAAATCTGATATAAAAAATTCCTACAAAATTTGACCACTTTGTTTAACTTGATTTGACCATGTTGACTTTGCTGAAAATCTGATTTTCTCTTAATTTTTCATGGAGAATTTACTTGAATATGTGCAACCCTCTTGTGGAAGGTTGCTTTTCCAACAATCCCCTCCTGACCTGACACAAGGGGTATATGGCAAGATAGGTATATATTCTGTTGACTAGTAAAATTTGATAACCTTTTATGTAGGTACTTGTATAATTTTATTTGCAATAAGTGGTGTCATGCAAGTGTCCACAAACGTACAAAAAGACCTTGATCATGATGAGTGACAAGGGAGCACTAGATTCTGCCCTCTGACTAGACTAGACAAGATTTCTGAATTATACTTTCAATTAAAAGATCAACCACATAGGGGAAATAATACAAGAATATGTAGTTCATACAAGAAGTCCCACAACCTTGGATTGATAAGTATGGATAACTCGACTAGAGATGATACAGAAGATCCCACAACCCGGGATCGTTGGTATGAAACAAGATATCTGGATTACAAGAACTCCCTTCAAGGAGATGAACTAGATACAAGAAATAACTTGACAAGATCTTGTACTACGAGATTACAACACGACACAATAGGATGTCCAAGATACTAGACTAGGCAAGACTAGGACAAGGCACAACACTAGAACTCGAACAAGAACTCGGAAAGTACTTACTTGGAGATCGTGACTCCTTGAGCTCCCAAGACTGAGGATGTATTTGGCCAAGCCCTCCTTATACAAGTGTTGAAGGGTGGGTATCAAAGACGGTTCAAAGGCAGTTACGATCTGATGATGTCATCGATGATGCCTGCAATCCGAACAAGACCTCTAAAGAAAGTAGGCGGTCAATCTTAGGGTTTTGGCACATTCCGGACACAATGGAAGATTATTTCCCCAAATTCTGAACCAATCATGAGATATAGAAAGTCATATGGAATCTGAGATTCGGGATGGTTTCCTTTGTCCATGACATCACCTCCCCCTAAAGGGATGAGTTCCAGGAGGAGCGGTCATGTTCTTTGGTCTCAACCTCATTGGATTTTTCTTACGAAATTCTCGAGCTTTGATAAATGCTCTTTGAAGGTTCTCTGCAGGTTCCCAAGTGAGATCACTGATGTCATACCCTTTCCAATGAACAAGGTACTCCAATCGGTCATACCCTTTCCAATGAACAAGGTACTCCAATCTTCCTCGGGATATTCTCGAATCTAGCACATGCTCAACTTCGAATTCTTCATTATCATCAATCTCGATAGGTGGTGAAGGATTAGCTCTCTCCCCCCTCAATGATGAAGTCTGATATGGTTTCAACATGGACACATGGAAAATTGGATGTATCCTCATGGTACTTGGTAACTTCAACTTGAAAGTGACTCGATTAATCTCTGCCAAGATGGTGAATGGACCAAATCTTTGATAGTCTAGCTTTGCACAAGGCCTTGAAGTCTGCAAATTATTTCTAACTAACTGCACTTTATCCCCAATGTGATAGGATGGATTTTGAATACGATGGTGATCATCATAATACTTATATTGTTCTTGAGCTCTATGGATCTCCTCCTTGAGTTCTTTGTGGATATCCATGAGGTACTGGGCCTTATCTCTGGCAGTTGGGTTCTTAACATGGTTTAAGAGTTGTATATCCATCCTTGGGTGTTGTCCATAATTTGCGAAAGGAGTCTGCTTGGTAGATGTATGAACACTGTTGTTATAGGCGAACTGTGCAAAGGATAGGAGCTCAAACCAATCATTTTGATGATAGTTGACGGTGCAACGGAGATATTGTTATAGGACTTGATTCACCCGTTTTATTTGTCCATCAGTTTGTGGATGATTCGCTGTAGATAGTTTGACTTGAACTCCAAGGAGCTTGCAAAGACTGTACCAAGAGTTGGATATGAACTCTGGACCTCGATCACTGACAATATCATCAAGAAATCCATGAAGCCTAAAGATGTACCTGAGAAAAAGTCTGGTAGTGGCTGCCCATGTGACTGCCTTGGTAGTTGGAATGAAGTGTGTCATCTTTGTAAATCTATCCACTATAACAAGAATGGCATCGTACTTATCCAACTTTGGTAGATCTGTTATGAAATCCATAGATAATGAAGTCCATGGCCTTTTTGGGACACGTAAAGGTTGCAAGAGCCCATGAGGTTTATGTCCAAGTACCTTCGATCTATTGCAAGTATCACAAGTTCGGATATATTCTTTGACCTCCTTCCATATTTAAGGCCACGAAAAATTCCTTGATATGAGCTCTATTGTTTTATTTACTCAAAAATGTCCTACTGCAAGGTTGACATCCTCTGCTTTCTTGGAAGGACATACAATAGGTTCTTATAGAATAATAACCCATCTTTTCTTGGAACTCATTAACTTCTTGAACTTTTCCTTCTCGAATTTTGTGCTTGACATTGCAAAACAATTCATCATGTGCTAGTGTCTCATGAATCAAATGAGTCAAAGTTGAATCTTCATGGTGACTTGAAGAGATAGCTGCTAAATGGAGCTATTCAAGCTTGAGTGAAACACTCTCGTGCCTCTTCTCTATCTTTGGTGCAAGATAAGATCTTGATAAGGCATGTGACTTACGTTGTTGGCATCTTGGACAGTATGTGATGACAAAGTCGAATCTAGATAAAAAGTTACTCCATCGAGATTTCCTTCTATTGAGATGTGGGTGCTCATAAGATACTCCAAATTCTTATGATTTGTATGCACAATAACTTTATGGGTTGCTCCTTCTAGATGGTGAAGCCAGGCATTAAATGCATCCACTATTTCAAGAAGTTCTTTATCATGGATTTCATAATTAATCTCTCGAGGGGAGAATTTTCTGGAGTGATATGCAACTAGATGTAGGTGTCCATCATCTCCATGTTGGGATAGAATGGCCCCTAATGCAAAGTTTGATGCATCTGTGTCTAGGGAGAAGGGCTTGGGAAGATCAGGATGAACTAGAATTGGTGCAGTGGTGAATGCTAATTTCAAGGTCTGAAAGGTGTTTTCTGCTTCGTCGGTCCATGAGAATTTTGCATTTCTTGTAAGCTTTGAGAGAGGTGTCACTATCTTGGAGTAATTTTTATGAATATCGCATAAAAATTGGCAAAACCTAAAAAACATTGTACATCTCAAACACATGTAGGTGGTTGCACATCAAGGATTGTCTTGATCTTCTTAGGGTCCATAAAGATTCCTTCCTCCGATATGTACCCTATGAACTCCACTTCTGTATGATGGAAAGAGTACTTCTCCAATTTTGCATATAAATATTTTTCTCTTAGTTTCTCTAGAACTATCTTTACATGACATTCATGATCCTCTAGATTTTTGGAGAATATCCACATATCATCGAGGTATATTACCACAAAATCATCTAAATACTCTCGAAAAATATATTCATCATATGCTGGAAGATGGCTGGAGCATTTGTGAGACCGAATCGCATAACTACATATTCAAAATGCCCATACCTTGTTCGAAATGTTGTCTTCCATTTGTCTCCTTCTCTTATCCTTACAAGATTGTATGCTCCTCAAAGGTCAATTATCGTGAAGAACTTTGCTTTTCCAAGGTGTTCCAAGAGCTCTGACATGAAAGGTAGAGGGTATTTGTTCTTTATAGTGACTTTATTCAACCCATGATATTCTACACACATTCGGAGAGTCTTGTCGTTCTTCTTTACAAATAAAATAGGAGCTCCTGTTGGCTTATAAACCCCTTGGCTAGATTTTCATCAATGTTCTTGCATAATTCTATAAGCTCTTCTAGGAATAGTCTGTAGATTGGTCCAAAGGGTGGTTGTGCTTCCTCTTGAAGTTCTATAGCACAATCATAAGGTCTATGCTATGGGAGGATATCTTCATTCTTCTTTTCAAAAACATCTTCAAAGCCTTGGTACTAATTAGGTAGCTGCACAAGATCATCTTTCTTGGATTCTTGAACTTGGATGGCATAGATCATATATGTCGGTTCCTTTCTTACTGCATGCATGAAGGCTTTGGCTCCTACATATGTTGGGTTCTTATGGATATCGCGACGAGTGATTTTGTTCTTCTCCCAATTAATGTCTGGATTATGTTTCTTTAACTAAGGCATTCAATGATAACAGTATTTGTTGGACTTGATATTACATTGAAGCATATGTGGGAATTGTGGTCACCAAGGTGTACTCTTAGTGGTGTGTTTCCATGGTAATATTCCAAGATGCTAGAGGTCGTCCATCTACTACTTCAGCTACCACTGGTTTGTTCTTCTAAAGTACTACAGCCATGTGTTTCTTAACCAATCCTTCGTCGATGAAACATGAGGAGGCTCCTAAATCTACTAGGGTTGTCAAGGAAAGGGTCTTCTTAGGCATGATTAAATTGACAGGGGCAAGACATGTTTCTATGGATGTTGCTGGAATTATGAGAACCTTTCTTATATCATGGTTCAACAGTACGGTCTCCTTTACAACTTGACTTCCTCGTTTCCCAACTCAACAAGCGTGATTGCAACTCTAAATTTTTCTCTCTTGTTTGGACAATTAACGGCAATATGGCAAGGGTTTCCACAATAGAGGCATAACTTGTTCTCTCTCTTTCTTTGTTTCTCTTCTAGGGTTAGAGGTTGGAACCTAGCTACATCTATCTAATAGGTTTAGGCATATGCTCTTCTCTAGGAGTGAGCTTGAAGGATTTCCATTAGCCAAGTCTTCCACTTGTTTTCTTGTTTCCTTTCAAAGAGGCGGTTACCACATTGAATGACTTGGGTGATGTATTCATTCAATGTCTTAACCTCTGGCATCGTGAATAGTGGTCCTTTACATCATCTCTTAGACTCCATCTAAATTGGCTTATAAAATAATCTTCGTGCCAAGTGAGATCGCGTATCAATCGCCTAAATTTTGATGCATAGGTAGAGGCCGGGCGGTTACCTTGACAGTTACCTTGACGGTTACCTTGACAGTTACATTGACGGTTACCTTGACGTAGCTTTCAGAGTTTTGTTTCTTCCACTCAACTCGTGTCTGCATCTCCAAACGTGGAGGTGAGCTCTCGAAAAAACCCCTCATAGTCATGAAGTATTGCCATATCCTTCTCCAAGATTGGGGCGAACCATTATATGCTTGATCATAGAGCCAGGTTCCAATAAAACCGACCTTGGATGCATCATCAGGGTATCTATCAGGCTGCATATGGATGAACAATTTCACTTGTTGCAAAAACCCGCGAAACTGCATGCGGTCACCATCAAACTAATCTGGCATGCAAATCTTGGGTTCCTTCATGAAGGATGAACTAGGACGTTGGTTCACTTGGATGCTTCCTTGATTTGCTTGAAGATTCCCGACTCCTTGTAGTTCTTGGATAAGTGTGCCTACATGTACTAGATGTCCCATCTCAACTTGTATCTGTCGATGAGTTAGGTCCTCACTTGTCGCTGGAGACTCTGAAGTGATGCCACAATCTATTCAAATGTGTTCTCCATGATGCCTGGTCTTGGATAGAAGCTAGTCTTGCCAAAATGTCAGGGTAGCACTAGATTGTGCACTCCGACTAGACTAGATAAGATTTCATAATTATACTTTCGATTACAAGATCACCCATGTAGGGGGAATAATACAAGAATATGTAGCTCATATAAGAAGTCCCACAAACCGGGACTCATAGATATGGATAACTCGACTAGAGATGATACAGGAGATCCCATAACCCAGGATCGTAGGTATGAAACAAGATATCTGGATTACAAGAACTCCCTTTAAGAAGATGAACTAGATACAAGAAATAACTCAACAAGATCTCATTCTACGAGATTACAACAGGACACAATTAGACAAGACTAGGACAAGGCACAAAACTAGAACTCAAAGGAACTTGGAAAGTACTTACTTCGATTACAAGATCACCCATGTAGGGGGAATAATACAAGAATATGTAGCTCATATAAGAAGTCCCACAACCGGGGACTCATAGATAAGGATAACTCGACTAGAGATGATACAGGAGATCCCATAACCCAGGATCGTAGGTATGAAACAAGATATCTGGATTACAAGAACTCCCTTTAGGAAGATGAACTAGATACAAGAAATAACTCAACAAGATCTCATACTACGAGATTACAACAGGACACAATTAGACAAGACTAGGACAAGGCACAAAACTAGAACTCAAAGGAACTTGGAAAGTACTTACTTATAGATAGCGACTCCTTGAGCTCCCAAGACTGGCATTGGCAAGATTGAGGATGTAGGTTGCCAAGCCCTCCTTATCAAAGGTGGTTCGGCAGTTACGATTTGATGATGTCATTGATATGTAAGCAATCCAAACAAGACCTCTAGATGTCAAAATCTAGCAAGTAGACAATCAATCTTAGGGTTTTGGCACGTTTCGAACGCAATGGAAGCATTAATTTCCCCAAATTCTAAACCAATTATGAGATATTGAAAGTCACATGGAATCCAAGATTCACGATGGTTTCCTTTGTCCATGACAATGAGCACTTCCATACCACAAATCAAAAGAAGAACTCATACATCCGATACTCTTCTCATCCAAATATTTGCTTCAAAGGATAGAGACAAACAAAGGGATGATAGCATTGACATTAAATGCCCGTAGATAATATGTGATATCCAACATGCTTTCTCAACTCTCAAGGTTGGCCAAGCCTATCAAGTATCATTCATATGTCTTCATCTACACCTATCAAAATAACACAAAATACACAAACACAAGAAGGTGAAAACCTATCCACGATAAGGTTCTGAAATGTAGATTTGTTTCCCCTTCTTGTCCATATAATCATGTCTTGATAATCTTGCAAATCTTCAAAAATTTATCATAAAACATGAATATGAATTGCTATGAAATGAGAACATTCGCAAAATATGTATGATTTCTTATGCAATCAAATAGAACTGATGCATAGTTGTTAGCAACATTTTAGCAACGTCCAAGGCAACGCGTTGCTAACGCGTTAGCAACATTGCAACATTTAGGCCTAGACGTTGCTAAAACCTTGGGAACGCGATTTTTTTTCTTGTGTGTTTTTTTTTTATATTTTGGTATCCTAAGCTTCTTATAGTTGATATATGGTGAAGTGCATATTTTTAAATATGTATACACATATAAATTATGAATTAAAAATAGATATGCGACATGTCGTATGTATATTACACATATGCATACATATATACATACATGCATACATCATGCATGCACACATACATACATATAAGTAGATAGATGCATATTACATACATACATACGCATATTTGTAATTACATACATATATAGTATAGTATAGGACAGACATGGATATATATAGTATAGATTATTGAGTCTAAATTAGTCCCTACACAATTCAACATTCACGGTGATGTTTATACTAAGTAGTAAGATCAACCATCATAGAAGAGTACCCTTGGATTGAAAGGCCAAGGCCAAGGATGAATTTTGTCCAAGCTTTGTAAGTGCATTAGAAGGAGAACATGGGAAATCCATAATATCTGGCTATCTCAAGGCGGTAAGGCCCATAAAGAAATCATACACAAATGAATCTCTACACTTTTATAGTTTTTTATGTCTCCCTCATTTTCCATGTTTTTTTTATTGCATGTTGTGGACATTTTGGACAAGATTTTAGATAATTTCATATCCCTCCTAGGGAAAAAATGATTTTGGGTATTTTTTGGACTTCAAAAAAAAAAAATGCATGCAAAGCAATGTGTTGTGAACGTAGCAACGTTGCGAATTTGCGAACCGTTTGCAACACGTTGTGATGCAACTCTGGACCGATGTGATCCATGCTCGAGCTAACGAGCTCCTTGAGTGCATAGTTCAAAGGGAAGCCAAAAAAATATCCACAGAGCTCTCGGCCAACCTCCACCTCTATCAGCTCTTGTGATCCTCATCCACATGATGCTCAAGCACATCAGAGTCATTGGGGATCCTCTAGTGGAGGGAATGATGAGCATGGACATGATACCATCCATCTTGAGGATGACATTCAGCCATCGATGAAGGCAACTTGAGTATCACTTTCTTCGACATCCGTATGTGCGGGTTTTCAGAGGCCGCGGGAGCTTGAGGCCAAACAAGATATAATGAAGCTTTTCATACAGTGTGGCCTCTCTTTTAATGTTGCATGCGCACCCGCATGGAAGGAAGCCATGGAGTTAGTGAACACATTGGGATATCGATGGAGGGGTCCTTCATATGCGGAGTTGAGGACTAGTGAGCTACATAAAACAAAGGATATAGTGGAGAAGAAGTTAGAGCCCATGATGGGCACATGGGAGAAGTATGGATGCACTATTATGTGCAATGGTTGGACAGACATCAGGAAAAAGAATGTATATAACATACTAGTGCATTGTTGCAAAGGCACTAAAGATATGCATTTGAATTTTGCATATGCCATATATATATATATATATATATATATATATATATATAGAGAGAGAGAGAGAGAGAGAGATAGATATAGATATAGATAGATATAGATATAGATATAGATACATATATATCAATATATATATATATATATATATATATATATATATATATATATATATATATATATATATATATATATATATATATATGCAATGGTTGGACAAACATCAGGAAAAAGAATGTATATAACATATTAGTGCATTGTTGCAAAGGCACTAATATGTTATATACATTCTTTTTCCTGATGTTTGTCCAACCATTGCATATATATATATACATATATATATATATATATACATATATATATATATATATATATATATATATATATATATATATATATATATATATATCCATAGTTGCCTCCGGACGCGTCCGGTTCCTTTTTAGCTAACTTTTTGCTAACTTCCTATGCTAACCCGTTAGCAACCTCATCCGGACTTGACTTTTTTTTTGCCCAGGTATGGTCACTTACAACTCTTTGATATGGTTTTCGCACATATTGGGCACATGCATACCTTGTGTTATGTACCAAAGTGCATCATATCAGGTTACATAGGATGAAGGCATACTCTAGGAGAGTCATCATACCCATTCTCACGAGATACAGAGGTTAGGGATACCCATAATATAGACAATAAGACTAGGCAAGCTCACGAGTTGTACAAAGGTGGAAGTTTGGAGATGAAGAGGTAGCTTACAGAAGGGACTTGAATCTTCAATTTTCAAGCCATTTACTCCATGTTGCTTAAAGATTATGCTCATTGGCGATTGCTATATGATGCATCATGATTCATGGGACATGCATATCCAATGGTGGCATAGTGTGCATTGGGAAACTATGAAATATGACACATTGACATATATGATAAAGTCTAAAGACATGTGTACACAACACAATAATCAAATTATCATTTATCATAAATTATGATGCATGTAACATGTTTATTATGCAGAAATATTATGCATGTATGTATTTATGAATATATATATATATATATATATATATATATATATATATATATATATATATATATATATATATATATATATATATATATATATATATATATATATATATATATATACTTTTTTTATGTAAATTTATGTTTTAAAAAAAGGTCACGTCCGTAAACGTCAGAAACGTTTTGGCGGACGCGTTAGAAGTCAGAATCCCGTCAGAAGTCAGAAGTTAGCATCACGTCAGTAACACGTCAGAAGTTAGCATCACGTCAGTAACAACTATGTATATATCTATATCTATATCTATATCTATATCTATCTCTCTCTCTCTCTCTCTCTCTCTCTCTCTCTCTCTCTCTCTCTCTCTCTCTCTCTCTCTCTCTCTCTCTCTCTCTCTCTCTCTCTCTCTCTCTCTCTCTCTCTCTCTCTCTCTCTCTCTCTCTCTCTCTCTCTCTCTCTCTCTCTCTCTCTCTCTCTCTCTCTCTCTCTCTCTCTCTCTCTCTCTCTCTCTCTATATATATATATATATATATATATATATATATATATATATATATATATATATATATATATATATATATAGAGAGAGAGAGAGAGAGAGAGATAGATATAGATATAGATATAGATATAGATATAGATATAGATATAGATATAGATATATATATATATATATATATATATATATATATATATATATATATATATATATATGCAATGGTTGGACAAACATCAGGAAAAAGAATGTATATAACATATTAGTGCATTGTTGCAAAGGCACTAAAGAGATGCATTTGAATTTTGCATATGCTATATATATATATATATATATATATATATATATATATATATATATATATATATATATATATATATATATATATATATATATATATATATATATATATATATATACATATATATATATATATACATACCAGAATGAATCCAGGTAAACCCCAAATTCACCCTCAAAGGAAAGTGCAACTACAAGCTCATGGTAGTCAACCACAAGACTATATAGCGTATCAGCTCCACTATGCACAGTATCGACTCAATACTATGACATCCCCACTAACGTCCTCAGTGCCCAATAGTGGGTATAGAGCTCAGAATGAATGCATGCTCACACACACACCCCACAACGCACACACACCACGAGCATGAACTCACAAGAAGCTCTGCGAACTGAGTTTCTATCACTTCCGGAAGTGATGGGCAAACTCAGCCATAATGAAGCCTAGCACCAAATGCAAACAAAACATAGGAAAAATTACAGAAAAAGCATAGTTGATAGGGTATACACACCTAACAACTGGTCGCAACTCGGACGAAGAATCCACAAGTGAAAACTGCATGTCCGCTAATACGACAATCATATATACCATAATGAATCCAGGTAAACCCCAAATTCACCCTCAAAGGAAAGTGCAACTACAAGCTCATGGTAGTCAACCACAAGACTATATAGCGTATCAGCTCCACTATGCACAGTATCGACTCAATACTATGACATCCCCATGAGAGAGAGAGAGAGAGATAGATAGATAGATATATATTTTATATATATATATATATATATATATATATATATATATATATATATATATATATATATATATATATATATATATATATATATATATATATATATATGTGTGTGTGTATTATGTATGTACTATATAGTATGTACATTCCATATGGCACATGCACATTGCATGTATTATTGTATTGTATATACAATATAGTATGCAATGTGCATCATGCATGTGCATTGTGCCAAGCCCATCATCCATGGAGCATCATGCATGCTGCATGGGCCATGCATCATGCATTATGCATGGCATCACCATGCACCATGCATGATGCATGGCATCATGCATGATGCATGTGACATGCATCTATGATTCTATTGTAATGCATACATTGTAAAGTGACACGTCTTTTCATCTATGCCATATGGTTGATTTGATGTAATTTTTGTCTCGCATGTGAGTTTATATATGGTCATATATGCCAAGCTATTTTGGATGTCAGTCAAAAGAATGTTGTGCAGGTCATTAGTAATTACCGACAATGGAAGTAACTCTAGCCATGGGTAGATTGTTAGAGGAAGAGTTTCCCTCCATCGTGTGGACCCCATGTGCCGCACATAGCATTGATCTTTTGATAGAAGATCTTGGAAAGATCCCTTGGATTCATTCTATTTTTCCCACATGCCATAAGGTGGTCTCTTTATGAACTATTAGCTATTTTCAGATCATACAGTAAGTTGGATATGTTGAAGCCTGCAAAGACCAAATTTGGTTACATGTGCATAGTGATGAAGAGACTACTTTGGATGCAGCAATTTTTGATGCAGACAGTTGTATCTACATCGTGGACTGCCTCGGATTGACCCACTACCCCCAGAACACATTTTGTACCGATTACATGTTTGTCAGGTTCATTTTGGAGGGATGTAGAGGCACTTGTGCATGCCATACATCCATTATAGTATGTTCTTCGCATAGTTGATATGGAGGGGAGTACATTGGGAATCGTCTTAGCAGTGAGTTCATGGATCGAGCTTGACAGTCCCTTTCACGTTGCCCACATTTGACATTGGATAGGTATTTATTAAGTTTACTACTTGTTACTTTGAAATTTTGACACTTAAAAGCTCTTATTATCTTAAGAATTAGTCTCTAAAATTTTATAATTTTTTTGTCTATAGAATTGAGAAGCTTATAGTTGTGTGGAGGGATCGATGGCACACTTATTGCATCCCTTATGGAGATCTCAACAATCCATCTTGGATGAGGAGCTCTAGAGTGCATGGAACACATATATATAGGCTTTATCCAACTCATGTAGAGTTGTGACTTCAGTTGGAGAGCCAGCTATCGGTATTCCAAAATGGTGGTGGCCATTTTGGAAAGGATACGCCTTGTTTGAGATCTGTTCAGTTGCGATCAGTATCATGGTGGGAGATGTATGGTGCAAGCGCGCCTCAATTGGTAAGCACTAAGTCAAAATTCTTCAATGTGATATGTATGATGTGCTAAATATGTATTATAATTTTTGTACTAATTATTTTTTGAATTATGTTATATGCAATGCAGAGAGAGTTAGCTATTTGTATCCTTTCACAAGACTGTAGCGTAAGTCCTTGTGAAAGGAATTGGAGCACATGGCCCTCTTCCATACAAAGAAGAGGAACAGATTATCTACAGGGCAGTTGGAGCGACTAATTTATTACCACTGCAACTTGCATCACTTGGAGAGCCGCGGCCATACAAGAGATGTGAGGGAAGTCAACGTGGATACAGTAGATACAGAGAAAGTGAGAGATATTTCACATATTCCTCCAGAGGATATGGACTTATATACTATGTTGTACCATGAGTTGACCTTACCTAAGAATGATACCAGATCATCTGGCATATGCAGAGGACCTAGCGGTAGTGGTGGTGCATCTACTAGCAACATACTACATACCACTACTACTAAGGATGATGATGATGATGATGACAGTGATGATTTGTCATCTGTGTGCTAGAGTGACATAATTTGATTATTGACATTTGAGTCTTTGACATTTCACATTTCACATTTGATATTTTATAATATGTATTTACTATTGTGATGACAGTGGACACTTATCACGACTCACTTGTGAATTTGTATTTAGCATTTGCCACTTATGATTTATGCCATGAGTCATGACTCATGATTTATCATTTGTCATAGTGATTCTCTATGTTTTTATTTTGATGTATCAACAATGATATGATCATGACACATGTGACATGTATGGTGTATCATGATTCATCATTCATGCATGATCATCATTGTTAAAGTGTTATGTTATGAATCATGATGTTTATTGTTAAAATTTAGAAACTTAGAAAGTTAGGTGTTAAATATTATGATCATTATGTTGTTAGAATCTAGATGATGATGTTATGATTATTGATGTTAAACCTTATAATTTATGATGTATCATGATTCATGTGACATGTTAGATGTTATATAATCAGATCATTGAATGATTACTGATGGATGTAACATGTTAAAAGTTTAATATTATTAATCATGTGACATGAGTGATGTTGACAGATGTTAAATGTTATGATTTTAAATTTTATGGATTATGAATCATGATGTATCATGATAGAAATTATAGACTAGAATTCAGAAGTTAGAACTTAAAACTTTCAACTTCCAAATGGTAATATATTATCTAAGTAAGGCATGTGCCATGTAATGAGTGACCGGTCATCAGTCATGACCCATGACTCACGAACAATTTAGATTGATAATCTCTATTATCTTATATACATACACACACCTATACACACACACACACACATAT